>CM049795.1:30182623-30527451 GCA_027422405.1 Ptychobarbus kaznakovi | reverse complement strand
TTGCTAAATAGCTATGCAAACCCAGCAGGATAAGTTATGCTAACGGCACCAGATCATCTTACAAGCTTCCCAAGGTAGATAGATGCAGTGGTTATCTGTTTAAAGAGCTTAACAGAATGCAATAATTTTACATCCGCCACTTCAACACACACACACAAAAACATAATTAACCTCTCTCTGCCATGCCACTCAATACACCGCCTAATGCCATCAGAAAAATCCACTGCAAGATTGCACTGTACTCATTCCCTGCAAACCACTGTTGACACACACAGTGCTGTCTGATCCCAAGTAAACACAACGGTGTGTGAAAGTGTGTGCGTACACGTACATGTCTGTTGTCCATGATTAGCCACTGGGAATCAAAGCTGTCTGAAAGGGAACAAATGTCCTTCCATGAACAAAACTAGAGGATAGAGGACTATTAAAACAACACAACAGATGCTTCATTCCAAATTATCATGGAAGTCCTTGGAAATAGCAACATTCAAAATGTATATAACTTAAAAATGTAAATAGATTGAAGAAGTGAATAGAACAAAAAACACAGACAATGATATGCAGGTGGTATTAATGGGTATTGCTATGTGATTGCTGATATGTTTTTTTTTTTTGCATCTCGCCATACAGTAACTAGGGTGTTTGGCATGGGTGCTAGGTGGTTTATTGGCGCTAGTTTGGGCTATTTTGGTCCAAGTCAAAATAGCCCACCTCCAAGGATTTTTTTCATTCATCCGGGAAAAATCAATCAATCAATCTAAACAGTATCATTTGAGTTGCTTTACGAAACTATCTCTTGTGTTATCCACTGAATTAGTATATGCAAAGTGAATTTGAGAGTGCCGAGAACACACCCCTGAGGTACACCATGCATATCCCAATCATTCATACTCTTTCCAATAAGTTAAATGACAGTGCGATTGTACAACACATATATGTATTTACATAGTACTTAATGTAATATTGCCCTCCAAAAAAGGTATAGCACCATGGTAATTTCGTAAATGAAATGGCTACTACCAATATACTGAAAAAATAAACTATATTAAAAAATAATAAAACAAATAGCACAAAAATAGCTATTTAATAATAATAGATTTTCTACCTCAAAATGTCACTTTTAATTTGATGTGTTACTTGAAGTTTTTTTATCCTTACTTTATTAGATTGTTAGCAAAAGCATGATAAATAGCACAAAGCAGTAATTTGCATAACTCTGGTACTTTTAAGTTTATACCATGTGATTTTCTCAATAATGGCTGTTGAACAGATTTTAAAACATCACTGCCTCAGAAAAGCAGACTGACAGTTTTCAGAATTATTATACTGCTAATGTAGTAGTTTTTAGTTTTTAGATGTGACTATTATGCTGTGAACTGAATACACTTTAAGTGTGAATACAGCTCCCATGTATTAATGAAAGCGTGGCTCAAGACAAAGACCCCTCAGAGCACGAATACAGATACTGCTCAAAGCGATGGATTAGACATATGAGCTGTAAATGGAAGGCAGACTCCTAATATCACAGGCACAGTGAGTGACGTGCGGATGGTGTGGCCTGTAATTAGAGTGTGCGCTGTGTGTTTGGCTAAAGATGAGTAATTACTCATCACTTGGAGTGGCTGGCCTCTGATAAAGCACTCATTCTTTCTGGCTTATCAAGGGGTCAAAAAGAAAATGGGTGTGGGGGGAGAAGGGAACAGAAAGAGAGGGTGGGGAAAGATAAAATGGGATTGACAGGCAGCTAGTCCGGCTAAATGCTAATGCACCTGGTGACATTTAGCAGTGTCGCTAAATATTCCCCCCACAAAAACCACAACACACACACACACACACACACGAAACACTTCTTCTAGGTAGCACATTGGAGACTACTTTGTGCTTAGACGTGTTGGGAAAGCTACTCTAAAACTGTAGCTTTAACCAAATTTTAACTAGTTTGAGTCAGGCCTGTTGAAAAAAAAACGGCAGATGCTGGTTAAGTAGGTTTTGAAGCATGGATGCTGGCTTGAGCTGGTTTAAGCTGGTCATGAGCAGGGTTAAGCTAGTCGTGCGCTGGTCATAAATTGGTCATGTGCATGCCCTAAGCTGGTTTAAGCTGGTAATGTGCTGGTCCTGAGCAGGAGCTATTTACTTAGGACCCGCATAGTACCAGCACATGACCAGCTAAGGGCCAGCTCAAACCAGCATCCATGCTTCAAAACCTACCTAACCAGCATATGGTGTGTTTTTTTCCAACAGGGAGGCTAATAACGTGCAGCTATTATTGTTAAAGTAAAATAACCAAAATTGTAAGATATCGTAGGACTTGGGTACTGAAAACATTATGTTGAACAGAAGCATCAAGTACACTTCAAATTACCACTTTTATTGGGCTATCACTAGGCAGTGTTGGGCATTAGCATCAGTGCAATTAGCAAAGATGTTAGTTTATCAGGTGTTAGCGTGCTACAGTAGTTCTTGAATTATGTAGTATTATATTAGTGATTAGGCTATTTTACAGATTAAAAAGCATTGACAATCTTGAGAACAAAAATAAATTTCTCTATTTATGTCCTCCAGGGAAGCATTTACAAGTTGAGAAAGTATTATTATGATTACAGGTGTGTTTGAAGCAATATGTACATTTTCTACAATAAATACATCAAATTGTAAACTCTTTCTACAAAATTATAAATAAAAATTCACATCAGGTTTTTTTTTTTTTTTATAAAATTGCTGTAAACTGAATAGTAATTGTACAACATTGTCATATTTTGTACTACTTGGCTAGTTTTCTTGTTAAAGAAAAAAAATCTAAACAATTTAAACAACTACAGGCTGCATCCATTGCGTCCGCCATGCTTTCTTAATGACTCGAGTCATAAATTATGGGTTTAAAGATAATTATAATCATGATTATGACATGTTGGTGCCTTTCATGTGTATGCTCACAAATTCAATCTCTCTGACATGACTTTAGTGCACCGCTGTACTGCAGGTAAAGACATTCAACCAAACAATTATGAAAAAATAATAATTCTTAGGTTTGAACACACTCTCCGCCACACTGGTACTTAGTTTTTAAGGAGGAATCATGGGAGATTAATGCAAATACCCGTCAGGTCAATATACATATATTTTCTATAGGATGATCCAAGTGCAGATTAATGCTCGAGTGATGCTAATTGAATTTAACAAAGTGATCATTACAGTGCTTTCTTCTCTACTTGTGTTCAGCATCTGGTTCTATTGGAGGGTTTTTCCGTTAGCCTTAATAACAATGACTCAGTAACAAGGCCCCACTTTGAAGATGACTTTGATGTTGAGACCATCAATTGTAGAAGGACTGAAAGCATTAAAGACGCTGAAAGAAGAGCAGATTACAAGATTGAGGGCTTCTGCTTTTCATCACCAACTGATCTAACGTAATTCAGTTAGGATTCAGGTCAGATTGAAACTCTTGTGAAATAATATTGAAATTGGGAATTTCAGGAGGGTTGCGTGAAACTAGGGTCAACTATTGGAAGACTGCTGTACAAAAAAAGAGAGAAAATGTGTAAATCCTGTATCACACAGCATTCAACGATATGGCTGTGATTTCCATGATTTCCATTTAAAAAAACTGAGAGTTCAATGTTTTAGCAAATATATTAAGATACAAGAACATTAAAGCATACTCCATAGTAGGAATATTCGAGATATGCATGGTGTACCTCAGGGGTTTGTTCTTGGCCTGGTCAAATTCACTTTTCAGACACTAATTCAGTGGTATCAGCAAGAAAATATCCTGAATTACAGACAGTGAGAGACACCTGATAAAGACGTAAATCAAACTTCCTCGTTTGATCACGTCTGACTGACTCGTGGCTTAATTGGGTTATATTTACCCCACTGTTGCAGGAGGAAGCTCCTGGTCACTAACGTCATTCGTAATGGACTTTAATTAGTGAGGCATGGGGAAAAAGAAAAAGAGAGAAAGAAAGAAAGAAATTAGAGGGTGAATACAGAGATCATGTTTTATTGCAGTCCAGCAGTTTCTAATTGCTACTCTTTACATGTACAATCACTGACAGTGAGCAGGATAATTGATGTGCACTTTATTTTTTGAAGCATCAGAGTATTATTAATTCTTTATAATCTCGAACAGACATAATCTGTGGATTACTTGTTAATTTGAAACAGATTCCATGTTGGACCATATTGGGAGACATGTTTTTTTGTCTTTGGTGACTCTTCTGTTCTCCTTTCCTGCACATTTCTCTCTATAAGCAAGTCTTTTAGACACTGAATGATGGGCAGCATCCATTCCCCTGTCTCGTGGTGACTGCCCCTGTAATTGACGAGGGAGAAACGTGCCCCACAGAAGACATGGGCCTGCCCTACAGACAACAGATTTACAAACCATTTAACAGCTATTCCACTACCCTTCAATGGTCAATCTGGCCACAGGAGGTGACTTGATCTACACATGCAACTGTGGACTTATGTCAATGGTAGTTTAAGGCCTACAGTTATCGATTTGATTCTTGCACAAGTGTGTATTTGACAGAGGCAGTACAATGTTCAATCATGTCATGTTGTTGAAGATAACAGCAGTACACTGCTCATTGAAAAGAAAACCTAGTTATTCAGTTTAAACCATGAAATCAAATGGGAGTTTTGTGCCTTGTAATTCATGTCTGTTAAAAAAAACTATGCTAGTGTATTTATAAAATAAGCTGAGAAAGTAAGTTAAGAAAATCGTTTTTTGTTATCAACATTTGTTTATTTTTCATACATAACATGACATACAAAATATAACAAAACAACAGACACATACACAATATCTCAAAGTCCAGTCAAAAGGGAGGAAGAGAGGGAAGGACAAGAAGAACACAAAAAATCACTCCTTTATACAATCACGTATATCAGAAAGAAAACACTGCCAAGCATCAATGGTCAAAGGCTTGGCCCCATTGATTTGTGCTGTTGTACATTCATAAGTCACTATTTGCAGGAGGCTATGGATCCAATATGTTTTTCCACACATGTGCGGTGTAAACCAGTTCTGTATTATTGTCTTCTTCGCAGCTGTAAAACCAGCAAACAACATTCTCTTTTGCATTGAACTTATACAGAGACCAAAATCATCATTAAGAAGACACAAACTTGGGTTAACAAACCAATCAATTTGTAGTAAGGATGATAAAACCATGTTTACATGTATCCATAGAGTAGTGATGATAGGACATTCCCAAAACATATAAAGAAAAGTACCTGATGATGCAGTATTACATACATGGCAGTTAACATTTGGTTGTAGTTTCATTTTGAATCTTTTGTAAGGAGTTATGTATGCTCTATGAATGACTTTGAAGTGAATAAGACGATGAGCCACATTTTTAGATGTTAAGCTGAGATAAGACCACACTCTCTCCCAGTCGACAGATAAATTAAGGCCAGATCATTCCAAATAGTTTTAATAGAAAGAGGTTTTGTAATGCAATCAATAATTGTATTATATATTAAGGAAACAGATGGCCGACCAGCAGATGGTGCAATCCAGTCCCGCATAGGATGGGAGGAAATGGGAGAGGACCAAGGAACGCCATACGCTTTGAGAGCAGAACGCAATTGAAGAAAGACAAAATATGCGGATGCTGGTAGACAAAATTTGATTCTTAATGTCTGAAATTAACAGAGGCCCTGGTTATCATATATATCACTGCACGTGTTTACACCTAAAGAAGACCAAGAAGGTTGAACAAATCGACGATTTCCGCTTACAAAATTAAAATTGTGCCATAAAGTTGTACTGTTACACAATTTGAAGTGTCCTCCTATCCGACGTTCAACCGTTTTCCAGATTTTAATGGAGTTAGCCATAACCGGACCAAATTTATAATTATCAGCTTTTTTTCCTGTGCCAGTAAATAAAATATATTGAAGTCTATTTGGTTTAACCTTGTCAGCTTCAATCACTCTCCATGAAGAGAAAATCGTTTTTTAACAAACACACATTTACATGTGACCCAGCTGAGGATAAAAGTTTGAAAAACAGAATGAATATATAATTTACTTTTCCAACCAGTAATTGCATCATTAACTATTGCACACATGTGTGGCGAGTGGGGCGGGGGCCGAGAGCCGTGGGAACGGAGCGAGGCCGGTGAGTAAATGCTGATGAATGACACTGCGCCACTCACCGGTCCACGGAGGGTACGGAAGGAATAAAAGGAGGAGTGACGACAGTGGAAGACGAGAGAGGACCAGGCCTGGAATTTTAGTTTATGTTTTGTGTGCGGCAGTCGTCCGTGAGGGGCTGCCGCTTTTCTGTTGTGTTTGTTTATTTGCGTATTAAATGTCTTAAATGTTCGCCGGTTCCCGCTCCTTCCTTCTCGTATCTACTAACCTTGTTACACTGGTGCCGAAAAACCCGGGAGGAAGGAGGGACACGCTGTCAAAGAGCCCTCGCTGCTGAGGAATCGCGGTGCTGAGGAGTTCGGGCAGCAGGAAGAAGCGGAGACCGCCATGGCTGCCCGAGGCTGGTGATGCTGGAGCAAAAGAAGAACAGGTGGGACGAAGACAAGACTCGTGCCGTGCTCCTGGGTCGAGCAGGGGTGGCTTGCCGTCGTAGAGGGAGCGGAGGGTCGCCCCGTTCGCCTGGAGGCCGAAGCCTGCTGCAATCCGCCATGCTTGGGGAGGAGCAGGACGGGGGACACGCTGCCGGCGTGCCCTCGACCGGGGAGCCATCGCCGTCCGCCAGGAGGCGGGAGGAGCATCGGGCCGTCCACCAAAGAGGTCCAGTACCATCGCATGGCACCGCGATAGTGAGCCGCTCAGCTGAGTGAGGACCGAGCGACAGTGTGTCCGGGGAACCGATCGAGATGTTTTTTTTTTTTTTCTCTCCCCTCTCTCTTCTCTGTCACTCCTCATCCTTCCGTCTCCTTTTCTCTCGCCTCGTCTGTCCGTACCCCCAGATCGCCGCGGCCGCCCTAACGGGCTCCCCCCGGGAGAGGGGGGAGGGGGGGAGTAGAGCGCAGTCTCGTGAGTACCCCCCGGCCTGCGAGGGGCGGTGGGGGTATGTGGCGAGTGGGGCGGGGCCGAGAGCCGTGGGAACGGAGCGAGGCCGGTGGAGTAAATGCTGATGAATGACACCTGCGCCACTCACCGGTCTCGAGTCCCACGGAGGAGCTACGGAAGGAATAAAAGGAGGAGTGACGACAGTGGAAGACGAGAGAGGACCAGGCCTGGAATTTTAGTTTATGTTTTGTGTGCGGCAGTCGTCCGTGAGGGGCTGCCGCTTTTCTGTTGTGTTTGTTTATTTGCGTATTAAATGTCTTTAAATGTTCGCCGGTTCCCGCCTCCTTCCTTCCCGTATCTACTAACCTTGTTACAACATGGTATTAACATGACAAGCTGACATACCGGATGCCATTAATTTCCAATTAAGTGTAGTGTGGTAGCTGTGTTCCGGTTCCATGCATATGCATAAACATAGGATTTGAGCATAAATTTACATATTTGAATTTTTGCAGGCTATTTAATTTTTATGCATCTTCCAGATTAGATCTAGGGCTGTCATTAAGGATTATTTTGGTAATTGAGTAATAGCTCGATTATTCTGACAATTAATCGAGTAATCACTTTTGTGTGGCAATAAAAATAGACTTAAGCAAAAAATAGACTTAAAATACATTAATTGCAATGAGACAATTATAGTTGGTTTAAATGAAATATCAAAAGCAAGTAATCATATGGTTTGAATACTGAGTGAATATGACCATTTTTGTTGTATTCCTCACCTCCAGGTATTTTACTAAAGGGCTCACTATAGCTTAATTGCTCTGTCACTTTGGTTCTGGCTCTCAAAACCCCCCAAAACGTGTTCTCTAACATTACATACTCATGTATGAGACATGAGACAGTTAGTGATAAGAATGTGAAAAAGGCCGGAAGACAACAGCACATAAATGCCAGATTATAAAATTAGTTATTTTATGCATTTAAATGGTTTCATTTTCGTTTGTACTTTTAAAATTAATGAAAGAAATTGCGCATATTTTTTTGTATAAGTGCACTGTGCTCACATTTACTTGTGCATTAAATTACAAATTAAAATACATATCAGCTTGCGCCTTATTGTGATCTGAAATTGCAGGATAGCCTATATTTTAGTATGCATTTGAGAGACGTTCTGAAATGTAATGTACATACATGCATACACAGTTTGCAGCTTTAATCGCCTTTTTGGTAATTTCATGACTTAACTGACGACAGAACTACGTCGTATGCTCATACATTCTTGTGCGCGTATTTAAGATGACGCGATCAGAGCATGCGCCGTGAGCACAGTGACGGCTGACAGGACAGGAAAGATTGTTTTACTGACATATAGCCTAACAGCATCTCATTGTTCTACGAAGCTCATTTGGCTGGTGTACCTTTGCCACGCTCATTTGACTGCTCCTGGTGCTGAGGCAAAGCTGCAGTGAGCATCTGAAAAGTCTTGCTTGATGTGGATGCAAAAAAATACACTGGTTCTGCATCTTTATAAAGGAATTTATTGTCAAGAAAAAGGGGACAAAAACTGCAACTGTTTTGAGCGTGGTAGCCAAATGGCGTGGCCAAGCTTAGATCAATGGTGGCCAGGGCCACCCCTGGCACCCACTGGCTCCGCCACTGCTACAGGGGGCGCAAATGTCTTGATTATTTTTACACTTTACAGCGCAATTTAGTCTTTGTTTATTATTGACTAAACAACATTCAATTCAAGTGTCCACTAAATCTTTAATATTTGGTAACTTCTGTATGATGGCTGAAATGCTACAGCCACTTTAAATTCTTGAACAAGAACATGTGGACATCAAAACATGCAAACTCAGAGCGAGGGTTCAAACTTTTATTTTGAAGAGGCGATGAACAGTTAGCATATTTAGAAAGATAATGATGTATTCTCCTGTGTTGGCGTAGGTTTATAAATTATTTGCCTTATTAATCTGATAGAATGGTGAACAATATTTGGTTTTCTTACTTGAATGCTTTTGATTAGGTAAAATGAAAAAAAAAATTCATACTTGTTTTTGACTTGAACACATTTGTTCTTTTTTAATCTGTTCTTATTTATAACAAAAAAGATAAAATAAAAATAGCTATATTGTGATTATTAACATAGTAATGATTATTACGAAAATAACTGGACTGTACTTATTTTTGAAAATTTGCTCATTCCGAACAATTTTGCCAGAACAGTTGTTATGCAGAATAAGGCATCAATATGTGCTTTATAAGTATTAATAAACAGCCAATATTCTTGTAATATGTGCGCTAATAAGAATTGGTCTCTAAATTTAAAGTTTCACCATTTCATTTGACTAAAATGAAGAGTATTGCACAGTATTTCTGTAAAATGGGCAGGTATAATCACATTAGAAATAATTATTATACATTTAATAAATAAGTGTTTACAGTGGTAATCCCTAGAAAACCTGTTTTGACTTTTTGTTCTCTTTCAGACATATTGGTGATCATTTGTGTTGAAATATTCATACACTCATTATTCGTTCATTTTCCATTGCAATTGCTGCTTCACAACCAATTTGAAAGTTTAGTGCGACTGTCACTAGGACAATGAAATAAGACAATTGTGATTATCAGAGATAGTGGAAAGGTGGATTTAGAGCTGAACCGTTTAGTTGCATACTCCAGCACCAACTTTGTTTCCAATAGGAAATACTTAAACACCAGAATAGAGAGAGAGTTTGTCAAGCAATTTCATGGGGTCTTTAATTTGAGATTACTCAAATGGAAATCGAATAACTAATCCGAGCAAGTCACAACACTAGATATAAACAATATGAGTAAAATCAAGCTGGCAAATACGTAAAAGCAATTATTTTCTTTAAATCACATTAGTACAGTCCTCTAATCGTGTTTTACAGTAGCTAAACTGAATGTTCATGGATTATGGCCAATGAATTAGCATACTGCAAAACAAGTACATTTCATTGAGTGGCACCTGTTGTGAACACACACGCACACGCACACACACACACACACGCACACATACACACACACACACACACACACACAACACACACACACACACCAACAACACACACACACACACACACCACACAGCACACACATTACACACACACACACACACACACAAAAACAGAAAAGAGGGAGATGCAAATGAGAAGACAAGGCTGAAACTAATCAGACTAACAGCATAATTCTATTATGCTGAATAAGTTGACTTATTCGAGTGATTGTTGTCCAAAGTGGATTCAATTATATTGATTGCAAATAATGCAGTCTCTCACTGCCTGTTTTTAATTTCCTTCCTTTTCACCATTAGTAAAACAGATATTGTTTTTTTTAAGCAACATAATCAAATGAATATCTAGCCTTCAGCACTCTTAACTTCTCTGATTCAATAAATGTAAATCCACATGCACACAACAATAATCCAGATATGATTCGCCTCTAATAACAAACTGCCTGTTAATGTTGCTCCTTTAAACTTAATTCAAATTTGAATTATTCAATTAGGATGTACAAAACTTGTTACCTAAAACTTTGTACATATTCCTAACCAAGGCATATCTGTAATCAAGTATGTAGTGTTTGCACCACTAGAATCAATATACATCATTTCAAAAATAATAAGCACCATACAACCATTTGAAAGGCTACAGGTTCTTGTTGTTCCTTATATAATGTCTCTGTCTCACAGTTTGTTTGTTTTTTTCACTCTCTCCGGTCTCTCTATCTCTCACTTTGTCAGTAAGGGGAGGATGGCTTGAGCTGATAACACTATGGGTCACTTGCAGTGTCATAGCCGCCATCGATCTTTGGCTCGGTGTCTCGCCAGTCACTGCTGGTGTGTGTGTGGCCATGCTTTTGTCTGGAAATTGTGTGAATTCGGGGTGTGTGTGTACAGCAATACGATTTTTTTTTCAAGTAGACAAAAGAAGGCATAACCTTTTACAAAAATGTAATAACTGAGAGTTATGACTTTCTAAAAGAACAAAACAAATATTGTGAAAATATTTAAATGATATAGTAAACACTCTTTAAATAAGAACCCAGACCATTTTTTCCTTATAGGAAAATTATGGGACACATAAACAAACAAAATGGACCACTTATAACATGTTTGTGCAGTTGTGCACATTCTATAGTGGCCTTTTATTGTGGCCAGTAGGGCACACCTGTGCAATAATCATGCTGTCTAATCAGCATCTTGATATGCCACACCTGTGAGGTGGATGGATTATCTCGGCAAAGGAGAAGTGCTCACTAACACAGATTTAGACAGATTTGTGAACAATATTTGAGAGAAATAGGCCTTTTGTGTACATCGAATAAGTCTTAGATCTTTGAGTTCAGCTCGTGAAAAATGGGGGCAAAAACAAAAGTCTTGCGTTTATAATTTTGTTCAGTGTATGTCACTTAGGGACTTCTGAGTTGAAAGTGAGGGATAATGCTAAAGATTTTTTCCAGGTAATCACCAGTGTTTGTGTCACGTGTGTCACCGTGGATTCTTATGGGTTAAAAAAAAAAAAAACTTAATGGGGGCAACAGAGAAAATCCAGGAGAGAGAAAGTACCCAAGCGGCCATCCACTTTTTGCTCTGTTCTGTTAATAACAAAGTGAAAAGTTCAAAGAAGGTGTGCATAATAGTGTCACCTTAAACAAAAAAATGCATTAGTTACTTGCATTAGTTTTGATGTATAGAAAAATAAATGGGCCAAGTGTCAGTTTTTCCTTCTGGCATTAACATAGCATTGCATCTGGAAAATGACTTGCTATTATGGTTATTTATTTAGCCTGGATAAAGTTGCACCTACTGTCACAAAATCTATGTTACCACTTACATAAAATGTTACATTAACTGAAGCATTTTGTCATTTACTTATTTATTTTTTTAAACTTGACATATATAAAAAAAATGGTCATTGTTTAATTTATTATTTTCCTTTATTTCTAATATTTTATTTATTTATTTGTATTTTATTTTCCTTTATCAGTAATAGTATTGTTAATAATACAAATACTAATAATAATAATACATTTTATTCATTTTTTTAATTAAATAAAAAAATATTTTCCTTAAAAAGAGAAATAATAAATTATTTATTATTATTTTTATTTTTTTAATCATTATTCTTAATTTATTTAATTACAAATATTTTATCTTCATTAAAAGATAATTATAACAATGGAAAATAAATAATGGACAGACGTTATTAGTGACCTGTTTTATAATTGTCAATATTTTTGCAACTCTGTTTGCTGACACTATAGGCACACAATAACATTCAATGTAAATATTATGCCAATGTAAATATCATATGGCACCCCGTCAGGTAACACAATAATGGTTCTCATCCCTTAGACATTAATTTAATAAATGTGTGTGTGTCTGAATATGAAAACAACATTATACCCATTTACAAGGTGGGGGAAGTGAATGTACAGTGCTCTCTCCACCCTCAATACCATGACTGAGGTGCCCTTGAGCAAGGCACCGAACCCCCAACTGCTCCCCGGGCACCACAGCATAAATGGCTGCCCACTGCTCCGGGTGTGTATTCACAGTGTGTGTGTGTTCACTGCTGTGTGTGTGCACTTTGGATGGGTTAAATGCAGAGCACAAATTCCGAGTATGGGTTAACATACTTGGCCATATGTCACATCACTTTCACTTTTTTCAATACACAAAGTGCATTCATCTGTGCAGTTATGAAGTCACTGAGCCCTCTCAAAAGCTCAGTAGCCTGTGGGTGAGTCCGTGTGTGCATGTGCTAAACAACAGTGACAATCCAACTCCGAGAGGCATGTTATGCGACTGGACTTTCCCAAGCCTTTAGCACTCCGTGTCTGTCTACTTCCATCTACTCAGCTGACATCCTACAAATACTTCCTCCTCCACAGTAGGGCATGTCTAGGCCAGTATCCCACTCCAGGATTAATTCAGGATAGCCAGGCCACGCAGAGCACAGAGGCCGGCTGCTAAACACTGACCCCGCTCTCCTGTGACTGACAGGTCGACACATTGTGCTGCAAGCTCAGAGCTCAGTTTAATAGATGCTTTGCTTGTGTGGGTGAGGGTTTTGTTCATTATTTATATTGTGGAGTGTGCTTATACTGTCCCATGGAGACATCTTTAAAGCTATTATTTTTTGACAGTATATTTTAGACAGTAATGTATTCCGTCTAAAGAGGGTCGAAGTGATTTCATTAAAGACTTGTCAATTGTCAACAAATATGATTGCCAAAATCAACAGGTGAGAAAACTTGGATCAGGTGTTGTTTTTATTATTTAAAAATGCACTGGTTGGTGTTAAGAAGGCCTTGTGAAAATAGGCCACTTCAGTCACATACAATACCTCAATAGCCTGAGACATAATGCATGATTTTCGGCTGTCCCAGACAAAAGATTGGCATCGTGAAATAATCGTGGCGAATCAGAAATCGCCGCAATTGTTTTGCGATGCCAGTCTTTCGTCTGGGACAGCCGAAATCGTGCAGCGTGTCTCGGGCTTAAAAGATTCAGGATAATTACAATAGCATGTTTAAAAATGTATGCAGACAAAAAAATATGTCAAAAGCAATTACCGAAGAAACCATTTTGTTTCTTACCAATATTTGGGCAATTTATTATTTATACAGTTTTAAATTGTATTTGTAAAAATTACAATAATACGTTGTTGTACACATATATACATACATACACACATACATACATATTATTTATTTATTTATGTAATGGTAACTGGGGACATGAACAATGTCACTATCAAAACAAACAGTCAGTCAATCAATAAATAGTATTCATTCCTTTTCCTTTTTGCAAGATATAATTCATTATTTTCTTTCGGCATATAATAAGAGTCAGACATGCTTTTTGCAGGCAGTTCATAATTTGACAGCAATTGTTTTGAAAACAGTATTTGTTTTGAAATGTATCGGTGTCAGCAGTAGATGTGTTAGAAAAAAAGATTGTAGAATGGTTGTTTAGAAATTATTTTGGAATTTATTAATCTAGAGTTGAAATTAGTGATTCAGCACCGAGTCCTCTCTCTTTGACCGTCTCTTCACATCGGCGAATCTAGAGCTGCTGCACGCTGCTATACAATACTTTAGCTCACGTTTCGGTACATTTGACAGAATTGTCGGTTTCCTAATCGGTCATTGTTGCATCGTCAAAAAATACATTATTTTCACGTCTTTTTAAGCCATTCGGTACTCGTGCTCTCCTTTTCTGTGCGCTCACAGTCACATCCAAGCAGGGGCGTAGATCACGCGGGGGATCCCCCACTTTTAATATCAAGTAAATTCGCCCCCCGTACTTTTTCGGGCAACTGTGTTCACATAGAGGTTTTCAAAAGCCGGTGTGAATAAATATATATTTAAATTCACAGAGACAGGATAGTCTGTGCATGACTTGATGTTTCATTCGAAACCCAGAATAAGGCGAGATAAACATCACGGAGTGCTAAACACTCCGTCCGAGCAGTTTATGTTTCGTTCAGACTCGAAGCTGGAGGGCACTCTCACGCGGAAAAGGAAATTCCTAATACGAACAAAAGCTCCAGCTATCGCTGTATGAAAACAGTTGTTTTCACAGAAAAACAGAAACATTTGGAAACATGAAGACATCAAACATGCGATTGCGACAATATATGGTTTATCTGTGTTTTTCAAGTCATCTCCAGGTAATAAATAAAGTATATGAAAAATGCAGTGCTAACTGACATAGCATTTATTACAGTATATAAATTATTCTGCCTTATTATGAGATTAAAAAGTGTCTGTAGTATATAAACAAATCATTATTATTGGTTATTGTCCAGCAGTTTATCTGATTTATAAGCCAATTAAAAGCTAGAAATAAAATAAAAATTAAAGTTGCCTACACACTACCAGTCAAGAGTTTTTTAACATTAAGATTGTTATGTTGTTTTTTTTTTAAGAAGTCTCTTCTGCTCACCAAGCCTGCATTTATTTGGTCCAAAGTACAGCAAAACAGTAACATTTTGAAATATTTTTGTACTATTTAAAATAACTGTTTTATGTTTGAATATATTTAAAAAAATAATTATTATTGTGATTTCAAAGCAAAAAATTTTGCAATTTTTACTCTCCAGTCACACAATACTTCAGAAATCAATCTGATATTATGATTTTCTGCAAAAAATATATATATTTATTATTATTATTATAATTAATGTGGAATTAACAGCATATATTATTATTATTAGTTTTCTTATGAATAAAACAGTCAGAGCAAATTTTGATGTTTCTTTGATAAAAATCGGTTGTAACATTGAAGAAATGTCTCATTAAATTTGATCAATTTGTAAGCATTATAAATGTCTAAAATACTTTTTCCAAAAATTAAATTATAGAGACCTTGACAAATAATATATTTTCCAAAAATAAAATGATAATACAAAAGATTATCTGAATGGAGGATCGTTATGAGGTTACAAAAGCTTTTTAGTAATGATAAATGCTGATCTACATTTTAAAATATTCATCAAATAATCCAGTTGAAAGTTTTAGTACTCAATTTTCATTTTAAATATTGACAATTTGAATGATAGTTAAAAACCTATTCTTGAGCAAAGCAAATCAGAATTATCTCTGATGAAGGATCGTGTGACACTGAAGACTAGAGTAATGATGCTGAAATACATTTAAAATGTGTTCAAAATAGAAAGCAGTTGTTTTTAGTAAAATATTTTCACAATAATACTGCATTTGCTGTATTTTGAATCAAATTAAGCAGGCTCGGTGAACAGAAGAGATTCTTTAAAAAACATATATATATATAATAAACATGTATATTTATATAGATATCATATGATTCTGTCTATATTTTATATATATATAATTCTTTCTGATCCCCCTCTACCCCTGCATCCAAGGCGGCGCTCTGCGCTAGCTTGCGCTTAAGCTGGCTGCAAATAGCACAACGACGTGGCCAAATACACACAACATGACGTCAAAATGGTCATCCTGGCGAGTATCCTCATAAGCAGTCAGTTTTGTCTTACGTTAATGTAAACAGTTACGAATGAAAAGCGCATGTGTATCAGTATTGGATCCGTGAAATAGGTCTTGTGACAGCAGCCTATAATAAAATTGTGCCGTCTGTCATTAATGTTAATCAAACAACAAAAGACAGAGAAAATCCCTGACTGCTCTTGACTAAATAGCCTAATGTTTTGTTGAATAGCTTTAATATGTTAGTTTACACTGTATTCAATTTCTGTAGCCTATTTAGAATTTGCATCATTAATGATTTATCTTATCTACCCGCGACCCACCCGCAAATAATCAGAATGCATTTTTTTTATTACCCGACCCACCCGCCCGCGGATCATCCGCAGCGCCCGCGGATATAACCACCATCCGCGCATCACAGATAGATAGATTACTTGTTGGTTGGTTGGTTGGTTGATTGATTTGATTGACTGACTGATTCTCTTGAAGAAGTACTGTAGCATCTTGTTGTTTATTTAAACCACTACCACTTAATAATATTAAAGCAATGAACAAACAAACAAAGAAATAAATAACCCATTTAATAAAAATTCAGTGGTTAAAGGAGGTAGAACTTTTTCATTTGGCTCCTAAACTCTGGAAAGCTTCTGATAACGTCGGGGTTCAGACACACTTCTCTGTTTATTTTAATCTAGATTAAAGACAACTCTTTAGCCAGCATTAATTTAATGCATCTCACAATCTTGGACTGCATAGTCTTTCTGAACAAATTGCACTTTATTATGCCTTACTTGGGTTATACTGATAAT
This sequence comes from Ptychobarbus kaznakovi, assembly GCA_027422405.1. NCBI lineage: Eukaryota > Metazoa > Chordata > Actinopteri > Cypriniformes > Cyprinidae > Ptychobarbus > Ptychobarbus kaznakovi. The sequence goes on along the minus strand of CM049795.1, from coordinate 30,510,658 downwards.
TTCTCCAGGGTATTCCTGATGGAACAACTGCTGTGCTATTGTCTTATTGTTTCATGTTTCTGCCAGGGATTAACATCCCGTGGTAGCTAGGAATTACACAAGCTCAGTCTGGATCCAACCCTTAAACGATCTGAATGACCGAACACCTGAGAAGAGACGATGACAACCCCTCGGAGGATCCAGAGGAAGCCATCCATCAGCGATATACTGACTTAACAAAAGTCTGATAAATGGAGGATCAGCACCTAAAGACACCTCACAGCTAACGTCAGCGTTGACACATAGATGAGCCCCAGAGACAGATTATAACCCGTCACTAGACATCCATCGGGTAAAGACCACTGGAACAGTGGACTGCTTACACTCTGACTTTGCTGAGTTGGAACAAACTACTGTTTGTCTGGCCAGGGGGAACTGGCCCCCGACTAAGCCTGGTTTCTCCCAAGGTTTTTTCTCCATTCTGCACCGATGGAGTTTTCGTTCTTGCCGCTGTCTCCCTGGCTTGCTTAGTTGGGGAATCTTCATTTCCACAATATCACGAATTATTGCAAAATATTATTTAAACTGAAACTGAGCTGGACAATGCCCATCACTAAATTCTATAATGAAATGCATTCAGCTGAAAAATTGAGTTAAATCCTATCATTTTACATTATTGATACAACTTGCTATTTTGATACTTGCAGTGCTTTGTTACAATTTGTATTGTTAAAGGCACTATATAAATTAAAGGTGACTTGAACAACTATGGACCACCCTTCCCACCTCTATATGATTATCAATGCTTCACTCTAAAAAATAAATTCACCTTTATACAAGTCTCACAATTCAGCTATTTGATTGATTATAACCCAGGATCACAGGGACATGTACCTATTAATCAGCTTTGACTAACCCACTTAAATAAAAGACCTCTTTATTGTTATGGAGTTAGAATATATTTTTAGCTCTAATATTTGATTCAATGCACACTTAACTGTTGTAAGCCATTGTGGGCGACAAAATCAAGATGCCATCATCGAAAAAGTTTCCGGCTAACAAAATTTGCACATTTAATAAGCAAATTATTTTAATGAAAAACCCTCATGCCAAACCAATTAGTAATTCATTAAAATATTATGATAAACGATCCTCTGTTGACAGCCAGGGGGAATTGTGCAATCAAACATTAATTATTCATTTGATAATTAAGTTCATAGGTGTTTGGAGTGGAGGATTGGATGAGCAGAGAGAGCGGGCCAGCGGTGGAAGACCTCTTTCAGTGCTGACCTGTTTTGTTCACACTACTGCCTGCTGGGATATGTATCGCTGGCTATTTTGGGCAGTTAGTTCCTGCGCTGACATGTTTAACATTACTTAGCATTTATTGGGTTTTAAAGTGAGGTATTTTGCCATATTCTCTTTTGTGCATTATTCAGATGTTATATGATGTATATATTGCTTGTAACTAGCTGAAAACTGTTCTGTACACACAGTTATAAACTGAATTGTATTTATTTTTAAAATCAAAAGTTGCTCTTTTAGAGTTTTAGAGAAACTTGGGTCTTATCCATACTTGTCCATACCAACAAACTTTTTACATCAAGTATCAACTATTTATTACATACAGCAGAGCCACAAAATATTATAATTTAATTATAGTGCATTATATTTTTGTAATGTATAATTGACGGCCCGTTGTATTACTAGTTAATAACAATAGTGCACATTCAAACCCGTTCACTGGGGGGTAGAAACAAAGAGAAAGAATGGGGGAAAGAAACGTACTCGGTTACTAACGTAACCTCGGTTCCCTGAGATACAGAACGAGTACTGCCTCTTGATCAAAGATGACGCTAGGGGAAACTCCTTTTTCTCCGATACTGAAGCCTTTTTTTTTTTATAACGCAGGTACTGCACGACCATTGGTTTGTGCGGTTACCACAATTAAACCAATGGCGGCATCGGAGCTGCACCACCTATGGCTGGAAATCCCGCCAAACCCACCAGAATGTGCGGGGCATCTGGCTATATAATGTGGGCATTCGCCAAGGCTCCTCAGGTTACTTCGACTGAAGCGGCAACTGAGTCATGCAGCCGCATAGCACGTATCGGCGAGGTTACGTGGTAACGAGTACGTTCTCTATCGTACTCACTTTGTACTCGTCTTGACGTCGGATAAAAGTCTGTTCATTTTTTCTTTTTTTTTGCACTACACATATCTGCACAGTTTTGTTTTATTAACTGTTTGCACTCTCTCTGAGGCCTTATGCACTTTATATATCTCTTTTTTTCATTTTAGTTTCACAATGTCCTCATTGTATATCTGTAGTACATATGGTTAAACTGTAGAATGTCTATTGTCAGTGTTGATGTAACTGTAGCCCAAGGGTCTGAGAGTAACCCCTCAATTCTCTGTGATGTACTGTACCTGTGGGGAATTGACAATAAAGGACTTGACTTGACTGCTAGTCTTGATTAAAGACGCTAGGGGAACCAATATAACCCCACTGTGTCTATGCTAGGGGAATGACCAACACTTGAACTTGTCTTAGGGTGCTTTTACACCTGCCTCATTTAGTTCGTTTGAATCGCGCTAGAGTTCGTTTTCCCTCTTGGTGCGGTTCGTTTGGTCAGGTGAAAATGCAGCAATCGCACTCGGATGCGCACCAAAAGCGGACCAAACAAGCGTACCGAGACCTCCTTGAAGAGGTGGTATCGGTACACTTTCAAACGAACCCTGGAGCGGTTCGTTTGTGGTGAAAACATGATCCGACCTCAAACAGACCCAACAGCATAAAGAACTGCGCATTTTTGGACTAAACCAGCTGCCGTAGTCAGCTGCGCTGTGCATTATTGGATGAGGAAATTTTTGTTGAAAGTTTGCAGTTTAGCATGGCAGGGCGCGGACAAACTTGGGGTTGTGAGGAGGTACGGAGCCTCATAGAAATGTGGTGACTTGCGATGCACCTTCGCCGTTTGCAGTGCATTAATACATTATTTTCCAGCTGCATCTGCACTTCATTCTCAAAAGTTATATATTGCTTGAAGTGGTATATATAAACTATGTAGTAAAGGATGACCAGGAAGAGACCAGTGTGCTGTTTGCTGCATTTTACTCCTGTCTTTGTTTAGTTCCAGGAGCACCGTTGGAATTTTCCCGCGGGCTCTTTCTGACCAATCGAAAAGCAGTTTAGGAAATGCGTTCAAAGACACATCTAGCCAGCAAGTGAAGCGGATGTTGTCACATGACTGCATTTTGGGTCGTTTCAGCTGGTTTGGACCAGAGAAAACAGTGTGGTGTGAAAAGGAACCAAAGCGGCTAAAAATAGCTACAATGTATAATTTTTTGCCTTTGGTCCGGAACAAAGCAAGTGAACTATCGGACTTTCCTTGTGTGAATACATCCTTAGACACCAAGAGGGGCCCAGAGGGACCAAGTAAAGCGTCAAACTCATCAAGGTCGACCCAGCCTTGAGTAATCGTCCCAAATAAGTCTGTACAGCCTCGGAGCTCGATTGAAGGCCAAGAATGTACAGAAGAAGGCAAATGCCCATACTGGTTGTCATGTGACAAAGTGAGCCCAGGGACTTCCAGATTATAAAACCTGGCAAATGTGGATGGCGCTTGAGTAGATTCAAACCCTGGCCTTGCTCCAAAGTAGGAAGCGCCGAGAGAGTAATCACCTGCGCTCTGAACGGAGTCGAGAGCACTTTGGGTATGTAGCCATGCCTTGATTTCAAGACAATCTTAGAATCGTTAGGCCCGAATTCGAGGCAAGAAGGGCTGACTGATAGAGCCTGCATGTTTCCCAGATGTTTTACCGACGCTAGTGCTAGTAGCAAAGCGGTCTTTAACATCAGGGGACGAAGGTCAACAGACTGTAGCGGCTCAAAAGGAGGGCTCAACACTGTAGGCAGGTCCATGTCGGGACGGTGAGAGAGCGGGGCAGGTTGAGCGTCCTAGACCCCTTCAGAAAACGAACAACTAAGTTGTTCCTGCCCACTGATTGGCCATCTAAAGGAGAGTGTGAGGCTGCTATAGCTGCTACATAGACCTTGAGCGTGGAGGGGGAGTGAGCCTTTTCCAACAGCTCTTGCAGGAAGGACAATATCAGCAATATGTCACATATCTCTGGGTCTGCACCACGGGTAGTACACCAGCAGGAGAAGACAGACCACTTAAGGGCAGAGGCGTCTCGTAGACGGTGCTCTAGCCTAAAAGAGATAGTATTTAGCACATTCTCGGGGAGGACTGAAGGCTCCCATCGAGAGGCCAAAGATGTAGCGCCCATAGATCGGGCTGGGGGTGCCAAATTGTTCTGTTCGCATGAGAGAGGAGGTCTTGTCTCAGGGGAATGGGCCACGGGGCTGCAGTGAGCAACCAATGCTGGTTCCTCCAGAGCAGGGCTACTAACAGAACCCTGTGCTTCTGTTTCCTGATTACCTGCGGGAATAGGGCGATCGGGGGAGAAGCATAAAGGAGGAGGTTGGGCCAATCGTGGGCCAATGCATCCCTGTCCTTTGAAAAATAAGTTTGGCAGTGAGTGTTGTTTTCTGAGGCGAAGAGGTCGACCTCTGGCCTGCCGAAGATTCCCCATATTACCTGAACCGTTTGTGGGTGTAGCTTCCACTCGTCTGAGGGGACATTGCTCTGAGATAGCATGTCTGCTCCCAGGTTCAGTTTCCCCAACACGTGCGCTGCTCTCAGCGAGCGCAAGTTGAGCTGAGCCCACATCAAGAGGCTCTCTGCTAGTATAAAGAGGCGCCTCGAGGAAAGACTGCCCTGGCGATTTATGTAGGACACCACTATCATACTGTCCGAACGGACTAAGACGTGATTTCCCCTCAGGTCTGGCAGAAAGGTGCGAAGGCCCAACCATATGCTGGCAAATGCTGGCACATTTCCAGGCAGTCGATGTGAAGAGGTAACCTTCCTTCTTCGACCAGGGGCCGAAGGCCGGTTTGCCGTCGCACAACGCCCCCCAACCTAAGTTGGAGGCATCTGTCGAAACCATCTTCCTTCTGCAGACCATGCCCAGGGAGAGGCCCCATTCCATCCACTGATGGTCCTTCCAAGGGGCCAGAGCTGCAACTCAGACTAGGAGGCATAACAGAGGCTTTCTGAGGGGTGGTCCGGCTGAAGCGGAACTTAGCTCTCTCCTCTTCCTGTCCGTTAGATCAGGAAGATGCCAGAGGCGTTGGGTCCAGCACAATCTTGGGCCGGGGTCCCTGGCGCTTCGGAGGGTGGCGTCTGGCCAAGGCTCAGGCTTGGCGGTTGGCTGAGCTGCTGGCGGCGGGGCTTTTGCCGGCTGCTGAGTCTTCGCCATTTTGGGGCACCTCGAAGCGGCTGCAGAGCTGGAGCGCTTGGGCAGGAAGTGTCGCATTGCCTGTGAGGACTTCTGTACAGCTGTGAAGCGCTCAGCGAAGCCCTCTACTGAAGGACCAAACAGACCAGTGGGGCAGACCGGGGAGTCGAGGAAGGGGATTTTATCAGCATCCTTCATCTCTGTCAGGTTTAACCACAGGTGGCTGTAACCTGTACGAGCCTGCCAGCTCCTCTGCATCTGAAGCTGCCAATGACAAGCTGTCGTCCAACTCGCCGTCCTCGCTCCCACCAAACGAGACCAGATCGCTCGCAGCCGCAGAAGGATGCTGGTCAGGGCAGGTGAAGAGAATGGGAGAAATCTCTCTGTGGGGAGAGAGTGAGGTACACGGGTTTACAGCCAGCGAAAGCTCACCCATCTCCAGGCGCTGAAATCCTCTTCCCCACTGCTTTTTCCTCGCAGGTCCCTGGGAGGAAAAAAGTGGGAGGGCGCGAGGGGCGGGGTTGCTCTCTGAAAAGAAAGTGAGCCGCGAGCACAGAGAGGAGAGACTCATATCAACGCAGTGGTGACATTCCGTCCTGGTAAGTACCGTTTCAGCGTGGGTGGCGCCCAAGCATGAAAAACACTCGCCGTGTTTGTCAGCGGCGTGCAGGGCAGCCCTGCACGAGTGAAAAAAACAGCGCGGCATTTGCAACAACACCGCAAAATTTGCTATTTTATAAAGGGTTCTCGTAAGAGAGAGTCGCCGGATGGCGGCAGGGAATCCGTGGACCAGCTGCTGCAGGCGCTGCGGGCTGCTGAGAAGCGGCGAGTCGGCAGAGCAGAGAGAGGTCTGGATCCACTGCGATGGCTCGTTCAACAGCGAAGGCATTGAGTTTCGAAGAGCGAAGATCTTGTAGTCGTCGCTGAAGGAGAAGAAATCTGAGGAGCCTTGGCGAATGCCCGCATTATATAGCCAAATGCCCCACCCATTCTGGCGGGCTTTGGCGGGCTTTCCAGCCATAGACTGTGCAGCTTCGCTGCCGCCATTGGTTTAATTGCGGTAACCGCACACACCACAAATGGTTGTGCAGTACCTGCATTTTTTTTAAAAAGGCTTCAGTATCAGGAACAAAAGGAATTTCCCCTAGCGTCTTTAATCAAGACGCAGTACGAAGTGTAGTATCGATAGGGAAGCGTGATTTCCATGAGTAATAAAACTCAAATAAATATAAATGTGAAAAACTAAAATAAAATGTGGAAATGGTTTGTCTTTTTAATCTACTGTTTATGCATTTATTGGCTGGGTAATTGTCTTTGATCATTGGACCTTTAAAATAACTAAAATTATTTGGCGAAGTGATACGGAACTGTAATGTGGTCAAGACCTTCCTGCAACTACTTAAGCCGTGCATTTTCTTGAAAAACGTAAGTTATTTTTCTCAGGAGAAGCAGGATGTGTTATTAATTTACATATTTTCACCAAATAATAACATATTAATTAATATATAAAGCACAAATATATGTTGTTGCTACATTTTTGAGTCATTACCATGGATTTTGCTTTGTTTTTATAAGAGTATAGAATATTGAAAGAAAAATCTATATTATTTTATACTTTTCACATTTTCAACAATGGCATGCTTAACAGCAATCTTACAGCATGATTAAACCCTTTTTGCCATGATTATTTGCAATCCATACTCAAAACATGGCTCATAGTGAAGCAGCCAGACAGAAACTCATCCCCTATTAAACATAATAGAGCTATAAATAAAATCAGCATGTCCCAGAACTGTCAGAGAGGGGTGAAAGGGCAGATCATCCAACAAACATATCACGCTACAATATTGATCCTGTGCTGATCACACACACACACACACACACACACACACACACACACACACACACACACACACACACACACACACACACACACACACACACACACACACACACACACACACACACACACACACACACACACACACACACACACACACACACACACACACACACACACACACACACACACACACACACACACACACACACACACACACACACACACACACACACACACACACACACAGTTATACTGTAGACAACAACAACAAATAATAAAAAAAGAGATCTGGGACACAACAGGAAAAGGAATAATGAAAAGCCATTATCCTTTTTTTTGTATGTATTATTTCTAATTGTGGATTTACACTGCTGTAAAGTTTTCAGTTTATAAAGACAATGTAATTGGTGCTTATCATACTCAGGAGTCTACATTGTTGTGGATGATTGCTAGGGTGTTGCTATGTGCTAAGGGTTAAGGGTTTCACTAGCATGGTTAAATGTGCCCACAAGGATAGTAATACCAGTACATTTTGACCTTGTGAGGACATTTTTTTACGTCCCTATGAGGAAACAAGCTTACAAATCATAAGAGAATCAAGTTTTTTGAAAATAAAAAAATGCACAAAGTTTCCTTTAAGGGGTAGGTTTAGGTTTACGGTGACATAAAATATGGTTTGTACAGTATAAAAACCAGTACACCAATAGAATGTGCCAAAAAAACATGGAAACTAACGTGTGTGTGTATATATATTATATATATATATATATATGTTTCTTTTTGGTCTCCATGACGAAACAACCTTAGGTTAGTATGGAACCCGGTTTCTCTCATTGAATAAAAAATAAAAACGCTTTTTTTCTCAGAATTGCGTGATATAAATTCGAAATTGCGAGTTAAGTAATTATTTTGATTTTATCTCACAATTATGACTTCTTAACTCGCAAGTGTGACTCTTTTTTTTCTCTCAGCGTTGCAAGTTTATATCTTGCAATTCTGACTTCATAACACGCAATTGCGAGTTATAAAGTCAGAATTGTGAGATATAAACTAGCAATTCTGAGAACATATCAGTCCCCCCCCCTCCTCTAAATTGGACTTTAACTCGCAATTGCGAGTTTATATCACACAATTAAGAAAAAAGTCAAAATTGTGAGTTTTTATCTCGCAATTGACCTATTGGTAAGCCCTGCCCCATTAGTTACTGTTGCGAAGTAAGACAAACAAACATAGTTGCTAACTCTTACAATGAGAGCTGTCAGTGTGAAAACCTTTTCCCTATATGTTTGTGATAGATTTTAGACACAGAAGGACCATCCATTCAAGTGGTACTTAAATATGCCATGGATGTAAAAGATTTTAAAATATATAATGTGGGTATTAATTTGGAAGCGAGAGTTTACAGATCACAATGCAAGCGGGAGAAGCCTCATATTACGGTCGTCATGATTGCAGATGAAAAAATCCCGGATCAACACTGTTCATAAACCGCAGGGTAAGATTATATTACTGTACATTTAACCAGTGTAATATGAAGAAAGTAATATGACAACCAGAAAATTTACCTTTTTGTCTTCATTTGTATTAGGGTTGAATACTTAGGGACATTTTGCTCTGTTTTGTTTGGGTTTAGGAAATATAATAAATTAAATTATATTGCCTATCCTCAGAATACCTTGAATCAGTGTTACAAGTATCCCAGGCACATCATTTTCCCATTTTTGAAGCACAAACACCATAAAATATATGCGTGCTCCGGCTCTTCTAATGTTTCTCTATGGCACTGAAACCTAAAGATGTCCGAGTTCCGCTCCCCGTGCAACTGATACTCAACTGCCATTAGCTAGGCTGCGTTCGAGGGGAGGGGCTTACCGATAGGTCAATTGTGAATATAAATCGCAATTCTGACTTTATAACTCGCAATTGTGAGTTTATATCACGCTATTCTGAGAAAAAAAGTCTGAATTGTGAGATGAAAAGTCCCAATAAACCTTTTTTTTATTATTTAGTGGCAGAACCGGGCTTCCATAGGTTAGGGCCATGGGGATAAAACATACAGTTTGTAGAGTATACAAACCATTATGTATATGGAATGTAATGGAAACCTGTGTGTGTGTGTGTGTGTGTGTGTGTGTGTGTGTGTGTGTGTGTGTGTGTGTGTGTGTGTGTGTGTGTGTGTGTGTGTGTGTGTGTGTGTGTGTGTGTGTGTGTGTGTGTGTGTTTACATGTCTAGCCTAGAATGTGAGATTATCAGACTTTGGCCTTTCAAAACCAGAAAGTGCTTGCAGTTCTAGTATTTTCTTGACTGACTATTATCCTTTGCTAAGCATCCATCTGGTGGGTGACTCTCTCTCTCTCTTCTTTCTGTTTCTCTCATGGCAGAAGGGGGATCATCCAAAATTATGAGGTCATAGCTCGAAAGATTTCGATGCAGAAAGACTAGATACTTATTTCTGAGAGACTAATGGCTATAAGTAGACTTGTTTGAGTGAACATTTCCACTAGTGCTTGCTGTGTATGTGTGTGTGCGCTAGATAGTCCATACTGACCTGAAATGAGAACTCTAATGAGGACATGGATGTTGACCTTTCAGGGGACACCAGGAAGCAGTGCCTTTTCAATGTAACCTGTCAAATCCATTAACATCTGCATATATCCATAACAGTAGAGCACCTGAAATGCTGATGCTAGCTGCTACAACTACAATATAATAAACAACAGATTTGCATGTACAAGACTGAAAAATAATATATGAGAGAAGACCAAAACTATAACTTCTTGAACAGGGACTATGTAGTGGTGCTGTATATTTCCTGTTGAAACAGGAATGTGCACCAAAACATATCAAAGGCTTTAGTTTACATCACAACCATTATTTGCTACCTCCTATTGATATATATATATATATATATATATATATATATATACAAACACATTATTTATACAATTTATGTGGATTGGCTGTCCTGTAGTCTCTGCTTGTCTGCATCGATGAAGTCCACTAAACCTTAGAATGCCTCATTTGTCATTATATGACTCAGAATCGTGTATTGTCGTTCTGATGCACAATTTCAGACCTGTGCAGTAGACTAAATCTAACAGTCTATGTGATGGGGAAAATGTCTGGAAGGGCTGAGGGCGGCATTTGAGACAGGAATATATTGTCCCTGTGATAAGTTCATGGCACCTATGGTGATATAGGGTGAAAGCACACCAGCCTTGGTTGTGTGGTGATAAATGAAAGCTAAAGATATAACTAGATATAGGGATAGGAGGTATAAAAGTTGCTAGAAGAAAAGGATAGAATGAAAGGAATGTTCATATATGTACACACGTTTTGTGTAAAGTGGTGGAAATGAAAATCGATCAGTCAGTTTGAATTTGCAGAAGGTTAATAGAAGTACACTAAGAAGCAGTGGTGTAATTATTTTTTTGTAGTGAGTATACTGTGATTTATTTTTTCCTTCACAGCCTCATACTCACCCGTACCAGAGCAGCCTCTCATAAGCACCAGCACACTCACTAAACAGGGCTCTACGCTTGCTTTTATTTTTAGCAGCACTTGTGCTCAAAATTCAGGAGCACCTTCTGCTCAATAACAAAAATTAGCCTTCCCATTACGAAGTAATATTGGACTCCTAAAAGTGATTTACAGGGGCATTTTTTCTAACTTTATTTGAAGTGTTACCTTTTATGTCAAATTACAAAGTGTATTTTTAGAAGCTTTTTTCAAAATGTCTAATTAAACAATGCAATAAAAAGAATATGTTACCGATCAAATAAAATAATTATTAACAAAATTAATTTGCACTACAGCAGTGGCACATAAGAACACAAAACTGGCTTTTAGGTATTTACAGACATTTAATGAGGCTCAGAGGTGGCATGAGTGCAATTAACTTCATAAATTCATGTTGAGATTGATGTTTTAAATATACAATTTTGAATACAGAAATATTCAATGATTTAAATAACTGAAATTATACTTTAAAAATGACACTAAGACTGCCATTAGGTGGCGGCAAGTAACTGATTTTATCACTGAATCATTCATTCAATTGATTCGTTCAAACGGCTTATTCGTTCAAGAACAAAGCAAGTCCCTGCATCCCAATGTGCATAATATCCACCCTATCTGCCCCAAATAGTATTGAAAATTACTAAAATCACATGTAGGATGGGTAGTATGCACATTGGGACTCTCTTTATGAATGAATAAATGAATTGACTCACTAGATTAGTTTAAAGCGCAGATTCATTCATAAACGAAACTACGCTGTGTTTGAATGGAGATATTCAGTGGCTCAGTTGTGAGTTTATTTGAAACTATTTTAGTTGACGAAATAGAGCAAAATCAGGCAATACTGATATAGTCAGAGAATGTGCTGTAAGTCACTAAAAATGTTACTTTTTGTTTATTTAAATCACTCATTGTTCTTATATGCCAACAATCCCCTGCTGTTACAGTTAAGATTAATGACAACGTATACTCTACACGTACCAGGTAACGTTACGATAGTATCGGCCTCATTTTCTGTACCGCGTAGGATAGTTATCAGCCTTCTGGGCTCATTTTCTGTCGTTTCTATAATGTTAACATTCCAAAGCAAACTTACCACTACCATGAAAGTGAAGGATTTATCAGAAGAAGAACTCAGACACTCAAGCATGATGTGATAGTCCGCAATATAGCAGATTTATTACTTGATGTTTTTGATTTCAAAGCTGTATAGGCCACCTATCCAGACAAAATCGATTCTAACTGCTGGTAACCTTCAACATTACAATGGAAACATTAACACTGCTCTCAGATTAGCAGCTGAGGGTGAAAGTCTTATTTTCCTTTTGTAATTTGGTGATTTAAGCCTCAGCGTGGGCCATTTTGTAGACTTGTAGGACAGGAATTAGAGACTACTTTAAGTAAATCAACAAAGTAGAAATGAAAAGGATTTATGATGTTCCCATGTTACAAGTGCTCTTGGTTAAAACATATTGCAGTCCTCTGCATTTATATAAGCATTGGGATATGTATACGGTCTAGGAATGATGAACATGTACAGTGGATATAGTCAAAAACAAGACAGGCCTGGAGATTATACAAGAACATCTGCACAACGACTCTGTTCTTGAGTGCAACCTTTCTCTAAAAGCAAGGGAAAATTGGTAAACCTAAGTATCAACAAGTATATAAAGTAAATGGATGAAGACTCAATTGATCATAGACTATCTACGGTCAGCAATAGCTATGTTTCCATCCACCTATTTTTATGTGCATTTTGGAATAGGGCATAAACAATGCTGGATGGAAATGCCAAGATGCGCACAAACTTATGCGCACAATTGAGTAAGATAACCTTTTCATCCAATAACAAAAAAATGTGCATTAACTACGCTGGAAACACATTTACTAAATAAATTCCACCTTGCGCATCAAAAACGTATGTGACTTTGCATGATGGGACGGAAGAACTTAACTAACCAGCGGACCGATCTCATTGCACAGCATCTGAAATGTTGTTTTGGTTGTTCTGAAATGCCTGAGCAAAGTCTGTCATCAAAGTATTTCTGTATAATTGTCTTACACAACTGCGTTCCCAAACAGCAGAAATGCACCCCCAAAGGCTGAGAGCGCGAGGTCTCTCTTTCCCAGCACGCACACCTCTCTCTCTCTACCTCTGCTCTGTTCAGCGTGCGCACACACCTCTTAGCGGCTGAAAGGAGCTGCGCTTTCAGTTAAAACACAGATATGTTGCTTTTTTATTTTACATGTAAGTATAGCCGAAATCATAGCTCAGTTATTGTCTTTATCTTATGTGTAGCCTATTTGGTTTCATCAGACAACGGCTCGATTATAAATCAGGATTTTTGAGCAGATTAACATCTTGGAAAGGAGTGCTGGATATGTAGTCTTAATGGGTCGAGTTTCAATCTCTATTTCATATTCATTCCGTTGTCTGACAACAGAAACAGAAAAATATATAAATGAAAACAGTTTTATTGAGAATTTAGCTGCATCAAAATAGGCTACAGTATGTGGGCACAGAGAGGCAAACAAATATAATAATAAATAACATGTACATGTTGTATGTTCAGAAGAAGTGAGCTGCCCTGTCGTGAGAAAATGTAAACAGGTTTGTGTAAGAAAATTGCTCAGAGCAAATAAAGAGAAGTAATAGGAACCTGGTATTTGTTATTTTCTCTTTTTTAAGGTGTTTAATAGACATGAACAAGTTCTTTGAAAAACTTCTATGACCTTTGAAACACGTCTACTCTTCATGCTCTTTGTTAACTATGGTTTATTTAATAATAAACATATATTGCATAAAGCATCCATATTCGCCCATGCCCATGTTGATTAGAAAATTAAAAACTTGAAAAGTATTAACTTAAGGTACATTTAGAATATACAAAATGCGCGATTAAGTTACGATTATTCGCGAAGTTAACTCATGACAATCATGTGACTGCCCTAAGTTAAAATGACTACTAGAAAATTAAATTAAACTCATCAGTGGACTTTCCTAGTCAATGTAGGCTATATTCTTTCACACTTTTCTCATTCTCACTAATTCAAGTTTTATAAGAATGAACCTCTGAAGGGAACCGATTGTCTTCAGAAAAGTTTCGATGGCATTTTCATTTTACCTGATAAAGTATAATTTATGAACTGAGCGCTGCTTTGTTTGCAGCCGTTACCGGGGAAAACGCTATATTTCTGATTTTCCAAAAGCACCTCCTACTGGCAGAGAATGAATGTGCATTTTCAATAATCCAGTCTGCAGTTTTTGTTCAGACCAATGTGAAAATCCACCCACATAAACCCGTTTTAAATAATATAACAATTAATATTTTTGACTCATCCCTTTTCTTAAAAAAAACTAAATGGTTTAAAGGTTCAATTGTGAGGTTAATCATTTTATGGTTTATTTTGTTTTTGTTAAAACTTCTATCTCAACGCACGGTAAATCAATTGCTATTTCGTAGTCTACAACATGAAATAATAAAAGTGTCTGCCAAATTAATGTAAATGTAAATGAAAGGATCCCACTATATCATGTACACAGAGCCGATCCTAGAATCTTGTAAACGGGGTTTGTGGTTGAGAAAATGTGCATTGGACGGGGTCGGCGTGTGTGGTTGAGATGCAAAGGGGGGGCTTGTGTGCGACCAAATTTATAAATTATTTTGGGGGTGTTTCGGGGGCCCTAAGCCATTGTGCTGCAGCAAGCATCACGACAGTGTGCTGCAAAAAGACAAAAAAGGAACCTCACGGTTGATCTAGGTAAATGTGTGCAAATTTATAGGGCCCATTCCTATATTTGCCTGGAGCCCCCAATTCACTAAATCCGCCCCTGCTCATGCCACATGCAGTTCCAGAACTATACGTGACCCAGCTGCTGCCATCTTTGCTAATCGTCACTCCGTTCCTGAAACATCTGTCATGTGACTAATCACACTGGAGCCGCAAGAAAATGACATTCTTACAATTCATTGCCTGAAGGCACCTCAGGAACATATACAATCCCAAGCCCTTCGCTACCAACTATCCTGGCGGTACATAAGGTGTGACGTCAAAAGCAGCAGACGAGAAAATATAAATGCATTTCATGCTTGTAAGAGCCTGCATAAGCGCAGAAACTAACTAGCTAAAACTTGACCAACAAACTTGAAAACAAGATTGTTCAAAAGCTCTACGTGTTGCTATGTCGATATTTCTATAAGCAGCTGACTAAGTAGTCAGGCTGGTAGCTGTTGCTAGGCGTCTGGGAACTTTCACAGTACAGACTGTCTCAGTATGCCTCAAGTACAAGAACATTATGATCTCACGACAGCAAGATGGTACAGTAGAGCCGCAGATGAAAATTTGCATCGATAAAGTGTTTACGGCAATATAAGAACAGGAATTATTCTGGGAAAGATGCAGAATAGTATTAGGCTGAGACTTTGAAGTCAACATGAAAGAGTGTTGACAACTTATGTAATGTGATGTATGAAACATGCACTGATCAGTTGTTCACAATAAGCCAGGGATGTGTATAAAGAAAGTAAATAGGGAAAATTTTGAGTTCCTGTAGTCTTTAAATAGTCTGATTTTATACTTGATTTCATAACATTACAGAAAAAATATGTATAAATTGTCCCTTATGCACAGAATCATCAAGGGGATTTTATACTTTATTTACCCCTAAAAGGTTAATAGTGTGTTAAGGGTACATATTATTACTCTATGATACTAATATGCACCTTTTAGAGGAAGATAATGTGCAAAGGTCCCCATTACAACAGGCACTGCCCCAGTGAATTGCTGTTGTACTTCCGAAGGGACAATTTCTTTACTTTTTTTGACAGTGGCATGGTAAAAGCCCTCATAAGACCAGAAAGTCAGCCAATTTTATAGCGTAATGGACACAGCATGTCCGTATAAACATTTTGGAAGAAAAAAAAATGTCCTCACCTCAAGTTTTCCAGCTCCTGCAGGAGACCTGTCCAGGTCTTAAATGTTTCTTTACTGTCATAAATCACCAAACCTTACCTTTGTCTCATTACTGAGAATCCATATGCCCCTGGTGTAATGGGAGCATTCCATGACACTGTCTTGACCCATAAGTACAAATATACACCCACATTCACACAATCTTCGTCCCCATTAAAGGTGCGGCTGCTTATTGACAGCAGGGTGCAATCAGGCCTCGCAGAGATATATATGTAGCCGGGTGCCCATTACTGCTCAAACGTGGCTCACCCGTGGAGCAGTCGGCAAGGTACGAACCGCAATCGCATTAGGGCCAGTGAAACCAATCAAGTCTAGCTGCCTCATGCTCACTCTTCCAGCCATTGCCACAGTAATTGCCGGCCAGCCAATTGGAGCTTATTAGAGAGTTTGGACTCTTAATTGCCTGGTGGTGGGAGCCGGATCAATGGCTCACTTATTAAAGACATTCTTACTGTGTGTGCGTATCTGTATACACACTTACATGCCAGAGGGAGCAGGCCTACGAAAGGTCTCAAAGGAGCAGATACTTTTGAAGAGCATGTGCTTGTTAATGCTCCTCAGACTTTCCTCGTTTCCACCTCCCATGTCGCCTTTCTCTCACTTGGTATTTTCCTCCCTCCTCAACCATCTTCCCTGACCTCAACTCTTGTCAAGGTGTTGAACAATCAACCGCAGGCTGTTGAATTGTTGCACTGAGCTGGCGAGATTTTAGCGTGGCTGCAGGAGAACGGGGTAGTGAATCAATAAATACAAAATCAATATCACTTTAGGAGTGGATTTTCAGACAGCCACCGGTCGCCATGGTCAAATCCTGATTTTTTTTTTCTTTTTGGATGAAAATTTCCTCATTAGTACACTGTTACCTCTTTGCTCATTAAAAAAAAATTAATTGGGTATAAGGAAATGAGCCCTTATTAAATCTACATGATCCACCAGTTCAGCTGAGCTGGTAAGAAGTTCAATGAATTCAGATTGATTTGAATTTAAAATGTTATGTGAGTTCAAACCATCAGAGGTGGCTAATGAAAATAAATCACATAATTATGCTGTAGGGACATTTCTTATGATATACTGACATCTAGTGGTTGGAATGTCATAATGCATTGGTGAGTGTGATGCTACCATATTTAAATGATACAACTGTCAATAGAATTGGCTAAAGAGGTTTGCTTGCAATATTTTCACATTTGTGAATTTATCAGGCATTTCTTGTGAATGATAACAGTCACAGCAGATTGTGTGGAGGTTTGAAGAGGTTTCTCTACTGTTGAACAATGAGTACAGATGCTGAACATTGGAATGCTTGAACCAGCATCATATTCAGACAAAAAGCTATCTTTTTTAAAACATTTTAAATCATATCCAGGAAGTTGTTGAGATTTGGCCAGAGATGTTAAGTTGGTCAAACACTACACCCATTTTCCTGGTTGGCATTTATATTCTTAAAGGGTTACTCCACCCCAAAATGAAAAGTCAAGACAAAAAATGTGTCAAGCACTTACCCCCATGTCGTTCCAAACCTCTAAAAGCTTTGTTCGTCTTCGGAACACAATTTAAGATATTTTGGATTAAAACCGGGAGGCTTGTTACTGTCCCATTGACTGCCAAGTAAATAACACTGTCAAGGCCCAGAAAAGTATGAAAGACATCGTCAAAACAGTCCATCTGCCATCAGTGGTTAAATCTGAATTTAATGAAACGACGAGAACAACTTTTCTGCGCAAAAAAATTACAAAAATAATGACTTTATTCAACAATTTGTCTACTCCGCATCACCGTAACGGCGGACACAGAACAGCATGCATCCAGCGGATACTCTCCAAAATGGCGTTACAGTGACGTGGAGGTGGCGCAGAGGAGACAAATTGTTGAATAAAGTTGTTATTTCAACAATTTTCAACATGTTTCTTCATAAGTTTGCTGTGATAAAAATGACTTTAAAGTCTGGTAGCGTATATTCCTCATTCGTTTAGTGTACGATGGGCAGTTTTTCCTCTGTGACTATTAACAAAGTCAGTAAGTTTTGAGTGCAAAAAAAGTTTTTATTGTATTCCAGCCTTGAGTCAAACTACTAATAACTTTATTCCTTAGGATTAGGGGTGCGAAACTTTAGGAAACTTATAATTCGATCTGATTATAAGTATCGTGATCCAATCCATGTTTGATTGAACGACTTGATTATTTTCATTTTTGTATTATTCTGCTGCGCAATAGAGATGTGAATCTCCGCTGACCTCATGATTCAATAGAAATGAATTCATAATTTTGTTGTTGTACTGTTGTGTATGTGTGGAACTGGCGACAAGTAGAATATGGCTGAAAAAAAGTTAAAAACATCTTGATTTGAGGTAGACTTTATCTACTTTATTAATACATATTTCTGGTCTTGCTATGCATGATTCACTAGTGCATGTTACAAAGTAAAAGTTTGTCTTCAAAATATTTGAACAAAATAAAATGGCTCCACCACTTGAAAAGGCCATTTTTTTATCTCTTTATAAACATTAGGTTAAATCAAGGATCCATACTATTTTTTTCTCTCTCACACACACACTAAATATCCTGTTTCACTCAAGTACAAAAAAGGTACTAAAATGTGTACAGAACATTTGCAAAGGACTGATAAAAGCGGAGGGGGGTTATAAAATGTCTCTCTTGCAAACAAAATAAATTTGTCAACTTGGCTCTTTTGTCTTTCAGTAAACCATTTAACTCCAGTTACTTCACTCTATGGGGGCAGCCCTTGATTTAATGTGCTGTCATGCAATTAATGTACCATTTTGCATGAAAGGCACCTGTTTCAATGCTTGATTCCCAAACTGTGAAACGAGTCTTTGTACTTTTCTTTCAAAATACTGTTTAATCCATGACATGGATTAATTTGCTTCACAGAGGATTAATGTTGTTTATGATCTAACGCCACAGGAGGCCCAGAACCAGAACCTTTAGTGGTTCACAGCTAAATTACGTGAGACAACAGTGACTCAAGTCTGAACTTTGAAACACTTCCCAACAAGTGTACAGAAAGTACTAAACCAACAAAGTATTATGTCAAGATTTGATTGTTCTGCAGTTTCTAGCTCATCTATATTTTCTTCAACAGCTAATGCTAACTCTGATGCTGACCATTCAGAAGTCAACATGCTTACAGATTGCTGTCCACAGTGAGGTTTCCCCTCGGTAGAAATAAACAAGTTGCGAGGGGCACAGGGACCAAAGTGGCCAGGCCAGGCCCCCTCAGCCAGCCTGTGGCGCAGACACTTTAAATGGCCTTTTAAACTAAATTTTTTTTTTGCCCTTTTGTTTGAAAAGACAACAGTATAGCTGCCACGAGTGTTCACCCTTCAAATGAATAATTTATGATGGTTGGAACAGACTGTGAGTTTAAGAGTTTAAGCCATCATTTCTCAACCTAAACAAGCAAAGGTTAAACTGCACATACTGTATAGAGTGTTCGGTTTCTAAATGTTTTAAATTTCAATGGTTTTATGCTCTTGGCAGCCACTAACTGCCTGAACAAAACACTTTGTGATTGGCACAGACAGTGTTCAGTCTCATTGTGTATTCTCATCGCATAAATTAATCTGTATTTTTGTTCATAATTTAAGGATGAGGGCATGTCACAACAATGTTTGCATGCTTCTTCCGAATGATATTAACTTTGGCCAAATCAAATTTAAATAAAAATAAAGTTTGATTTAAAAGGAAGCCCTTTCCTGTTACAGTGTAATTATATGTATACTGAGTAATATTAATTAACTATATGTACTTACTATATGGTTGGGATTAGGGTTTGGTTTAGGGTTACTTGCATGCAATTATGCATAATTAATTTGGTAACACTTTATTTTGATAGTCCACTATAGACATTCTACTAACAGTAAGTAACTTTGCAACTACATGTCAACCAGCAGCCATTAGAGTATTAGTAGACTGTCTACTTAATATATTCTAACACTTTATTTTGATAGTCCACTATAGACATTCTACTAACAGTAAGTAACTTTACGAACCAGCAGCATTAGAGTATTAGTAGACTGTCTGCTTACAACATAAAACGTTTCTCATAGTCAGTATGTTGTAAGTATATGTCAAATTATTCTACTAACCCTAAACCTACCCACTGAGAGTTAGTAGACATGTAGTTGAAAATGTATGAGAATTAGTAGAATGTCTAAAGTGGACTATCGAAATAAAATGTAACCATTAATTGTTATTATATTAGCAAGTAACGTATAACAAGGACACCTTAAAATAAAGTGTTACTTCAACAAAAAAATACATTTTCTCTTTCTCTTTCTATTAACTGTTCTCATAAATATTTACATGATTAGTTGACTAGTTATTTACATGAAACACGTTTTCTTATTCCTTCTGTCCACATTATTATCAGAACAGGCTTGTAGCCCATCACAACTGGTACTAACTATCATGGGGTTTATTAGAACAATAGTGAATGCTAATACTCAACCAGTGTAGGTCATTAAAATTATTAGACGTTGGCTGTGCTTTTCAGAAGCAAAGCTGCATATTAGTCTACACAAAAGCAGCTGCAAAGGTGAATCACAGTCACATTAGTCTGATTGCCAGTGTTTGATGCCAGACACAATTAGCACTTCATGCAAGCCTTCGTTTACAAAGCAACAGGTTTCCAGGGAAAGTAAACAACCAAATTGCAGGTGCATCTGAATCCAAAATCTAAATGGATGTTTTTAATTATTTAAAAGATAACTAAAAATGACAAATAACTATAAAAGTTGTTCATTGTATCTTTGTTCTAGACCTAAAGTTTTTATTCACTGATAATTGTTGCTTTCATGTCAACTTATCTTGTCTGTTTTACACACAAGGCTATAAAATGGTTTGAGGCACTTGGACCACTTTTAAGTTGCATGCCCTTTGTCACACACACACACACACACACACACACACACACACACACAAGTACACACATATATATATATATATACAGTGTGGGAAGGTTACTTGTAAATGTAATAGGTTACAGATTACAAGTTACCCTACTTAAAATGTAATAAGTAGTGTAACTTTTCAATTACTTATAAAAGTAAAGTAACTGATTACATTGATTACTTTTTGATTACTTTTCTAAATTTATAATATTTTCAACTATTAATCATTTTCAAACATGCAAAGCAGGCAGGGTTAAACTTACAGTAGTGTTTAACACTAATTACTGTCAGACTCTCGAAAGCCTTCACTTGAATTAAGATTATAATATTTTAATATTAAAGGAGTTGTTGGATGCAAAATATCTTCATTTGCATATAAATGTGTCAGTGTGTGGACACAACCACCGTCTACAATGGTAAAAATTCACTCCTTTTTTGATCCCCAAAGCCTACAGTCTCAATTATCAAGCAATTTAGATTTTGTAGTGAATAACCAGCACTCTGTAACATATGCTGCTGGACACAGAGGTAAGTGAAAGCACAGTAACGTTTATTGAACAGGGATGGCTTTACGGGGTAGTGCAGTGGAGACTTGAGGTGAGTGGATGACTTCTTCAGACAGCACTGATGATGGGTAGGCTATAAAGAGTCGATTTCCTCTTGTCCACAGATATGACGTGCTGATGCGATGGGGGAATACTCAGGAGCACACTGATCACGGAGACAGACAATCTGGCGGGAGAGGAGAACACATGGAGCAGACACAGGAGGTGAAGATCAATGGTGAGGATATATCAGAGAGATACTCAGCTCAGGATGATCGCAGGAGTAGAGTCCACGTAGTGTTTACGTTGTGTGTACGAGATCGGACAGGGAGTGAACTGTGGCTGGTGCTTTTATACTGAGTGTGATGACAGATGATGAGGTGCAGGTGAAGCTCAATCAATGATCAGTGAAACCAGGTGAGGGCGTGCGTTGTGATTAGAAAGGGAGCAGGACAGACAGATCCGTGACACACTCTCTCCGTCCTCAATACCACGACTGAGGTGAGACCCTTGAGCAAGGCACCGAACCCCAACTGCTCCCCGGGGGCCTCAGCAAGAAGGCTGCCCACTGCTCCGGGTGTGTGTTCACGGTGTATTTGTTCACTGGCTGTGTGTGTGCACTTTGGATGGGTTTAATGCAGAGCACAAATTCTGAGAATGGGTCACCATCCTTGGCCACACGTCACTTCACTTTCACTAAATTAGTTTATGTAGGCTGCGCAAATCATTTTACTGCAGACTGCTTTCTGAATAAGGGCCAATTCAAGGCAAGTTTTGTTAAAAAGTAAAACTAAAGGATGGATTAGCAACCATTGATGATCCAGCTGCACCTCCAGAAAAGTAAGTCTCCCAGTTTATATGTTTTTTATGATTATCTGCAAATCGCCTTTGCTCTTCCACAGAAGAGAGTGGCGGGGTGAGCAGAGCTCATTGGCATGTAAAGAGATATGCACCGAAACGAGTTGCTGTGTTTCTTTTACACACACCGAGACCATTCAAGATTACCTAAAGAATCATGAACTTGTGGAAAATAGGCATCCCAATGTCCCCTTTGAAGCACAGCCACCTCAAAATCAGACTTACTTTAAATCATTATGAGGTTAATACAGATTTAAAATCATAACAAGAAATTGTTTAATAGCTATGATATTGATTTTAAAATCAAATCTTTGCATAGCTATGACATGAAACACTGGAATCTAATGATGCCTTAGAAAAAAACTGTTAATCTTAAAAAAAGCATATACATAAACCCATATAGGAAATATAAGACTTATCGAAAACCATGATATAAATTTCTGAAACATTGGTTGCTTCATATTTTAGAGCAGTCACTGCAAATTTATGAAAGAAATCAGTTAAATCTGTATGTGGGAGTGTGTGTTAAAAAATCAGATGTCAACCCTCTGTGTAATCCTTAACATTTTCATAAGTAACTTAATTTAATTACACATCTTTTCTTAGTAACTGTAACTAATTACAAATTACTTTTATTTTTGTAATTACGTAATTCCGTTACATGTAACTAGCTACTCCAACACTGTATATATATATATATATATATATATTAGTGCTGTCAATCGATTAAAAACTGTAATCGTGTTAATCACAGTCATGGACTGGGATGATTAATCACACATTTAAAATACTAGGATTTACCTGTAAATGTGTTGAAATAAAGAAATGCATGACAAACTCCTTTAAGGAAACAGAACCTTTCACACCTCCGCCAGATATAAGATATAATCCTTATTATTATTTTGTTTTTGTTCAGCCATTATCAGCCTTTATACTGGCAATAAAACGTTTACCAAGCCACATACTTCAATCCCAGCATACAATTAACCACCTATTCTCAAAAGTATTTCTAAATAAATACAACAAACTATTTATTGCGACCTTACGTGAATATATGACAAAATGCATTATGAAGAAGAATTGGACCTGTTCTGCAGCTGCATTAGAGCTAACATTAGCATCATGCTTCATAAGACAATGTGACAGGAACACTATACTGTCAAAAAGCACCGTCCTTCGGATGAGAAGTTAAACCGAGGTCCTGACTCTATGTGGTCATACAAATCCCATGGCACTTCTCGTAAAGAGTAAGGGTGTAACCCCGGTATCCTGGCCAAATCCCCCCCACTGGCCCTTGTCAATCATGGCCTCCTAATAATCCTCATCCACTTGATTGGCTCTATCTCTCTCTCCTCTCCACCTGTAGCTGGTGTGTGGTGAGTGCACTTGATTGCTCTATGACCTCTCTCCTCTCACCTGTAGCTGTTTGTGGTGAGAGCCTGACACCGTTGTCTGTGGCTGCCGTCGCATCATCCAAGTGGATGCTGCACACTGGTGGTGGTTGAGGAGAGACTGCCCCCGCATGATTGTAAATCGCTTTGGGTGTACAGTAATACACAATAAAGCGCTTTATAAATGTATAATTAATTCATTCATTCAAGAAACCAGTCTGAGATGATTTGAGCTTTGTGACATGGTGCATTATCCTGCTGGAAGTAGCATCAGAAGATGGGTACACTGTAGTCATAAAGGGATGGACATGGTCAGCAACAATACTCAGGTAGGCTGTGGTGTTTAAAACGATGCTAAATTGGTACTAAGGGCACAAAAGTGTGCCAAGAAAATATCCCCACACCATTACACCACCACCACCAGCCTGAACCGTTGAGACAAGGCAGGATGGATCCATGCTTTCATGTTCTTTACGCCAAATTCTTCGTTTTCGAGACTCATCAACCAGGCAACGTTTTTACAATCTTCTATTGTCCAATTTTGGTGAGCCTGTGTGAATTGTAGCCTCCGTTTCCTGTTCTTAGCTGACAGGAGCGGCACCCGGTGTGGTCTTCTGCTGCTGTAGCCCATCTGCTTCAGGGTTCGACATGTTTGTGCGTTCAGAGATGGTGTTCTGCATAACTTGGTTGTTACGAGTGGTTATTTGAGTTACTGTTGCCTTTCTATCATCTCTAACCAGTCTGTCCATTCTCCTCTGACCTCTGACATCAACAAGGCATTTTCGTCCACACAACTGCCGCTCACTGGATATTTTCTCTTTTTTCGGACCATTCTCTGTAAACCCTAGAGATGGTTGTTGTGAAAATCCCAGTAGATCAGTAGTTTTTGAAATACTCAGACCAGCCCGTCTGGCACCAACAACCATTTCCACGTTCAAAGTCACTTAAATCCTCTTTCTTCCCATTCTGATGCTCGGTTTGAACTTCAGCAAGTCGTCTTCACCACATCTAGATGCCTAAATGCGTTGAGTTGCTTCCATGTGATTGGCTGATTAGCAATTTGTGTTACCAAGCAATTGAACAGGTGTACCTAATAAAGTGGCCGGTGAGTGTGTGTGTGTGTGTATAAATATATATATATATATATATATCAAGGTGGAAAGTAATGAATTACATTTTTTACTGTAATTGAGTACTTTTTTGTGTACTTCTACTTTTTAAAGTAACTTTTCAAATCTGTAATTGTACTGTTACTCAAGTATATTTTGTTTGAAGTATTGTACTTCAATACATTTTAAAACAAATTCATTACGGAGTAAAAAAAAAATTGCTCCCTGGAAAGTACTGCAGTAAATAATGGGCAGGAGAACAAAATGGCGCTAATATCACAAGAAAGATGCAGACGGACAAGACAGGCGTTATTGGTGCAGACCCAGCTGAAAACCAAACCCTGTCGTATTCTGCTGAAGTTGAACTCGAAGGAAATGAAGTGAACCCCTGGCCATATTTCATGCTCTATTATGCAGTGTAAGCTGTGTTTGCCTCGGGAGACCGAACTAGCAGCTTATAAAATCTCGACATCAACCCTTCGCAAGCATGTAGAGGTAACGTAAGGTAAATACTTGCATCGTTGCATTGGTGGTTAAAATTAAGCTTTAACAGTTTAGCAAAAGGGTCTGCACAAATTAGACAAAAATATAGTGGTGCAGGGTGTGCAATATTGTCTGCGATAATATCGTAATTGTTGTTTTAACGATGGGCGATTTGACATCATCAGTATTTTGCCAAAAACCAAACAAAACACTCCTACAGAGTGCCATGAAGTCTAGTAGATTAGACTAGTGCGTGAGCGAGTATTTAGAGTGCATTCTTTCACTGCGTGATTCAGTCTGTTAAAATGTGTTTAGAATTATTCTAACATGAAATTCAAGATGTAGGGGCAGAACATTTATATATTTATATCATTTCATATAGTAAATCAATAGCAAATGTATCCAAAAATCAGCATGATTACATATAATATATATATTTTTTATAACAGTTCAATATACAATAAATCAATTAAGAGACTTGCGTTATAGACACCAAATTGCCTGTTTTTGCTCTATTTCGACAACAAAAATAATTCCAAACACAGCCACCATACACTGTTTTGCATCTCTGAGCACATGCTGGTGTTTTGTTCCTGAATTAATCAACCGTTTAAATGATTCGGTTCAATCACAATGACTCGCTTATTAACAGTGACTTGGTGACACCTACTGGCGGTTTTAATTTCACATGTAAAGTATCTTTTAATTTTTTTATTATAATTTATAATTTCAAATGAGTATTCACCATTTTATGTCTTATATATCAAAACATTACTTCTGCATTTGTAACTGCAGGCATTCATGTCCTGCTTTAAACAGTGTGTAAATAGGCTACATCTAAATGCCACTTCGGATGAAGCTTCTGTGTTTCCTCTGCATTGCAAAGATGAATTTTGTTGATACTGATTTAATTTGCCTTTGCCCAAATGTCTTATTTTCAAAATAACGGATTCCTTTAATTAAAAACCAACTAGTTTGAGATTTATAGGCCAATCCATGTGTGTCAAACTCAGTTCCTGGAGGGCCGCAGCCCTGCAGAGCTTAGTTCCAAACCTGCTCCAATACACACACCATGTAGTTTTCAAATAAGCCTAAATGATTAGATTAGCTAGATGTGTTTAATTAGGGTTATATCTACATTGTGTAGGCTGATGTAGGCAGTGCCCCCCAGGAATGGAGTTTGACAAGCTTGGTCTATCTAATTTTTTCGTCCCACCCACTGTTAAAATGTAACTAAAGTAATTTTTACTCTGAATACATTTTAATTGAGCTACTTTTTACTTTTACTTGAGTAGATTTTTAGACTGGTACTTTTACTTGTACTTAAGTACAAAATTCATTAATGTAATGGTACTTTTCCTTGAGTAGAATATTTTCGTACTCTTTCCACCTCTGATATATATATATATTAGTGCTGTCAATCGATTAAAAAAATTATCGCGTTAATTACCGTCATGGACTGTGATTAATCATGATTAATCACAAATTTAAAATACTAGGATTTACCTGTAAATGTGTTGAAATAAAGAAATTTAACCACCTATTATCAAAAGTATTTCTAAATAAATACAAAACATTTTCTTGCGACCTTATGTGAAATATTATGACAAAATGCATTATGAAGAAGAATTGGACCTGTTCTGCAGCTGCATTAGAGCTAATATTAGCATCATGCTTCATACGACAATTTATGAGATTAATAGTACACTTTTACTCAGAACTTACTTCAAACTACCATAGAGTGTTTGGAATAACTTCCTTTTTCAATCACATGTGGAATTTGGTCGTTCACTCTTGTTAAAATATGCTATTTATAGCCTTTTATATCACTGCACAAATTAGCATTTCAGATGTACACATTCATCTCAAGATGTTGTCATGTTTATTTATGCTGTGTAAAAGCCTTAACCGTATGCTCTTGCTGAAACTCACATTATTTGTGATGTTATAACCGCCTCTCCGTTCTTAAGTTACCAGGTAACAGTTATACATTCCAAGTATAATGCACATTAGTAAAAGGATCTATTTTCAGTTTTATTTGTCTACATACACTTTGGGCAGCCGCAGTACATTATAAAAGTAGCCCAAAAAACCACAACCCACAGCTCTGTAATTTTTCCCGCTACTGTATTTTCAAAATAGCCCGCTTGTTGTGCTGCTTCCCTGGCAACACTGGCGCTGTACCCTCATCACACACGACAGATAGCTGTCCGCGCTGCGATGATGGCAATAAGTTGGGGTCAAACCTTATAATGTGATTAATTTTCGTTACAAAACATTAGCGCGTTAACATTTTTAGGTTAATCGAATGCGTTAACAACCCTAATATATATATATATATATATATATATATATATATTATTTAGCATTTTATATTGCTGTGAAAAGGGTTAGAGTTTTAGTGTGGATTCTCAAAACTAACTATATAATACTATAATACAATTAGAAAGGAGTAGAAACAATAATAGTGTGCATATAAAATCAAAAAAGTACATGTAAATGTGTAACTTAATATTTGAGTGGAGCATGGCTCCACTTCTCAGAATGCAGGGTAAAATGCAGTTTACGGCCAGAATGGCTGTGGTCTCAAATGACAGATTGGGCTAGTCCCAAAAATGACGGAAAAAACTGTTATGATCTAGACTGTCATCATTCACCTTATTTCAGTACAAGCTGACATTTGCCTTCACTGACATGGTGGCCACTCGATACAGGGCTGGTATGTTGGTATCATATTTAAAAAAAAAAAAAAAAATATATATATATATATATATATATATATATATACATACATATACATATATAAACAATAATACATAAAACAAACAAAAACATGCACATTTGTGTCCCTTTTGCACACAGACAGAGAATTGGGTGTCTTGTGAGATTTAAATTGCATTGTGGACTGTCTTATCTCTGTACTCAAACACTGGTGTGATGTGATACTCTTGAGTGCATTTCTAACATTCAGCCTTTAAATCAGAGTAGAGATTGCATTCTATCTTTTAAAATGTATTATCTTACTGGTTTACACAACATTAGTCTTTTACTGACATCTAGCGGTTTGGATGCAGCATCACTTTTTTATTTTTTTATAAAGAAATATATGAAACTAATGTCAGATAATAGAGGGGATATATCAAGATGAATTGAGTCATATATGTGACCCTGGTCCACAAAACCAGTCATAAGTAGCACGGGTATATTTGTAGCAATAGCCAAAAATACAGGGTCAAAGCTGTCAATTTTTATTTTATGCCAAAAATCATTAGGATATTAAATAAAGATTAAGTTCCATGAAGATATTTAGTAAATGTACTACCGTAAATATATCCAAACTT
Organism: Ptychobarbus kaznakovi; assembly: GCA_027422405.1. NCBI lineage: Eukaryota > Metazoa > Chordata > Actinopteri > Cypriniformes > Cyprinidae > Ptychobarbus > Ptychobarbus kaznakovi. The sequence continues at coordinate 30,482,394 of CM049795.1, read as the reverse complement.
AATGTTTGATTAGTAATGTGTATTGCTAAGAACTTCATTTGTACAACTTTAAAGGCAATTTTCTCAAAATGTTGATTTATTATTATATTTTTTTACCCTCAGATTCCAGATTTTCTAATAGTTGTATCTCGGCCAAATATTGTCCTATCTAACAAACCATACATCAATGGAACGCTTATTTATTCAGCTTTCAGGTGATGTATACATCTCAATTTAAAAAAAATGTACCCTTATGCCTCGTTCTGTGGTCTATGATCACATATACGGTTGGTAATGAGAATAGCATTTCTACTTACACATAATTACATTTTTTAATTATTATCTTTTCATAAGAGCTTAAAAAAACAGGTCAACAATCCATAGGACAGCGCAGTTAAACTCACATAATTAGAAAAAAAACACCTCAAATCTCACTGCACCTCAAATTTCCCGCGCAGTCTCTGGCGTCATCAGGATGAATTTATGGCGCGCTAAATCATTATGAAACGCCGATATTCGACGAATTCCAGACTGAGGAGGAATGCAGGAGGAGAAAACAATTCGAAAGGTCAATTTAAGAACTCTATCACCTCCCGAAAATGGCCGTTATGGAACTACTTCTAGGATACAATTGTTCCTCTTAACGATGATCACATGACCGGCACATCCGCGTAAACAAATAATAAATTATATAATATATATATATATATATATATACACACACATATATATATTATATATATATATATATATAATATATTAAAGCCTTACTCTTTGTTAACCCGAGAATATATATAAATAAACTAGTCATTAGGCTTCTAAAATAAATAAATTAATTTTGCTGCTGAAAAAGGTAACTTCTGATTTTCATAAGTTATAAATTCTCACTTTAATTGCTTTGCCATTTGGAGAGTAAGTAGGGCATACATGCTCACTTGATTCACCTGGCTATAAATAGGCTATTTAAAATCCATAAGAGGATTTTTCATAATAGCATGTTAGTGCATGCCTTTCTCAAATAAATAACTATTAAATTAAAGGTAACATTCTGAATTTCAGTTTATTTCAAATTCACTTTAATTAAAAAGTAGGGCAGTTATTCGCCTGGCTAATAGGCTATTTAAAATCTCATAATAGTGTTAGTGCAGCTCACTTCCTCTGGAGAGCCTTGAAAATTTGTTGGGGTGGAAAAAATGATGAAAACGTGCATTTGATCTAAATTCCCCTGGATGGCAGTGTTGCTCAATCCAACAAACAGTTCACAACAGGTAACAGTCTTTAACCTTCTGAGAAAATAATCAGGATACAATGTTTTAAGAAGGTTCGCAACAAGATATGTATTATTATTAGTAGTAGTAGTATTGCTATAAAATGTCTGTCTAGTGGAAACTATTAATTAAATTACAAAAGTTGTATACTTTTTGTACAATGTAAAATATGTAAAATAATTTAATATATATATTTAAAAAAAACTTTCAGCTGTCTATTTGAATTTAATTATGTATTTGCTTATTCTCAGAGTGTTAACCCTCCTCTATGTAGGCCTAAATAATGAATTACTTATGAAGAAAAAAAATTCTTATCAGTACATTTCCACTGGGAATTGTAAATTGAAGTATGTGGGTTGAGGAGGGACATCACCCATTACGATTTGTGTCAAATAAGTGAAAGTTGCCTCCGTGGCCCATGATGCATTGCAGGTGGTAAGTAAGCAGCTCAGGAAGCCCTGTACAGATAAAAGCTGGGTGGGGGATCCGCCCCGATCCCTGCGATTAGATAATCCAATTCATTACATCAATTAGATCATCTCAGACAGAAGGGGGAAAGTGAATTTTAGATGATCAGTGTTAAATAGGGAAACGTAAATGAAGGTGGTTCTCAGCTTGTAGGTCGCAACCTACAAATGGGTCACAGGACTGTTCTGATAGAGTCAGGTACATGCATAATATATGCTTTCTGGAAGTTTGACACAAAAAACATTTGCCACTTGATGTCCAGAGTCAATCTGGATCTTGAAACAAAATGAGTTGAGAACTGCTAGAGGCCCGTGTACATGTACACACACACACACACCATATGCATAGTGTATTATTATTATTTTTACTATTATATATATTTTTTTCAGCATAAATTTGATTTTAAGGTACACTTAAAAAGACAACTTTCCAAGTAAGATTTCGTAAATATTCCACAATAAAAAAAACGTGTCACACCACTGAACATCATGAGAACATCAATGAGAATCAATCATAACATATTTGAAATGCCAACAACTTTGCAAAGGTGTTCTTTGAAGTGTATTTGAAGTAGCACAGCATGAAGCGAGGGGGAAACACATTAAACAGAGAAATCCAGGCTTAATTATCTAACAAATACATATGTACTGTCCTCCTAGACTCAAACTGTCCAATTGTTATTCCATGAAATACCAAAACACCATAGAGACTTAGATGTGGCCTTTTATCACAGGGTCAATTTGTTAAACCACCCCCCAAAAAAAAAAAAACTTTCAATGTGCTAAAAATCATTCAGAATAATTTAGGAACACAATCGGAACACCCCGAAAACTACCCTCACGTTTTCTCCTAAAATGTACTAATCATAATAATTACACACCAACTATCCTACTTTTGTCAATCTGGATCCATTTTCTAAACCCTGGAGCTATAAAATGCACTGTACGTAAAATGGATAGGTATTAAAAGATAGAAAGAATGAATAAAGAAGCATTGTGCACTGTATCTCAGAGATGTTCTCCCGTCTAAGGATTTTTTTTTGTCAAGATAATCTGAAGAGCAGAATCCTCTTTTAAAAGTACTTCACAAAAATCCAGACAAATGCATTCATTTATTCTTAAAAGCCCAGAAGAGAAGCTCAAGTGTGTTCCTATTTAAAGTGAGAACAGCGATGCACAGTGAATACACTAAGGCTTTTTTCTTAGCTTGAGCTGCGGCAATAAAGACATGTGTAAAGAATTGAAGAGGCCGGTTGGGACCTTGGGGTCAATCAAAACACACAAAGTGAGTCGGTTTGAGTGAAAGTGTTTGCGGTATGTGTGGAATCGGCTTGCATTGTTACCAATTGATCAGATGACTGCATTCACTTGTACTTTGACTGATTGGAATGTGCCAGTCATGTTGTGCATCTCTGATCGAGGTCTTATGGCTAAATGAGGCGTGACATCGCAGGCGTCACTGCATTTTTGGCCTCTTAGTGTGTGTTCTTGTTCTGGAATGGATGCGGTAGAGAGACGCCATCGTCAATCTGATCTAAAGGGAGAAAGTCGGAGTGATGGAGGGGAGGAAAGCAGTGCCACGGCAACCTACCCGTCGGCCCGGCGACAGACAGTCCCATGACATCACAGCGGCAAGCGGCGCAGGGACGAGAGGAAGAAATGGCTCAGATAGAAGAGATAAAATGGACTGATAAAAGAACGAGTGAGGGGGAGAGAAAGCTGATAAGTAAAGAGAGAGTTGTGGAGAGGGGTAATTCATCGATGCGCTGAAACAGGAGACATTATCCGGGGATGGGTGGAATGCTCCATTTTTTTCATCTGGTATTATCACGAAACATTCATTCACTTCCTCGAGTTCACAGACTGACCACAACCCATGTTCCAGATCACTACAGCAAAAGCCGTGATGGAACCCCACGAATGGAGGAAGGGCATTCGCATTCACAGCAGGCCGGAGAGAAAAGGCTGTGTTGTCGGTTATAAAACGGTAAATTGGCTGCAGATGGCCAGCGGGCGGCTGCGGTCCTGAGTGTAGCGCGCTCAGTAAAGCGTTATCAGGATCTGACTTACAGGAGATCTCAGAGCATCTGAGGCGTCCATATCAGGAGCCTCTACAACTCACGCCGCCACGCTCCGCAACGGCCTGCGCCATCAATCACTTGCTGCTAATACCATAAACAGAGCTAACCAAGCTAGCATAGTCGCTCTGCTAATGCTAAACAGTGTTAGAGAGCAAACATGTCATTAGAGTTTTGTCAGCGCACAATAATTTGGTAATACTGTATGTTTTTAGTTAACAATATCAACTATAATAGCTTCAATGTGATTTTATCATTCATTTGAAGTCTGAATGCTATGAAGGTCCATTCTTGCCACTTACTAAAAAAAATCATACTTTGGTAAATACAAAAATTCAAAATTATGAGACTAAAAGTCACAATTATTAGATAAAATCATTATGAGATAAACGTCAGAACTTATAACTAAAAACTATAAGATAAAGCCATAATTATGCTATAAAGTTGACTAATTAATTGTTTTTAATTTGCCAACTTTAATGTCGACTTGACCGTTTATGCCAGTTACAACTTATGTCATAATTTTGAAATTGTATCTCATAATTTTGACTCGTGATTTTCATAAAGTTTCAGAATTTTTATGTAGTATGTCATAGTAAAATTTTTATGTCAGAATTAATCAGTAACACTTCACAGTAAGGTTCTATTTGTTAACATTAGTTAACTAAATTAGTTAGCATAAACCAAAAATGAACAATACTTCTAAAGCTTTTACAGATTTTAGTTGATGTTGATTAAAAAGTTGTATCTAATAATGTTAGTTCATGGACCTGAGCTAACATGGACCAACAATGAAGAGTTGTAGTTAATAACGAAATATAAAAAAGACTAATAAATACTGCAACAAATGCATTGTTAGTTAATGATAGTTAATGCATTACCTTATTGTAAAGTGTTGCCGAATTATAATTTTTAAGTCATAATCTTTAATGTAATGTGGCGTTAGGCTGGCCGCACACTAGAGTATTTTAAGGCCGATCTTAAAACAGATTTGCACCACCGAATGATTGGGGTGTGTGGCCGGATTCGCGGCTTGTCGCAAGCTATTTTTTCCCCAAAATCCTCTATTGTGAGGTGTCATTACGAATATTCATCTGTTCATGATCAAGACGTAGCGTCGTCAAACTCAAATCATAAATATAAAACGTTTGATATTTACGACTCTTCATCGTGACGTGATACCCGCGATTGCCAATGAGAGCGAGCAAGCGTCACCTACTGGATGTTGCGTGCTTCTACAGCTGAAACTTGGCAGACACAAACATGACATGGAAGCAGAAAATATCACCCATATTCTTTTCTATACGTTGTTTTTCACTGTGAAACCGAACGCGCGCCAGGAGAGCCAGCTGACAACGTTGATTGTCCTCTATTTGTTTTTCTTCTCTAGTCACGTTTGATCTCGTGTGTGTCAGTGAGATCACGTGTCACTGTGAAATCGTTCCTACAATCGACAAGTGTGTGGTCTCGCGGTCTGCTCGAATCATCTAGTGTGCGTGTTCAGAGAATTATAAGGCTATGGTTTTAAAATTGTTTAAGATTTGAAAATTGTCTAGTGTGCAGCCAGCTTTACTATGATGTCATAATTTTGACTTTTATATCATAATTGTAATTTTCTCTCACAATTTTCAACTTCATAATTTTAACTTTTTATATTATGATCTATCCATACATTATTATTTTTTAAAATAGTACCTGCATTCAAAAAATTTTACAGTAATGAAATTGTGCCAAAATACCATCATTACCACTGATATTTGGCCTGTGCTATGAAAAAGAAAAAGAACGTATTTAGTATAAATGATTCATAAATCTATGTTATGCAAACTGACACATTCAATTGAATCATACAGTATCTTGGAAGCAGAGTATCAGACTTCATAATCATAAGCAACCACCGATAACACCCTCAAAAACACCCAGAACAGCGCTCAAACTACTCAGTTTTGATATAGGCTACATGCATGCATGCATTTATTCATTCATTCATTTTTTTGCAGTCCCTGCAGTCCATGGATACCTGGTCTAGTTTACTGCATCAAAGAGACTATGAGAGCATAATGCCCAGGTAGGCCCTCTTTTTTAAACATCGTCAGCACTGTCCAAACCCTGATATACCTACATGTTCATATCTACACCACACAAATTGTGTTTCGTCACTGGGACTTTTAAACGGATCTTTGTAAAGTTGCTTTGATACTGATAGGTCTTATCAATAGTGCAACAGAACTAAAATTGAATTGGACTGAATGGCATATCTACCACAGGAACATGTAGCATTAGCATGCAGAAGATGGGAATATTAAAAACAAAAAGAAACAACGTGAGCAGAATTATGCGAGGAGCGTTCATTTATTATTGATGGGTGATGAATAGCCGGGTCTCCGGTGTGCCATATTGAGTTTCAGTCCCTCTCTCCTGTCTTTAAATATTCCTCAAGACTGAAAGCTTCAAAGTTAACTTCAATTACAGGCGTGATTAGATCTACACAAGCTTCCATTAGCGGATATTTAAGCTTCAGGCCCAGAAAGCCCTCAATGCGGACTGGGTCAAACACAAGAATATGCCATATTGATTTACTTACCACTACCGCTTTTTTTTTTGTCTATTCTAGATTTATATTATCAGGGTTTCCCTCAGTGAGAAATATAAACTGACAGCTTGTTTTCTGATTATTCGAGATTTCTGATGAGTGTGAGCACTATCTCCGTATGTATTTACTAGTTCGTGGCACAATCTCCCGTTGTCCTACAAAGTCAAAGTCTCGCTGTCAAATGATCTAATGTGCTGATGTTGTGATGTTCTGTTGATGCCAAGACTTTATCCAGTTTATCGTGATCTGTTAATGATAATATTAATGAAATTCCTGATTAAATGATACAACATGGATGTGATTTCTTTAATTAACTCGTCTAAAATATGTATGTGAGCATTTCTAGGTGAAACAGGATTTTCAATCAATCAATCGGGTCGATTATTTCATTTGACGTGAATTTTAAAGGCATTCAGGAGTGAAATGTCTTAAACACAACAGTGTCCTCCTCAGTATTCTTCCTTTTTCGAAAGTGCAAAAATTCAGTAGAGTTTGTAAACAGATTAGTTTGTAGATGGAAGCCAGCTGTTTGCTTATGTACAGATGAAAACACATTTGCTACGCTTGTTTCGTGTTGAGCTCACAGCTATAGCTGTAGACAAGCTATAGACAGCTATAGACAAAGGTGGTTGTATTTCAATGTATCAATTATAAGGAAAATAGCTACAGTAGCAAGTAGCTACAAACTTGCTACTTGCTATTGCTAGCTGGCAAAAGGTTTTGGCTGGTAAGCATAAGCCAGTTAGGCCTAGCTGGTAGATACTGTAACTACACCATTCTCCAGGCACAAAAAAACCCTTTCTGGCAATTCAAATGAAACATATCATGACATCAGTGGAGATAAATGAAAGCAAATCTTTGTATGACAAGACGACAAAAACTAACCAGTAAATACGTATAGAATACTTATATAAACGGTTTATTATAAGCTATACACTCATATGAAGCATTCTGAAGTTTGAATCAATTTAGTGAATCAGGTTTGCATTGTTCATTAGATGAAGTGGTTCAGAAAATGATTCACTGATTCATTTGACTCATTTAATATCACTTTGTTTGCATTAATATATACTACTGCTATTATTATTATTACCACTGATAACAGATGTTTATTATTATTAATAATAATAATGCAACTACTTCTGCAAAGTAGTTAATGTATCATAATAATTCAGAATAACGCCATATTTTGTTAAATGAAGCTGTTCATGATGTTCTAGTCAGTAACAAATTATAGAGCCTTCTAGTTTTTTTATAGGTGATATTTGCTGTAAATATGTTCAAATGGCATCACCCCTATTGAGATTTTCTATTTTCTTTCTTCCTATTTTTTTGGCCCCCAAAAACATATAATAACATAAAATGAAAAAATACACAGCATTATCTATCTATGAAGTAATGCTCACATCATTTATGTACAAGAAGTTGAAAACTGATGAACGAACCCAAAAGAAGACAACAGGAAGGAAGCAGAGATGGCGAGAAAGGAAGACAGAGAGCATGAGAAGGGGAGATGGAGGAAGAGAGAGGGGGAACAAGATTAAAAAGGGAGGGAGAGAGGCAGAGGGCCGCTGAAGCAGGGAGCGGAGGGGAAGATATATGAGCGTCCTGAATGATTGTGACAAGCATAGACCATATCAGCCGCTGTTTGTTTGCACACCACCCCTCTCTCGCTCTATCCCCCCACATCACATTAAAGCGGCCTGTCTCACTCTCTCTGTCTCTCTCTCTTTCCACCCATCTCATCACCTGACACACAGCCAGATGTTATAGACTGATAAGGGCCACGGGCCCTTTCCCTTCCACAAGCAGTACCTACACACATTTATAGAGCATAAATGTACTCGTGACACACACTCACGATCAACTGATTTGAGACCAGAATCAAATGCGTTATGATGCTTTCGAACGCTTATAAAAGAAGAAGAAAGATGTGACCAGATGTAACTAACTAAAAGTATAGGCGCTATCTTAAAATTGTTCAGGAGCCTAGCAGTAGCTCAGCTGTTTTCAAAACATTGTATCTTTCCTGTTACAAGTTACTTTTACCAACAAGTACAAGTATCTAGCGGAATAAAATTTTACATTTTTGTCAGATTGTATTGTGTAGAGAGCTTTACAGACAAACAAAATGAGGGAATCAAACATCTAGATGGAAAATGTCCACTTTCCTGCTGAGGAATAATTCGGAAGTATGATTCCGTTTAGTGAATTGGGTTTGGATTGTTCATTTAGATGAACTGGTTCAGAAAATGATTCACTGATTCATTTGACTCCCTGTAATACATTTTATGTATATTTGAATCAATTTACAGAAATTTTAGTTGATTATTCATTAAAATAATTGCCAAAAAAGTACATTATCATTATTATTACACAAAATATTATTTGTAATAATATTAAAAATAATATTTTGCAATAATAATATTATTATTAGTAGTAGTAGTATCTTTATAACATTTTGGCTAAATTATGCTGTTTATTACTGTTCTCTATTAGAAATAGAAATAAGATAAATGATGGTGGTATTTAGTGTAAATCTGTTCAAATTAAATCACCAAGAGGTTTTTTCCCTTCCATATTATGAAAATTAACAAATTATATTGGGGGAAAAGGCTTGTGTGTGTGTGTGTGTGTGTGTGTGTGTGTGTGTGTGTGTGTGTGTGTGTGTGTGTGTGTGTGTGTGTGTTGTGTGTGTGTGTGTGTGTGTGTGTGTGTGTGTGTGTGTGTGTGTGTGTGTGTGTGTGTGTGTGTGTGTGTGTGTGTGTGTGTGTGTGTGTGTGTGTGTGTGTGTGTGTGTGTGTGTGTATACACACTGCATTAGTTTCAATATTGTGCGTTCACTATGTATGTAAACAATCATATTACAGTATTATACAAATTATTTTTTTTATTTTGTTTGAAAGAAAGAAAGAAAGAAAGAAAGAAAGAAAGAAAGAAAGAAAGAAAGAAAGAAAGAAAGAAAGAAAGAAAGAAAGAAAGAAAGAAAGAAAGAAAGAAAGAAAGAAAATGTAGCACAGGAAGTCAGATTAATTAGTGCATTTTTTTAACCGATTCATTTGAATAAACCCAAACTCAATTGACTGAATTACTGTAGTTCAACTGATTAGTCTTTTGATATTAGTTAGCTACTTCATTTGTCGGTATCTGTGGCTCCATTTCGAAAGGCTAGCTTGACTGTAGCTGAACTTAATTATGGTTCACCTAACCTGTAGTTTGACAAGCTGTGGATTGAAAGTAGCTTCTCCAAGACTGGATGTGACCGTGATTAATTGCAAAGAGGGGAGAAGAGGTAAAAGAACTGAGAGAGATAGATAGAAGAGATGGCAGGAGTGTATGTGCTAAAGAAAGACCCCAAAGACGGGACTATTCCATCACACAAGGGAAGGCAGAAAGGGAAACGATATAAATGGAGCTTCCTGGCTCCTCAATCATTTTTCTCTGTCATAATCGGTTTATTCCATAACTGCTTCTCCTCACATCATCATTAGTCGCTGATAATGACATTATTCAATAGGGGAAGGAGAATTGCGCCGCCGCCGTGCTATCTGATGAGTTTTTTTTTCTATTCACGGCCATTTCCGCGGGCCTCTCATGCTCCGCTTACAGCCGATAGAGTTTGTTTATGATAGTAATTACAATTTAATGACGGCCATGTCCGTTGCCGTTATTGCTTGAAAATAAGGTTATTATATCACTTCTTTATGCATTTGCCACAGAGTGGGTGTGTTCTGTAAATACCACAGAATAAAGTGGAGTGCCGGAAAACAAGTAACTTGATTGGTCTGGTCTGCTCACCGTGATGTCATAATGGAGGTGATTCGGTAAAGCAGGATGTTTGCAGTAAGTTAAATTAATCTCAAATTAAAAGAACAGATGTAAAAGCTGAATATTCATGTGGTCAACAGTACCAGTTCAATATTTTCATATGTGTTGGTCCTACTACATATATCATAACATAGTATAGACATAATTTCAGTCTGAAGTTATCATTCGGATTTTGTTACCCTGCTTAGACTTTCTTTCTTTCTTTCTTTCTTTCTTTCTTTCTTTCTTTCTTGTATAAAGACAAACTATCATACATGCCAAGATAAATGGTGTATTGCTGTTCTGTTGATATGTGGGTATTCAATGTGTTGCTTTGCAGTTGCAAACATGTTTCTAGAGTTTTTTCTAGATGTTTTTTTTTTATTGTGTTTATGTAGTTGCTAGGTTGTTGATTGGTTCCAGGCAGGCCAATTATTCAACCGATCATTAAACTTTTTGTGTTTGATTTTGGCAGATTATAGTGGCAGCTTAGCCTATTAACAGAAGTTTAAGATAATATGTTTTCAGTGTTTTATAGTGTAATTTTAAGTAAACAAGTGTTCATGTGATCCTCAAATTTACGCCTTCAGTTGTCATTATTAAATTGATTGTTTGTGTGTGTGTGTGTGTGTGTGTGTGTGTGTGTGTGTGTGTGTGTGTGTGTGTGTGTGTGTGTGTGTGTGTGTGCATCTGTTGGGGATAAATTTGTGCCCAAAAGTAAGCAAAACCTGACAAAATTGCCAAAAACCTCTCTTTGGGGAAGTCCTCATTTGTAAAGCTTGCATAGAAATAAACTCTAGGAACAAGGTGTTTGTAACAACTGCATATCGTTTTCTGTGAGGGTTGGGGTAGTAATGTAAGAATGTATACCCCACTATATCAAAAACAGCAATAGAATGTCCCCATTTATATAGCTAAGTGTGTGTGTGTGTGTGTGTGTGTGTGTGTGTGTGTGTGTGTGTGTGTGTGTGTGTGTGTGTGTGTGTGTGTGTGTGTGTGTGTGTGTGTGTGTGTGTGTAGCATTATATCGGCCACCCATTCTTTGTAAATCTCAGCATCTGCCATTAAAAATCACATTGCATGTCTTTGATATTTTAATCTGTAAATATGGCTTGCATCCCTTCTTAAATGTAAGTCTATGGGATTTTTTCTAATTTTTGAAAGTCTGATCACTTTGGAAAGTTTTGGCGATTTGAGATATTCCTGAACATGTATGTATCGGTATGACTTGCTTTCAAGGGTCTCAGTGTATTATTCTTATTTTATTATTTTTTTGGCCTTTACATTGAAAGTGAATTGACTCCATGATTGTTTTAGATCCCATTGACGAAACCAGTTGAAACATTCTTTATAATGTTTTCTTTTATGTCCCGAAGAAGAAAGTCATACAGGTTTGGAATGACATGAGGGCGAGTGTTTTGGGGATTTTCAATAATAGTAGTAGTGATTCTTGTTTTAAAAACACCACTAATAAAATGAGAATTATTGCTTGCTTCTTCTTTAAACTTACATCATCACATTAAGAGCTATTTGCTCGCTAGATCCAGATTCAATTGAAAAGTGGATTAGAAATTAGCCTCGGTATTAATCCTTTGTTCGGGACTTGCAATAATCTGAGTCTACGAGTACAGCCCATATGAATCAAAACATTAAAAACAAGAAGTTAAAGACCGACACCAACGCTAACTGCCAGAAAGCCGCAACACCATCAATGCGAATCCTCTCAGAACAATGCACGTACGCTAAGCCTTCAGAAGACATTTCTTTGCGTCCCAATCAATGCGACGATGACGATAACAAGCTTTCAGCCTCTGTCGGAGGCCCGAGCTCTCCTCTATCGGCCAAAGTCATCAGCAGAATTTTCTACAGAGACTCGAGGGGGGGACACGCTACGGCACGGCGTGACAAATACGGCAGGCGGTGCGTCAAGAAGATAAGCTCTAAATAATGCCACTCTGACACGGGAGAGAGAGAGAATGGGCAGATGAGGCCAAGCCATGCCATTCTGACAACACAGAGATGTTTCAGGCCCCGTTAAATGTATTAAAACGCTTAATGCAGGCATGCAGACGGAATCCGTGGGGAATCGGGGGCGTAGGGTGTTTTATCCCATCTTCCGATGGCCCTTTTTTGTTTTCCATAAGCAATTATCAGCGTAGTGAATGCCGGGGGAGAATCAGAGTGACAGTGTGAAGAGAACATACCTGTCAAAGGCCCCTACGGAGCGAAGATAGGGTGGAAAAAGACAGATCGTGCTTGTGTACATACCAAGAGTGCCCCATCTGTGAAAATGAAAGAAAGAGTGAGAAAGACTGATAAAGATGGTGCGGATAAAAGGTGGTTTTAGGATTATGAGTGGTACATGGGATCCACAATGCCAGCATTGTTTATGATGTGATAAGTATGCATGTGTGTGTGTGCGCACGTGTTGTGCTGCTTTGATGTTGATCATGTTCTGTTTAGTCTATCAGACCGCCATGCTGTGATGAAGTAGAATCCTGCTCTCTCACACACACACACACACACACACACACACACACACACACACACACACACACACACACACACACACACACACACACACACACACACACACACACACACACACACACACACACACACACACACACACACACACACACACACACACACACACACACACACACACACACACACACACACACACACACACACACACACACACACACACACACACACTCATACATAACAATACATGTTCACAAATATCCAGCACCAACAGTTCTCATTGTTCCTCATGACAGCTTAAACCATTTAAATATGACTATTGTTTTTAACTAAAATTAAATCTATTTACTAAAAGTATTTGGAAACTGAAATGAAACTTTGGAAACTTTCATTCAAAAACTAAACTCTGAATGCTGCTTGGGCAACTAACTGAAATAAGCTGCAGTACTAAAATTACTGAAATTAAATTTGAAATATGAATGAATGAATGAATGAATGAATGAATGAATGAATGAATGAATGAATGAATGAATGAATGAATGAATGAAGCACATTACAAATAACTAAAATGAAAGCATAAATGTATAAAAAACTAAACATATTTCAAAATATGAATTAATACTCTAATACTATACACAAAAACAGTGTCAACTGTAATTGAGAAAAGGAAAAATACAAATATATTTTAAAATTATAGTTTAAAACACATGCCATGTTCTTAAAAGTACACTTTTTGAATTTAAGTTGATTTCATTTTGTAAAACTTTTGTAAACCTCATGGTGACATTAACATTAAACATCCTAATCATTATTTTCAAGAACAATATTTTTGTTTTATATTTATTTATTTGTTTGTTTGTTTATTATTATTATTATTATTACAAATATCATGAATTACTATTAACTATTGTCTGCGGTCAAATACTTATGTGGACATGGACATGAAATACTTTAAGGTGAAATTATACTATTTATTTTTATATAAATTATCACGAATTAGTAAATTACTTTTATAAATTGTCATGTACTTACATAGACATGGAATTTAAATAAATGTATATATACATATATATATATTTTTTCCAAAGTCAACTGAAAGACAACACCAATATTGGACAATTCTGATGAAATCACTGACTGGACAATACTGGACATTGGCTATTATTGGACAATATTGGACCATATTGGATATTGGACAATACTGATGCAATCACTGATATTACATCAGACGCATTACAAGGTCAAAGTTTTCCAACTTGCACATATTTACAAAGAATTAAAAAAATATTGCAGATAGATACAAAATAATGTGTCTTATATGACCAGCCCCTCGCTGTTTAAGATCATACTTCTATTTAAGATTATACTAATTTTTTTCTCTGAGATGAAGCACTCTCTCTTTCCCTGACTGACTCTCTCTCTCTCTCCTCCCATATTAACATGTTGTGGATGATGGCAGGTCGGACACTAACACACAGTTCCCATACCGCCTGTTACTGTGTCCTTGGCTGGGCCACAATTAATTGGCTTCTTTTAAAACTTGACTTGATGAAAAAAGAAAAAAAAAAACATGTCTAAAAGGAAATAACTGGGAAGGATCAGAAGCAAGCAAGATGCCTAGACACAGAGAAGAAAAAAAGAAAAAGAAACGAACAAGCAATAAACCCAAGCAATCTATCTCTTGTCCCAATCTGCTTTGGCAGGGGGTGAGGAGCTCTAATGCCAGAACAGGCAAACTCCAAACACAAAAAAGCCTTATCACTTCTTACCGCACAGATTAAACACGACCCTGTCGCATCATGTTCAGATACTGCACTGTCGCCACTGGCTATAAGGATTGAGCGAGGGAGTGTGTGTCTGTCAGTACGTCTCTGTTTGTGGAGAAGTTAAACTTCAAGAGCTGTCCCAAAATGCCTAAATAAACTAAGAAATGTTTAATACATAACAAGACTGCATGGATTTAGAAGAAAGGTCAAAAAGTTTGGAGGTCGGTGAGATTGTTTTTAGAAGAAGAGTGTAATGCTCACCAAATTTGATTAAAAAAAATACAGTAAAATTTAGTGAAAAATGTTGTCATTTAAAATATTATATTTATTCTTGTGATGGCAAAGCTGAATTTTCAGCATCATTACTCCAGTCTTCAGTGTCACATGATCCTTCAGAAATCATTACACTGTAGCTGGTGTGTGGTGAGCAATTATTGTTTCTAAGCACATTCAAATTATTTAATGGTAAAAAAATATATCGTGATCACGTTGTCCCGCAAAATGGCTAAAGCCGTCGTATCATCCAAGTGGATGCTGCACACTGGTGGTGGTTGAGGAGAGACCCCCCACATGATTGTAAAGCACTTTATTTGGCAAAGTGTACAACAATACACTATAAAGCGCTAAATAAATGCCTAATCCTTCATTCATAACGAATATGAAAAAACGCATGAGCCTGCATCAGGGTAGCAGTTGGGTATCAGAGGAGAGTAGTAGGTAGTAGAGAGGGGGCGAGAAGAGAGGAGAGAGTGGAGAATGGGGTGAATTTAAGAGAGGAGTTTTAAAAGCAGAGCGGACGAAAAACCTGTTTAAGAAAACCCCACTGGAACCACAATCTGCCTCCCCACCCGACCATGTGTGTGTGTGTGATTTACCAACAAAGAGAAGCGTACCAGCACGGCCGGTCCCAGATATACACCCACTCACACACACACATACACAACTTCATAGGACTTTCCCAAGACTTACGGATGTGTAATTGTATAACTCATAAAAACAGGGGTCGCCGATGGCTACACATGCTCATACACTCCTACAAAAATATTGTTAAGAATATAATCACAAACCAACAACTTCATAGCAGAAAACACACTCGCACGCATAAGTGTGCACGATGGTGGTAGTTGAGGAGAGACATGCAGGGTGTACACTTATGGCTAAATAAATGAACATACAAATATGAAAAAAAACTCATATTTGTTTACTCATAGTAACGAAGAAACAGAGGAGAGTCTAGGTAGTAGAGAGGGGGCGAGAAGAGAGGAGAGAGTAATGTGAAAAGACAAAAGCACATTCTAAACTAGTCAAAACAATCTCACACACACATACACAACTTCATAGAACAATGTGTAATTGTATAACTTAATATTAAGCATACACCTACAAAAATATTGTATTTTTATGTGATGTCGAGTTTTGTTGCTGTATCAGTGCAACTTGCCACATTAATACGGACAAAATTTGTGTACAGAATCCACATTAGCCACTGACAAAGCAGC
Source organism: Ptychobarbus kaznakovi (assembly GCA_027422405.1). NCBI lineage: Eukaryota > Metazoa > Chordata > Actinopteri > Cypriniformes > Cyprinidae > Ptychobarbus > Ptychobarbus kaznakovi. The sequence goes on along the minus strand of CM049795.1, from coordinate 30,466,450 downwards.
GATATACCCCAAAGCAAACATATTCACTTGGATTCATACTGTATATATTCATAATTCAAGCTGTGTATTATTTGCGATAATCTCTAACTGTCCTTGGGGATTACAGATGAGTGAACCACTAATACACAATAATCCTCCCCCTCAAAACACACAGTCTCTGTATGACATCACTGTCTGCTTTATGACCTCACAGGGTCATTCTCCTTCTTTGATGCTAAAGGCCTTTATATCCATTTTTCCAGTGATATTTTTTTTATGATGTAGTATCGTCAAACCCACTCATCATATTTTTTGTCCTACATGTTTCTCAGCCTCCTTCCCCTCTGCTCTCTGGTCTCGGATCGGGACATATCTTTCCTAGTCTCGTCCAGCCTCAATAACATAAAACAAAACACAAGGGTCTGCTGATAAAAACACAAAAACAGAGAGATAGCAAAGATTTATGTGTTCATCCGGCGCCCCTTGCCCTGGGCTTAATCATTTATTTTGTTCCCCTGAATACAAGCTTTCAAAAATCTTGTAGCTTCACACAAACATACAACTTTCAGAGCTTTCCATAACATATATATTGTAATACCTTTATTACGTATGTAAAAATAAGTGATTACACACACACGTGCCCATGCTCTCTTCTTCATGATGTTTTGAAAATAAATAAATACTTGATTTATATATGTTTACGATTTTGTGTAGTGATGTATGATTTATTTTTGTTAGTTTAAATGCCTTTATTAATATAAATAATAGATTGCTATTTTGCCCTAAAAGTTAATAGTGTTTCCACATAAAAATCGCACAAATACACATTTCTCTCCCTAAAACTGTATTAGTCTTCCCCTATTAAACTGATTTACTATTTCGGGGGAACAATTAAGTTGATTTTAACATTTAACAATTGATTTTAATCATTTGAAAAATATGCAAAGCTGTTGTATGGCGATGAACCAGATAACCATGGGAAAGATTAACAGTGTGCTCCGCATTTTTCCCTTATAATAAGATACAACCCTGAAGAAATTATCACTTCTGAAAAATATTTCTAAACTCAGGTCAAATGAGGACTCAACTCATTTCAAAAGCCGGTCACACTTTATTTTAAGGTCCAATTCTCGCTATTAACAAACCATTAAATATGACTTTTGCCTCAATAAACTCCTAATTTGCAGCCTATTTATAGTTAGTAAGGTAGTTGTTTAGTCTAGGTGTAGGGGGTAGGATTAGGGATGTAGAATATGCTCATGCAGAATATGTGCTTACAAATAAAAAGCCAATATGTTAATAATAGGCATGCTAATAAGCAACTAGTTAATAGTGAGAGTTGGCCCCTATATTTAAGTGTTACTCAAAAACCTAATTTTGAAATCACAAGACTACCAAAAAAATAAAAAAATAAAATAATAAAATTAAATAAAAATTTAAAATACTCCTGCTGCCTATGTTCACATTCTCATTCACGAAAAAAAAAAAAAAAAAAAACATTGGTAATGGCATCAGTCCCCAAATGTTTTTTTTTATTTTGCATGATGTTGCATTGATGCTGCTACTGTAGTAGTAGTAGTAATGTCAGTTAAAATCTATGATAAGGTGACTGCTTTATCAATTTGTATTGATTATATAATATAATTGTATACCATTAATGCATAGCTTAATGATAATTATTTTTTTCATGAGCTTATCAGGATTACTTAAGAAGTGTGTCATATGTAATGCAGATTTCTTGCAAACACCAAACCAATCCTGAATGACATTCTTTATGCTTAATATAATTTTGTACGGCAGCACTGGAAATAGGAAATACAGCTAGGTGGTTCTTCTGCTAGACTGCTACTTTGTTTACTTTAATTGGCCAGCTAGCTAGATAACATTAGTCAACGTAATCAAATTACCACAGAGCACAACAAAACCCGAGTCAAAGAAAAAAAATTAAGATTCATATCATAAGCTAACAGTTTCAGCCACAAATAATGAATAGAACGAGAACAGAAGTCAAGAAATTTCAACAAAAATGCATTAGCCTAATAAATGTAATTATTAGCCATTAATCGATGGGGAACAATAATAATAAAAAAGCTTGAATATATTCTTTAATTTAAGTATATTCTACATGTCTATTGCAGAAGCCACTCAAAAGTTTCCCAATCCGCTCTTTGCTGCAAAATCCTGCATATAAATTACAGGAACATCTGCAGAGTGGACTGCAAAAATATGCCTCCTATAAACACACACACAAACTTGTAAATTGTTCATGGCCAAATACCCACGATGCCGTGGAATATCAAAGTCGCCGCACATGCTCAGCACTGACCGGAACCGCGTATATTCACTCTCTGAGGCGGCAGCCCCATACCGGTTATCAGGGGCCCAGCAATGCTCACATTGCCACAACAGCACGAGGGGAAGTTAGGCACTGCGGAGGATTGTGGGGGATCAACATTTGTCCGCCGTCTCTCGCTGTCACTCATCATTACAGCTACCACCATCAATGTAATGTGTGTGTGTGTGCGCGTGTGTGTCCAATGTGTAAGCGAGCCAAGGAAGGAATCGCTTGCTGAATGTGTGGTCTTGGTGCAATTGGCTTTACTGTATCCCTTACACACACAGATACAGGCAAACATACACTTTTTGCCCCATCTCTACAGGCTATTTACGCAAGCTTCGGCGCTAAGTAGCATTTTGCGCTGGATGCTAACGTCGTAGACGGTGAGTGGGTGGGACTAAAGCCCGGAGGCATTACAGTCTTTTATGTCTATGAGAAATCAGACGTAGGCTGAATAAATGGGGGGGGGGGGGTTACAAAAACGCGAAATGGCCTCCAACCACTCTGTCGCAAAACAAAACTGTCTTTTCTGGACCACCAACGAGACCCGCGTGATTTTCTTTGCACTTCCCTTTAATTGGTGTTAACCAGATTAGCAGCGTCAAAGGCTACAAATGTTGACGTCGAAACAACTAGGGCCCTGTGGCAAAATCTCCATTGCAAAGATTTGGATGTTTCAAAAATGCTAAACACAAATAAACAAATGGCTGAATAAAAGCTAAAACGTGCGCTAATGCTTTCATATTCAAGCAAATACAAAAACCAAGGCATTGTGAGAACAATTCCATTTGCTGGAGCTTTATTATGACCAACAACAAAGGGCCTGGGATTGATATGTTCTAAATAATGTCTCTATAACATCTTTCAACAGAAAAAAATAAAAAGCACGTACCAGCATTCTCTTAAAAAGTATCTTTTTCAAGCAAGCACTGTGAAGTTCATGTTGACAGATGATCTCTGTGGAAATTGAGACAATAATTACACAGATTTATACGATTTTCCGCCTTGTGGTTTTGGAAAAAGTTCAATGAACAAACAGAAGTGATAATCGGACTGTGTGGGATATGAAAGTGAGACAGGGTGGGTGTGATTACGTATTTCTCTGGTTAAAGTGTCCTCCAAATCATGATGCTGCGGTCGTCTATACAGGCCTAAAGGTCAGATACACACACTCACAAAGACAATAACACAGTCACTACTTTTTCCATGGATTGTATAGGCCAAATAATCCACTTTGATTTTAGCACGTTCAAAAATAAATCTATAATGTGACGCATTTCAGAGTGAAACTGAATATTAAATGAGGAGAAAAATGTTCTGTGCTTTTTCCTTGCAGGTCAGTTCACGTCAAAGAAGTATGTTTTTGAATTTCTCACTTAGAAAGTTTGAAACATTAATATTAGCATTTAAAAAAAACTGAAAAATGTGTATGATATAGTATCTTAGTATAATATCACTCTCGGGCAATTGTGAATATAGACATTCAATTTGAAATTTGTGTAACATTTTCCAAGTTCACACTTTGAGCTTGGAATACATTACACAACCCCCAACCCATCTCCCGATTTTCCACCGATTTACAATCTGGAGAAGTTGACGCTAGTTGCCGAAAGTCAGAACCAGTCTGGAGATTTGAGTTGCCAGATTTCATAGAAAATCGCATAGTGTATGATGGTCTCCGATTCTGATCACTGACTCTTAATCCCATCCAGAATCAGAGATCAAACATGTTTCATATTTTGAGTCGATTTTAGAACATATACAGTTTTCATTTGTCACTTCTAGCAACTGATAGTTTTCACGTGATGTCAGACCCTTATAGGAACACCCACCTGGAGGGCAAAACGAAGCTTTGCTCCACTGACTGCCAGTTATTTTTATGCAGTTTGCATTAACTAGTAATAGTAAAACGCATATATTAAAATGTGAAATTCAGTAAACACCTTATTGAAGATGTATATTTTGTACAGGCACGCAGAAGAAGCCAGAATGTAAATGCAATGTGCAAAGTTTCAAGTTTTCCATAGAAAACTATTAGAAGGAAAACACTGAACCATTAAGCAGGTTGTGGTCATATTCCGGCCTCATCTGCTTGCTTATGTAAACTATGCATCAATATAGAGATTACAGAATTTTATATTTTAATATTACTGTTTTGAATATATTAAGGTACTTTAACTGTTTTTACAACGTATTGTTGCACTGTTTAATGATTTAAATATTGCCACAGGTGCTTATATGGATAGCACATGGCCAAAGCTTGCATTTTGTTCACATGCATTTGTTTTATTCTTTTGAGAGGTGATCTAAATATTTGCGGCTGTGAAACATATGGAAAATTGACAGGCTTGTCCTGCAGTTCTATGGATGTTTTGCCCTCCAGGTCTTCGAGCTGGGTCATGTGACTGAAAGCTATGAATAATGCACACATTTCTGCGTGAGCTTGTTGTGATCCGAACAACTTTCAAGTCGGTAAGTGTATGATGCCCAGTGTTTTAAAATCTGTTTAGATTTTAAAAGTCATTTAGTGTATTTCAGCCTTTAGTCATACTGTGTATCACAGACTCACCATTGCATCATAATTTTAGATATGTCACAAAAAAATATTGCTTTATTCTAGATAGTCTAACACAGTGGTTCTCGATCATTGTGCTTGGGGCCTCTTGCCTTCGCAATATTCCAAGATGACTTAATTTATTAAAACCATGATTTACTGTATAGACATGTAAATTAATACAATTAATAAAACATCATATGTATGTTTACAACAAATATATAAAATTTCCTTGTTAAGCAGAATTATAAAATATTCCATACCATAACAACCTAAATGCAAGCTTACATCACTATGAGAACATCTTGACGTATCCCAATAGTAAAAACATTTTTTTGTCAAATAAAGCATTATTATATTAGCATTACATGTTTTCCATTAACTTCAACCAGAATGAAATAACTGTTAACTGTATCTACAACGATACCCTAAAACAACTGCGGTAACACTTTAGAATAGGGACCAATTCTCAATATTAACTAGTTGCTTATTAGCATGCCTATTATTAACATATCGGCTGTCAATTAGTACTTATAAAACACATATTTTGCATGATAATATTTTACATCCCAATACCGAAACTTAACATCTACCTTACTAACTTTTAATAATCGACAATATAGGAGTTTTTTTGAGGCAAATGTCATAGTTATTGGTTTGTTAATAGCGAGAACCAGACCTTAAAGTGTGACCAAATTGACTATGTTATCCAATAGGCCTGCATGGCCTAGATGATGAGATAATACAACAAGGAAATATGTTCAGAGGAGGAGGTATTAGAGTATAATGAAAGATTATTGAGACAATCTAATTTTCCATAAATCTGTCATAAGTAAATTTGGATTTCTTGTTAACCTCCAGTAGTTTTAAAAGGATTCACCTCCATTTGATCCCAATCCTGATGGGAAGACTATTGGTTCTAGAAGCTGCAGGATTCCGGAGAAAAGAATGTTTGATATGATATGTTTAAGAATGAAACCGGTTTATACGGTATCACAGGGAAAACCTCCATTCCATACAGCCGTAGGTCAAAGTCAATCTGAAAGGGGAGGCTCTCTATGGACCAGACCAAGTCTGCCAAAATAAACCCTCACAATATGCAGGAAACGAGCCCCTTGTTCCACAGGAAATCAAGTCGCCTGTCAAGCAGTCGCCCCTGACATCCCCATGCCCCGTCTCCCAGGTTACTGCGTATTGTTTACTCGCTCTGAAAGGGTCAGAGGTCATCCAGACCAAATCTATTTCCTCTTTCGTTTCATTCTCTCTTCCCCCCGAGCCAGGGAGGAACAAAAAGCGAGAGAAAGGGGGGTACAGAATTAAAAAATAAATATATATAGAAAGAGACAGACAGAGAATGATCAGACGGGCGAGATAAGAACTGTGGGTAGGAGGAGGAGGAAGAGCGAGGAAGACGAAGGAGAAGCGGAGGGGGCGGCTTCAGGGGTGTGTATTCAACTCCAGGCTTCCTCCTCTTATGCTAATGCAGCCAATTTCCCCTTTTATTTCATTTCTCGAGCTGAAATCTGCGATCTTTGATAAGGTTGCCACGGAGACCGCCTCTCGGGCGGGCGGGCGGATGCGGGCAGGCATGTGATGGAGTTGTGTGTGTGTGTGTGTGTGTGTGTGTGTGTGTGTGTGTGTGTGTGTGTGGAGCAGTAGGGATGAATAATTTAAAACGGCAGCAGCCAAGAGAGATAAGAAGCCCAGACACACACACTCACTCGCTCACAAGCACACACACTAGCATAAAGCTCTCTCGGAGCTCGGCGGACAAAGACAGGTGACCCCACAAGGTCGGTTGGGGGTGTGTGAGGTGGGTTGATGATAGAGGGATGAAAGATGGAGGAAGAGAAGACACAGGGAGGACAACTCTCTCTGGAGAGGGATGGACAGGGGGTTCAAGTATTGATTTGAGACGTTGGAGTCACAGGGCCCTTTGAGTCTGTTTCCATTTCGACGATTCCTTTCCAACAATTTGCCGCTGATACGTTCTCATTTACTGCGCACTTGTGGAATGAGTTCTAATATAACTTAAGTCACCTTAAAACACAGACCTCACAATTGAGATCTCTTTAACATCTCAATTGGTACTGCTAGAAATTGGATGAAGAGCAAATGGAGACCTGTAATGTTCAGAAGCTGGTCTGTCATGTTTCATGTCAGTATCAACGGTGTCCTATTTTTTCTCCAAAAATGTCTAGACATGTATGAGACTGTTGATGTAAAGTAAGAGTATTGAACGATTGAGGAAACTATGATAAAGCTTTGAATTACTCCGATAATTTAGTATTTGTTGGATTTCATGGGAAATATTTGAGATCAAATTGAAGTTTGGCTTGGTATCTAAGAGTATGGGTAGTGTTTTAGTGATTACAGGGTTATACAATTTATATGGATGGCCTGATAATTTGGTTTTGTTTCATTTGCATAGTAGTATTTGAGTTCAAACTGAGTTCTTTGGCTGTCAATTGGCATCTTGATTTCTAAGAGTTTATATACAGTGTTTAAGAATACAGAAGCTGTACAAATAATGTGAATGGGATTCTGTAGCTCTGATAATTTGGCTTCCTTTAATTTGATAGCGAATGTTTGAGACTTTTAATTGGTAATTTTGTAGTCTTATATACCAAGTTACAAAACTAATGTGGAGGGTAGAGCTCTGGTATTTCTGTATTGCTTTATTTGATCAGATTTGTTTTAGTTCAAACTGGGATTTTCAGTATTTGATCTGCATCTTGGAAAATCAGAGCACAGTTCAAGACATTGATCATATCTCTGAAACTCTAGAGAAGACATTTACTGAGCTTTTTTCTCAGGAGAAAAAAAAAACAGGCCCACAATTTGTTCTCCATTTAATCTCATTGTATAGAAGATATTATTAACATATTGGCTGTTTATTAGTACTTATAAAGCACATAATCTGCACGACCATCTTCTACATCCCTAATCCTACCCAATACCTAAATTTACTACATTACCAATGATTAATGAGCAGCAAATTAGGAGTTTATCGAGGCAAATGTTGTAGTTAATGTTTTGTTAATTTCGAGAATTGGACCTAAAAATAAAGTGACTCAGAAATTTTATTTTGTCCATTTTTTTCACTACTTGCTCTCAGATGTTTCTCCTAAAGAAAAGGAAAAAAACAACCTAATCTCACGTCTCATGTAGAGTATCACAAGACATTTTACCAGTGTCTCAAACTGTGCTCAGATTTGTCCAGAGTAATCAAATGCACATTCTCAATTCGCAATATACTCTTATTATATGTAGGAGACACAAATTAGATAAATTCGAAAATAAAAATTGAATCTGGGTATTTCCAGACTCAAACTTCTATGGCTGACGCCGCCACACACCCTCTGCGTAACCCAGTGAATTAGGGTTCAATGCTGCAGTCGCACGCTTAGAATTTGTGAACGCTCCCACACAAACTTATCCAAGCGTTGTGTGCGTCACTTTGTGTGTGAGAGACACATGCAGGTCCATTCTGTTCCGACTCCTGTCTGTCTGCTTCGGCACATTACTGTCTTTTCTATCATCACACACACACACAAACACAGGTCACGTGCAGGTGAGCAGTTCAAATAGAGGTGTATGAGGCCACCGCCTCTACCTGCAAAGCCGGCCAATCATAAACACACCACACAGGATGAATGCTGGGAGCCCGTACGTGTGATCCTCATTCAAGCATGACTGGATCATCCGTGCTGGCGCCAGTCAGACCATAACACTACCTGCGGAACCAGCACACTTGTTGCATGTGTATGTGCTTTTTTTTTTTTACCTCAAACACAGTGTACTAAATATTATAGATTACATTTTATATAATGTGCGTGCATACATACACACACACACACACACACACACACACACACACACACACACACACACACACACACACACACACACACACACACACACACAGGTGTAAATTGTATTATTAAACTCTTTCCTTATATACAGTTAAACCAAAATGTATTCAGACACCTTCAACATTTGTCACATTATCACATTTTATCTGCTATAGTTTTGAAAATGGTAATAAAATATGACAAGACCTCAGAGTTTAACTGTGTCGGAACAATTCAATCTTGATAATGTCAGATACATTTGACAGAAAGTGATTCAATGAATTACTATAAACCATAAATTATTCAGCTGTTTAATTTTAGTACACAATTAGATGATACCAATTTAGGTCAACCAATTACCAAGCAATGCTTCGTTTTGTTTAGTCTGTGGTGTAAAAAAAATTGCATTAGCAATTAAAGAAATAAAAAACACTTCATCAAAACAGGTCAAAGTGTCTGAATAATTTTTAATAATTGTTTTTCATTTTACTGGTAGTGCACTGTATGAAGAATTTTTGGGTATAACATGCCACAGTTTACTTTATTTTGCTATTCTCACTTACATAAATTAACTATTGTGTCCTGCACCCACTAGTAATAAAAAATTAAAATATCATAATCATTTAATTTGTTTATTTTGCTTTTGACTCTTTCCATATACACCGATATCATGATATTATGCAAAATGATCAAAAGAAAATCACATTTATACTATAAAAAATAAAAATAATAAAAAAGATGTTATGCATTGTACACATATAGGGCATGAAGTCAAAAAGGGGACATCCTTTGATGTGGCACGTCTGATCCAAATTGTTTTGTACGCGTCCAGTAGCTTCCATCAACACTAGAAATCTTAAAAGAAGATTCAGACATCAGCCATCAGTGTGTTTTGTCTTCTCATGTCGTGCCTGGCATTCCAACCTGGGTCCAAAGACACACGCACACTAAAGCCTATACACACATACATAAAGTTATGCAACACAACTTCAGATGCACTGAAGTTCATCCCTTTGAGCTTAGACTGCTGGTACGAGATCAACGTGCTGTATTCAGTACTTATACTCATCACATGGTGGCACTAGACACATTTGAAATGGACCCCGAGAAGGTAGTATTTCCATAAAGTGATAAAAGCCAAACACTGCACATACTGGAGCAAATAGATACTCCAGATAACAATAGTGATACAAACATTCTATACTGGCCCTCTCGAAGATAATACAAGATGAAACTCAAAATGTATCTGACTTCTGACAAACAGCATAACACTCAAACCGCAAATTTGTGTAATGCTACAAAAATGGTGTTTAAAAAGCACATTTGAGAGTTTGTTCAAAGTATTAAAAGATAGCCTACACATGGTGAGAAATAAATGTAACTAATTTTAAATGGAAATACATTAAGAAATACTTAATTTAAACAAATCATAATGAAATATGTATTATGAAACTAAACCGAAAATACATTTTAATGTCTGTTTGAGGCAAATATGAAAGATGACGCTCCAAAAATCTCTTTGAATCAATTTGGATGTTGAATGAAACCCGTCTTATTGTTTTTTATAATTCCACATAATCAGAGGTGTTTAATCAAATTATTTCCCCAAAATCAAAATTAATTAATAAAACTGTAGAAATGTGATATTTGTTTCTTCTCTCAGCAAAAGTGATCAGTCTTGGATTTACATCAAACCATTTGAATGCATTCTCATTATATCTGTCTGTATAATTATTACATGTTGCAATCGTTTTCTATTGGAGCATACAGTGTGAAAAGCAATTGTAGGCAAGCAATTAAATCAGATGTTAATTAAATCTGATCTTGTGTTTGTACATTAATTAAGCTCCAGTTTTAATCTAGTAAACCCCGGCAGTCTAATAAGAGATGTGGAAATGTGTGCAGGCGCAGAATTAGCTCATTTCATGCCTGTAAATGCTGCTTTTTATTTGTTCATCTCATCAGTGCGAGAACCCAGCGCGGCACAATTCCAGCCTCCCCATCGCAATTATCGGCCAAGTTAACAGAGGGTCAGCCATTATCTACCTTCATTATTCCTCGGCCTAATTCTTGTACCTGGAAGACACACACACAGGCAGGAAATAAAGCTGGAACACACAAGCAAGAAATTCTAGCCACAGATTCAAAACGTGCTCACGTTTATGGAGACGCGCGCAGCACCTACGGACACTCTCATTATGTTTATTTCAGCAATAAAGGTTATCAGATGAAACGCTGGTTTCCTAACGCTCCAGTTCCTGGTAGCAGAGACATACGAGATAAGAGAGCGAATTTCCCCCCTGCGGTCAGCAGCTCGCTCGCTCACACTCATACAGGTCAGGTTTACTCGAAGACTGAAGTCTAAACAATCCCTCTCTTTAAACGCATAGGAACAGCGCATTAGGCTCATTACAAACTCTGGCAAAATATTGATCGTCATGCATTTGGTAGCACACCGGTGCAGTACGAAACATGGCAGGTGTAGATGTAAATTGTTTGTTGGCAGCAGCACATTTTAAATTACAGTTCAATCATGAGAGGGTGGGCACAGGGAGGGGTCTTTTCTCTGATCCCCTCTCGGCACGCTTAGTTAATATTTCACTGGGTGCGAATACGCCAGCCAGGGTGCATTTCACCCCCTGAATGAGAAGCAATCTCGCTCAGCCGACTCGAACAATAATTAGAATGGAGATTAAATAAAAATAATTAGAAAAAGTTCATCTAGTTTTGATGTATTAATTATGCAGTTGCGCTTTATTCCAAGTCTAATTATCTGCTTCACTGAAAATGCCGAGATTTGCGTGACTCATAAAAATTACATTCGTGTAATTATGTCAGCAATTTGCGGGGAACTCAACTAAGCGACGCGTCAGCTTTCTTTCTTTGCCTCCCCCCCCGCCAGTTTTAAGTAACTTACTTCCAACTACTTATAACTTATACGTTAATACACTTCCATTCAACGCTGCCATGAAAAATAATGGAAGGCGAGTCAGGATTATTTACTCTGGAAATGGCGAGGCGTTCCCACTCCGTCTATTCCCCGTCCGCCGTCTCAGACACTTGTACCTCTCCGAGTACAATGACAACAAGACGAGCTCCATCCATTCTTGGTCAGTAGATAATCATTTGCATATAAATGGGAAATATTTATTGTGACCGAATATTAAAAAAGGGGAAGGCGAGATGAAGTGGTGTTTTCATTTTTCAAACCTCAGGAGGCGGCCTGTGATATGTATGTATTAAAGACTTGTTGGAAGATGAAGAAAAGGAGGGGAAATAAGTGCTGGGATCTGTCGGAGGGTTTATCGCGCTGTGGGACGGGTAAATGAAGCGAGCTTTCGCTGGTGAAAGAGTGGAGATAGAGCGATAGAGGGATCTCTGCGGCCTGAGTCTGCTCTGGAATACACAAACATACTGACAATATCCACTCCAGCTCACTCTTTTGCACTTTACTGTAGTCTGTTTGTATTACAATGTAATTACTTAGTAATAATAATGTGCAGCATTAATGTGTAATGACAACTTGGGTTATTTCTACATTATTATAGCCTAAAAATATAACTTTAATTTGTGTCAGGTTGATTGAATAATATAATTAGTATGAGGAAAAAGAAACATTGCACCACATGAAACATTAGCAAAGTTACCTTACAAAACATTTTTACAAAGCTGTTACCACATACATTAATAAATAAAATAATTTAAATAATTGGAGTGTAATGACATGCACATGAACAGACTGTATATAAGACATCAACAAACTCCCAGAGCTAAACTGTTGACATTTTTTATATTGTTTAGTTTTTTATGAATTAATTTGCTGTGTGTGTGTGTGTGTGTATTTAATTCCTAGTTTTACAGACAAGTTTGGATTATTTTGGATAAAGATTAAAAGTGAAATTGAAATAAAATTAGCCACATTAAAATGTATTTTAGATACTTAATTAACAATGTTCTGTTATTTACATTATAAACTGAAGGCAATAAACCTCAGGAATTAAATCAAACTTGAATTTTCAGGTGTAGCAACAGTCATTAGGTTTCTAAACTTGGACTGTAGAAATAGGACTAAAAAGTGTGCATGGAAAAGATATCAACAACACATCAGCGATTACAAATGTACAACTTTTTTCCATTCCCTACATGTCTTCCCTCCTTTTCCTCTCGTTGGCTAGTTCTCCTTACATGTGGAGCCAAATCTCTTGGCATAACCACATTCCCCTGTGGGAAACCCTGAAGAGATAAGTGCACCCAGTGTTAGCCGAGTCTTGAGTTATAACTCCGCCATCATCACAGATATGGAGTAACCTATACACAGATGGAGAGACTCCTGTGTTTACTTGAGAGTGTGTGTGTGGCCAGCCGGGTGCGTTGAGCAGCGTGAAATTCCAGCATTGTGTTTTATCAGAGTTACGCTGCTGTGATAATAATGTTAGGAAGAGATGTAGTGGAGAAAAGGATGACAGAAAGGTGTTGACTGAAACAGCTCAGGCCGCTTTAAACCGGCTTTGAAGTGCTGCTTCATTCAGACAGACTCATACTGCCTCTATCTAACATCAGTGCTGATGCAGCGCGCGAGCCAAACGTTATCGTGTTCTAATCAATGCCTGCAACGATACTGCGTAATACAAACTTTACAAATAAACCACAAAAGAGGAAAGCCATCATTCTTTTCCCTTGCCGGAACATGTTTACACGCATACACAAAATTGCATATTAATGATATTCAGAATGTTTGACAAATGCCAATTGTAAAGTGCTTTATCAATGCATTGTGAGTCAGAAAGAAAATTCATAAACTGAATTATATTAAGAATCTTTTTTTAGTCTTCCTTTTTTTTCTTAATTTTTATTTATTTTAAGTATTTTTATATACTATTTCATTACAAAATTTCAAGTGCTATGCTCAACCATTTTTAAGCATGTTCAACCAGGGGCTGTGGACTTTTTATATAAGTTGATTCTTTAGAGAAGAAAAAAAGTCCAATAAAAACTCTCTTTGTCAAACAATACAGTGGTGTGATGAATTTAGGGCATTGCAAAGGATGTATAGGTTGTTATCTAAGGTTGTTACTATGGAATCATACGAAAGAAAGAAAGAAAGAAAGAAAGAAAGAAAGAAAGAAAGAAAGAAAGAAAGAAAGAAAGAAAGAAAGAAAGAAAGAAAGAAAGAAAGAAAGAAAGAAAGAAAGAAAGAAAGAAAGAAAGAAAGAAAGAAAGAAAGAAAGAAATATTTTCATCAGGTTAACAAAAAAATCCTTGATTTTTATCTGTTGAACTTTTTCACAATGTCTTTCATTTTTACTGGCTTTTATGAGTTGTTAGAATTTCAGACTCTAAAGAAAGAAAAGGGTTGAATGGTTAAACATGGAAATATTTTGTTAATGGTATGAGGGTAAAAAGATGAAAAGATGTCAAACACACAGAGTGAATGAGGGCAGATGGGAGATCTAAGGCAAGGCCCACACATTTCGCCCCACACACAGAAATTTGCTAATAAAATAAAGTCATGACTTATTGCTAATGGTTAGTAATGCCAATCCGACACACAATCCAAGAAGTAATACTCATTTTACTTCTTGGCAAAAATGCCCTGAGTCAATCTGTACCTTGTTTTCCACCTATCATTTTTTTTCCATTATCTCTCTCCGAACGCTGTTGAAGAGTGTTAGGACAGCCTTAGCACTCTAAAAGTTCCCTCTCCTCTCTTTTTCCCAGTGAATGACTGCATGTTAATGTCAAACACTTATAACACAGGTTTAATCCAAAGCACATGTTGTACTTCCCAAAAAACACAACCTCCGTCTCATGTACCGAGCTTTACACACACACACGGACGCATGCACCTCTCTGCCCCGCCAACAATAACACTGCCCTATCGGCACACATCAAACCGCAGCGCAGAAAATCATTACTGAAATTAAATAGCCTTTTCCTCGCATGGAAAAGAGAATTCACAGAGCTCGCCTGATCGGCACAGCCATCTCAGAACTCTCTTCCTGTTGTTTGAACGTGCATTCTGTATTGTGTTGATATAACGCCCTCCGTCCCCGGAAAATGGAAACATGCGATGCAAGAACTCCCTCCACCTGGGGGTTTCATGACAGGATGCTTGAAGGAGAGCGAAAGACAGAGCGAATAAGTTCGTGTTTTCTTTAGATGGTTATTTAAAGTCGGTTTTCTTTGGCCGCCGCTGGACTTGGGCAGGCAATCGAAAAATGACCTATCAATTACTGACCCCTCTCCCCACTTACGACTCCTCCCCAGGGCCCTAAGGACAACAGGATAACCCTGCTAACGTGAGAAGTGTTCCCGGGGTGGACATTCATTTACTAATGCGTTTTTGCAGGTCCCGTGGGGGCGGCATTGAAGAGTGGCCCTCTTGGGACTCCGTAGCCATTCTCATAACAGGACCCAGGCGCCAATTGGAAAAAGGGAGGTAGCGAGCACAGTCTCAATGGTATCACATTGACAAAACCACAAAGTCTCTGATAGAAACCTTGAACGACTACTATTAATTGGCTTGACTGTTTGTTTTTGTTTCTGTCTGAGGCAGACAGCGATATGACGGCAAGTCATCGACGGCTCTATTTCTGCCTTTACCCTGTAATCAGGATTGACGTGTGTGGTTGTTGTCGTTTTACCACATAAAACTTGTTGGGAAACATTTGTCAGGCTAAATACACAAGCGTCAGTCACCCATCTGACCTACAATGGGACTGGACAGGAAACGCTGAGGGAGCGTTGCCAAAAACGTCTCTCAAAGGATCTTAAAAGTTACAATTTTAGTGCATGATTGAGTGGTAAAGTGATAGAAAGTTGATCAGAGTTTATCTAAAGGTTATCAATGTGTTATTACCACGTTATAAGGATATTAAGAGGTTATTACAGAGAGCTTAAAGGTGGATGAAGAAAATTATTTAATGTTTGAGTGAGGTCACTTAGAGTTCATTTTAAGGTCATTTCACAAGGTCACAGACTCTGGCGCCCACTAGTCCTCAAAATTTGAATGCATAGCTGCACTGAAAATGATTTTAAGATAAATTAAACTGCATATGCACCCACCCACGCACTGTGAACATGTGACCCCAACCCTAATTAATGCATTAGAGAGGTCAAAGGTTACCTAAACAGCTTTCTGTCTAGGCCAAAAGGGTGCAAGTATTTGTGTGCGGCGATTTCTCTTAACGGCTAAGTACTGTGGCTGACCTGACTTTGTGGTTTGTTGGATCGGAGAACGAACAGGCGGTTGCAGTCCACTTCATCCTCTCCTGTGTGGGTAGGAGGAGATGCGGCGCCTGCTCACTGTTCAAACATCTACTTCACAAGCCCTGGAACAAGGCTTGAAGTATAAATACCACTCTGAATTTTGATCAAAAAATAACACCAAGATTTTTTTTTTCCATTGACACAACCCCCTATTGGGCCCGACCCCTAAAAGCTTCCCTGACTTCAGAGAGTCCATAAACAGTTCCTCCTTTCACTATAAATCAACTTTGCCGTGTGGCTCGCTCTCATTCTTTTTTTTCCTCATCTATTTTTTTCCTGTCATTTCTTTTGAGGAGGAGAGGTTGTAATTGATATGCAGGATTACAACTATGACCCACCACCACCACCACACACCCTCAGCAACACCCCCCTCCTTCTCGCCACAGGGCAAAATGGAGATGGAACAGAAGTTTTGTTTGGACAGAGGCCTGAGCTGGGAAAAGTGATACAGACACACGTATAAGCCGTATTTACTGAAACCGTTTCTCTTTATTTACACTAATGGTGCCGTGAATGGTGCATTATGGAGCTTTTCAAGTGCTGAGTGGAGGTGTCAGACCGTGCGTTTGTGTGTGTGTGACTGTGTGCTAGTCATTAGCGTCTCTCTTTTGCTTTGCCCTGGGTGCTATTCAACATTTACTTGGTACTTGGATATTTTTTTCACTTTTTAAGCCATTTAGGAAATGTGAGTTGACCTCACCTTTCCTTCAACTCATGTACCGCCTATTAACAAAAAGACCCACAAACACACACACACACATGCCACATATTGTTAAGCTCCCGCTCGTTTTCAAGTATGGTGTCATGCACTGACTGAGAAATTCTATATTATTACATGATTATCTGGAATATTGCATTCCGATTGGTCATATATTTTTGTGTAATTATAATTAAACTGTTTAATTAACTGCTGTACTAATCAAGATACAGTCAGCTGACCGTAATAATAGAACTAACTACTTATTTTTTTCTGATAATGACTGGCTTTGACTTTACATTATTGTTTACATATTACTGTCAATAAGATTGGTACTGTCACACTCCTCTCTGGAGAAGGGAAACGAGGAGACGAGGAGCTTCTGAACAAAGGAGACTTTAATACAAAACAAAACTCAGGGATCGCTGGAGACATAGAAACGGACATGAAGACGTCAGACCGGACACTGAGGCAAGGAAACACAGGGCTTATAAAGGGGAGACCAAACTAGATAATTAATCACACGGGGCTGGGGACTACTAAACTAATGATGAATGGGAAACAGGAAGAACCATATATGGGCACAAGAGGAAGGGAGACAAGATATGGGGATACAGGTCTGACAGGTACAACATCTAACTTTCATTAAAATTGATAAATCTTTTATGATAAAACAGAATTAACCAATAACGTTGTTGTTCTTAATCGATCGGACAATGTTTTCCCAATAGTTATTTTATAGTTGTGTTTGCACACTGATTTTTTTTTTAAACGTAAACCTAAACATAAACATAAAAAGTTGACATCTTCAGAGATACAAATGGTTATGTATTTACTGGTCGGAACTGGAATTGCATAACCTTTACGAGAGAACCACCACAAGTGACCAATAGTTGGGTTCTTGTTTATAAGTAAACAGTGAATAAATGTCTGAGAAAGTCATTTAAATAGCTAATTTATTATAAATAAAATCCTAGATTTGAACTAAAGTTATTTGCAATTTTTTTCTTGTTTTGGATTTTTATCATCATCAAAGCTCAACAAGTATATAAATCAATAAATCACACCTTCATTTTACCCTCTCACACACTAAACGTGTTTATATTAAATACTTATTTACATAAAACCAGAAACCAGAAAACCAAAACATATTTTTGAATACCATCAATTCAGTATTCTATACATTTTTATATTTGTTAAATTTTAATTAAATTTTCAAATTTGTACACATGTAAATGTTTTTAAATTTTAGTAGTCTATATTTTAATATAGCACATTTCAGTGCCTCTCCAAACATATCAAAATTGATGCATGACAGAACTACACGTTTACACTTGTATCACAAATTCATTATACTTGAGTACTTGAGCAAGTCAGTGTGATGAAGTAAAATACAAACAATAAAACTTTAGGGTGCCAGCAAAGAACTTTCAACCCAGGAAACAGGGACAAAAACAACAATGAAATTTTTTTAAATAAATAAAAAAAACTTTAAAAATAATGATTACGACAGCACTACCACCTTAGGTGGTGGGCAATGTTTATTTAAGACTGTGTGTGTATATGTTGAAGATTATTGAAATATGTCTTGCCCTTTCCAAATCAGCCTTCAGTTCAAAAACTCAGCACAGATCAACCATGCAAGAAACTTTTCTCACTTAAAACACCTTTCTGATCTTTGTGTCTGTAGCGTTTAATTGGGAACAGAACATATGCGCAAGGAGAACATTTCCTTCGTGTCTTTGAAGTGAAGCCCAGTTTCACATAGGTGGTCCTCTTGTTTTTGAACAAACACTAAATAAAGCGTGAAAAATGCATGCCAAAAGACACACTCGCATACTCACACAAACCGTGCTCCATTTCATCAAGACTGCATTCGCGTTTAGCTGTGTGTGTGTGTGTGTGTGTAGGTAGCATTGATTTGCATAGCCTGTAGGATGCGATCGCAGTGGTAAACTTGCCACCGCAGACAAAAGCAGACACTGGGGCCTTTAGAGCACTGCGGGCCAAACGCGCAATTACACGCTATCTGTTTTAAAGGAGCCAACATGCTACAGTAGGTTAGCCTGACGCTAGCTCGCCGTTTAGATACATAGCTCATAGATATTTGTGTGCTGGAAGCCCTGTGCTTTAATCACTTGTAGTTTGGTTCAAAGAGAAGAGGAATATGATGGAGAGATGGGTAAAGAGAGAGGCGAGAGAAGAAAGAATAAACAGTGTTGAGCTCTAAACAGTTCTGTTGGGGAAGGAGGGAGGGCAGTGGATATTAGAAAGAGAGCGAGAGAGAGTGAGATAGTTGAGCCATATTTCAACCCTAATTAGAACTGACAAAATGTTTTTTGAGGGATCACTCCCTCTCCAGCTTTGTTTGCTTTAGAAAGTCAAAGCCAGATTTATAATGGCTGCAAAACATTAGAGCGATCGGAAGTGCGTGCAGGGAGGGCGACAGAAAGACCGTATGAAGGATGTATTAAGGCAAGCATCACTATTTCAGTTGCTCAAACAGGGAGTTTTACTTGGGGGGATATATCCCATAGATTTATTTGAAATGAAGAACCCAAGGCGTAGAGAATATCATGGAGACTTCAACCCAAAGCACATTGCAGATGTATGTGCAAACTAGTATATGTGTACATGATGCAAATTTCACAGTATGTACACCACCTGATATTTGTAACAATGTGCCGCTCGCATAAGCATCTTGATTTTTTTTTTATTACTTAGTTTGACCACAAGGCGGCAACATTGATCCAGATCCATTGTTTCACAGCCGAAAAAGAAACTACTGGAGATGCAACAACAATAGTCTTGCATAGCCAGACCTTCGGTTTGGAATAGATGGCAGCCTTCATTGGTCAAGACCCCCCCATGAGGCCGTTTGACCGATATGTCAAACAACCAATCACAGTTTGTTTCGTTCAGCATCACGTTTCGGGGCGTGGAAATGTCGCCACAATAACAGACCGGTGTGTGAAACTCTTGGACGCATTTTAAAGATTATATGCCGCGATTTTGAAATATTTCACATACTTTTGATACTCCAGCGTTTAGTTGATCCTGATAAGCCTCTGTCATCACAGTTGTAAACACGACGGGTTCCTTCTTTCGTGAGGGGTTTGGCGCCAGGGGTTTGGGTTTCCAGGCGAAACGTTAAAGAACGCGACAAACACGTCTCAAGGAAATCCTGTATAATCTAAACAATCTGACGACGACTTCGACACTCGTTAAGCGTTTCCAGATAAGAGTACCATATGCATCAGACGTTTAGCAAAAAGGGCCGTGGGCGTGACGTCTGAGGCTGAGACAACAACAACAACAACAACAACAAACTATTGGAGATGCAATAACAATAGATCCACACATTGGTGAGCATGCAAAGACATTTGTATCGCTCATAACTTTTGGAGAGAAATAGTGCAGATACTGGACAAGAATAAAGTGCACATACAAAACATCACATTTGTTTGCGCACACTATGAAATGGAGTGCATTGTTATTTTAAAGGCTATGCGTCCAACTCTGTGTGTACGAGTAAGAAAGAAGGCCCCAGAAGCCTGTCCTAAATTAGTTTGTATTCTCAAATGCTACCTGCAAAGTAATTTCCTAACAGGGAAGTGAGGCACTACGAGAATAATTTTTGTGCGCAAAGAAAACAAAATAACAACTTTATTCAACAATTGATTCTCTTCCATGTCAGTCTTCGACGCGCGTTCACAAGAGTACCACGATGCATGTGATTTTTTTTTGTGCACAAAGTATTCTCATAGATTCTTAAAATTACAGTTGAACCACTGATGTCACATGGACTATTTTAACTATGTCCTTACTACCTTTCTGGGCCTTACAATGTGGTAGTTGCGTTGCAGTCTATGCAGGATCAGAAAGCTCTCGGTTTTCATCAAAAAAAAAAATATTTGTGTTCCGAAGATGAACGATGGTCTTGCAGGTTTATAACGGCATGAAGGGGAATAATTAATGACAGACTTTTAATTATTGGGTGAACTTTCCCTTTAAGTGGTCATGTCAGTAACAGCGCTAATTTCCTACAATGCTATAACAAATACTAACCCCAAATTCTAACCTTAAAACCACTTCAAACTCAATATACTGCACATCCTGATAGATAACATTTCTATTTGTAGCAATTGGATGCATCTACAATATTTATGAACTCCGAACTGAATCCATGAAGCCTGAACTTTTCTTGACAGGTGAGTGTGAGATTGAATTGACCAATGAGGTGGGATTTGCACTTGTTAACTTGTTTGTCAAAAAATAAATCGCACTTGAATAAATAGAAATAAATGCATGCCCAATCTGTCACTAGAACAGTATAGCAATATGCTAAACCAATCAGAGCATGCTAGCAATCACATAGCACCTTGGCAATATTAAGTTATTTTTTCTATATTTTTCTGGATGTACATTTATATTTTATAGTAATTTTTCATTTTCCATCTCTTCTTGGTTTTGACCTTTTTAGATGAATCTAGGGGAATTATTTTTTAGATCTAAATGCAACAAACAGACTAGAGCACTATACTGTTCAGGCAAATAACTACTCTCACATATGTTTTAGAGTTAATAGACTGTGTGTGTGTGTGTGTGTGTGTGTGTGTGTGTGTGTGTGTGTGTGTGTGTGTGTGTGTGTGTGTGTGTGTGTGTGTGTGTGTAGGCTCCAGTCAACTGTATTGTGCTAACCTCACTGTGACCCTGTGCTTAAGCTCTCTTCTGGACAGAGAATGGGCCGTTTAGGGGTCGAAGAGTGTGTGTGTGTGTGTGTGTGTGTGTGTGTGTGTGTGTGTGTGTGTGTGTGTGTGTGTGTGTGTGTGTGTGTGTGTGTGTGTGTGTGTGTGTGTGTGTGTGTGTGTGTGTGTGTGTGTGTGTGTGTGTGTGTGTGTGTGTGTCTGAGTGAAGCTTTGAGATTTGTTTGGTTTGGCAGGTTCTGTTGACTATTGATGTTAGGGAGGGAGTGAGTTTAGGAGTGAGAGACCTGCAGTTACTGCACTCAGAGAGAATAATTCATGCACATGAGAAATTTGCATATACAGGCATCAAGATGTTATTGAATTGGACTGCAATGGCCTTATCCAATCAGATCCCAATACTAGGACCTTTGGATTCTTAAAAGACACTGAGGGAAATAGAACAGGTGGAATAGTGACTGATCACAGTTAAACAGTTTCTTCAGATCTCGAGATGGCAGGCCCACCTCATAAAAAAGAAAAACAGAAATGAGATCTCTTTAAGCTCTCAATTGTTTCTCCCAGGCTGCAGTGAGATTAAAATTAGATGTTTTCTTAAGTCTCCTGTTTCTCATATGTTATACCCCAGCAGAGGCATCATGGCCATTCAAAGTGCCCCCTCAGATTTTTGAGCCAAGTGAATTTTGAATGCAGCTTCCAAAAGACAAAAAAAAAAAAAACTAGCAGAATAATATTTTTGTATATTTAATACAATTGCACATCACTAAAATGCAGTTGTTTTCTTCACATGCTCACTGACTGAATACTTATTTCTGGTGAATTCTCTCGTTAGAAATAAAGTGCAAATGTGTATTAGAATCTGTAAGATATTAATTTCATAGTTTAAACAGCTTCAGTGGTTTTAAAGGGAGTTTTTGAGAGTGCTTGAACTCTAGACTGTCAGTGAAAATGTTCTTTGATAATGTAAATGTTCTTTGCTCTCTTTCTGTACAATGACAATCTTATGATTAGTAGCCTAGCGTACAATGTTTTTATTCACATTAACTTTCAATGTTAAATTCACATTAAATATAAAGTCAGTCGTATAAAAAATATGTTATGCATGACACCCATCTGTTAATTAAGTGAACAAACATGTTTTTTATGCATAGTTAATAGATTAGCCTACATTTGACAATCGCCCACTGGGTCAACTAAAATAATATGTAAAGGTGAGAATCAAGATATTTCATGATATAGTGTATGCGTTTGGAAATATTTCGAATAAAAATGACAAAAATAAAACATATACTTGCTGTTGTGGCTGCTGTGTGTCACATGATAACCCCCCCACACACACAAACTCATGCCCCCTCCAAAATAATGAGTGCATATCCCTGCACCCCAGAAATCTAATGTTTAAATTAAAAGTTATATATTATTATTGTTGTTTTGTTGTTATTATAAAATAGTTTCCAGTTCACCTGATAAATCTAGTTTCAATTAATTTAAAATTAAAGCATTTACATTAAAATTTTAACAAATCATTTTATGAAAAACATTGACAAACTTGATAACAACTGAAACATCCATTAAGTCTTCTGAGCTATGAAGGTAACATCTTATAAATACAATTTCCTCTAAATGGCCCGATATTCAAATGTCTGTCTAGACAACTCAATCTCGCAATCTAATATCTCAGATTTATACTTTGGTGTCTGTTAGTCATATTACAAAAGCTATACAGATTACAATATGATATGTTTAAAAGAGTATGTAGAGTGTAATAACACTAATGGCATATTCATTTTCATCAACATATCTGATTTCGGACAGTAAGGCAGAGAATTGACTGTCCATATGACAACATGCACAGACTATCTTAATATCTTAGGTGAACAGACAATATCACGCACGCGCTAACTCCCACATAACCTGATTAGAATGAAAAGTGTGTGTGTGTTAGTTTAAGGGGTGTGTTGTGTGGGTCAGGGGGTCATTTAAAGGACACACTATCAGTGTATCAGCTTCGAATTCTGGTCTTTATTAAACCCAGTAATAATAAGGAATTTAAATGCAAAACAAGACTTCATCCCAGGAGGCACTACAAGTCAAGGCCAGGTTCTGGAGGAATCATTTGAGAGACAGATGCAAGGATCAGGTGCAGGTGGGGTTGTTTCCCATCCAAAAAATGTGCGTGTGTGTGTGTTTATACTGATTACTGTTGGATTTAATAATATTTGATTTTTTTTGCATTTTGCAGACCACAGCTAGCTGATGTTACGGTGAATCGTTAAAACATGCAAAGAATTCAGACCTGTTGGCTAAGCTCTACTGCAAACACATTGAATACTATTTTGTATAAGAAAAGTATGTATGTGAAATAATATGAAACCTGCAACAATAAATGTTTTACATTATTGTCACATGACGTCAGCCAGTCTTTTGGCAATCCAATAAAATAATGAGTCAAGAATATAGTAATAAAATGCAGTTCATCCATCACACTTGACGCTCAAGACAAGTGCACTGCATTGTGGCATACAGTATTCCTCGCACTAAACTCTGCTGTATATTACACAATTGGTGAATGTATTAAGTAACTGGGAATGTGCATTCTTTGCATGTTACAAGTATTTCAGCTGCTACTTATGAGAGAACAAAAACAAATATTTCAGCATTTATCCTACTTAACTTTATGGGATTGTAATAGTTTAAATGTTAATTTTACTTATATACTGTTGCTAGCACAGTAATGCTACTAACACACAGCTTTTTTAGGTGCCTAAATCACATTTGAGCAAATGCATCATGTAATGTATCATTTATATACATTTGATTTTACTGAGAGTCAGTTTTTTGATAGTTAAGAATACACCACCATTCAAATGTTTATATATTTAATTTTCTATTTATGTATTTATTAATTTTCTTTTAGCAAGGTGCATTCAATTGATCATACGTTAAAGTAAAGACTTTTATATAGTTCAATAATATTTATATTTCAAATAAAGGCTGTTCTTTTAAACTCTCTATTCATCAAAGAATATTCATCCACAAAAATATTAAGAACAATGACCGTTATCAACAGTGATAACCATAAGACATGTTTCTAAAGGGGTACAATTAAATTTTTCCACAATTTAGACCAAAAGCAGAAAAAAGAAAACACACACACATAGACATAACATTCTTCTGAGAGAGTGAGGATCACAAAGCTAGTCCTGTTTTCGCACCTGCTGCTTTGAGCGACATTAGGGGCAAAACCAAGACACACACACACACACACAGGGTGAATCAGGGAATCACCTCACTACATGAAGTTCATTCAGTGGTCATGACCGTGTGCGCGCGAGTGCGTTCTGTTAATTGAAGGAAAGGGGAGCGTGATCCACAGGTGAGCACAGCTCAATGCTGCACCTGTGTCATTGTCAACGTCACCCGCCGTCACCCTCTGAACTCTGACCCCTGACCTGTAACCATAGAGCTCCCGTTTAGGCTCTCAGATAGAGATACAGACCTTAAGGCCATGGGAATGACATCTGGAAATCCGCTATATCTGTTTACCGCTCCTAGATGGCTAACGCAGACGCAGCGAAACAAAGCGCCGGATAGTTATAAACTCGGACAATCACTTCAAAGACAAATTCGAGGAGAGAAAGAAAGGAAGGAGGTTTCCTACAGCTGTACAAGTCATCAGGGTGGAAGCAGCAGAGTCATTAGCTCAGGCCTGTCAGCGGCCCTTTAAGACCGCCGGAGGTTTATTGTTATCATAATGAGTGGTGACGGACTAAAAGGGGAGGTGTGTCCAGGGAATAATCCGCTAGTCAACACCCACATTAAAGCCCTAACAAGCCGTCTCGCGCAGTCAAAACACACACACGCATTCTTTGACCTCTGTTCGCACAGAAAGGTGTTAAATGGGCATATAATGTCTGACGTGTGGCTGTGTATGTGGTGTGGTCTCTCCCACTGCTCCGAGTCCAGTCTTACTGGGAGGCTTGAGTTTCCAACTTTTAGTTCGGCATAATGTAAATATTCTAGAGTGAACGGTCAATTATGAGTGAAAGAGAAGTCAGGAAAGGAGGAGAAAAAAAGAAAGGTGATTATCTGTTGAGTCAGTTGATTGGAGTTGTTATTATTAAGAATAATTATTTGTATTATTATGTGATATTTTGAATAACCACAAGTGGCGATCTAATGGTCTCTTATTAATAATATCCATATACTGTAGAATTAAAAAGTACACCCTTTTTCTGATTTTCTTGTGTATTTACTAGTGCTGTCAAAGTTAATGCGTTATTAACGTGTTAACGCAAATTCATTTTAACGGCACAAATTTTATTAACGTGCGATTAATGCAGCACATATTTTCAGTTTGACCCGTGGCCCAACCCATAGTTGGAGGAATGGAGATACACTGTGTTTCTCTCTCTCTCTCTCTCTCTCTCTCTCTCTCTCTCTCTCTCGTGCATCTGCTGTTCAGTAAACGGCGGAAAAGAGCAACACTTTCAGTCAAACAGATATTATGTTGCTTCTCTAATTTTACATGCAAGTATAGCCGAAATCACAGCACAGCTTTTGTTTTTATCTTATGTGTATTTGAATTTATCAGACGATGGCTCGATTATCAGGATTGTTGTGCAGATTAACATCTTGGAAGGCAGCTGGTTATGTAGAATAGTCTTAATGGGTCGCGTTTCAGTTACACTTTCATATTTATTCCATTGTCTGACAACAGAAACCGTAACATATACCAATGAAAACAGTTTTATTGAGAATTTAGCTGCATCAATTTTATTGAGAATTTAGCTCCATCACATACAGTATGTGGGCACAGAGAGGGAAACACATGTAATAATAAATATGTACATTTTACATGTTCAGAAGAAGAGCTGCCCTGTCATGTGAAAATGTAAACAGGTTTGTGTCAGTAAATTGCTCAGTGCAAAGAAAGAGAAGTAATGGAAACCCGGTGTTTCTTTTTTCATGTGTCTAATAGACATGAACAAGTTCTTTAAAAAACATCTATGACCTTTGAAACATGTCTACTCTTCATGAACTATGTTGACTATGGTTTCAATAATAATAAACATACATTTGCATAAAGCATCCATATTTGTCCATGCCCGTGTATATTAGAGTATTAAAAACTTGAAAAGTATTAATTTAAGGAACATTTAGAACAAAAAAGGTGAGATTAAATTGCAATTAATCGTGAGTTAACTCATGACAATCATGCGATTAATCGCTATTAAATATTTTAATCAATTGAGAGCCCTAATATTTACATATGTTTTTAACACAGTTATCGTTATTTAATGCAAAAAAGTATATAAAAAGTTGGGTTGCAAAACAATTAATCGCAATTATTCGCATTCAAAATAAAGGTTTATGTTTACAGACTATATGTGTATATGTATATTATATATACACAGTACACATACATATCGTATTTAAACAAACTTATTTTGAATGCGATTAATCGTTTTGCGGCTCTATGAAAAATATATATCAAAAATATAAACCATTAAATAAATAAATATACAAGCTAGTATAAAAAGATTTATAGTATGTAAAATATGTATAAATCATGTTAGTATTTTGTTATAATATGTTTAATTTAAGCTTATCTGAAAAAAGATATATAGTAAAATAATATGAATATGTGTAATGTATCTGTAATGTAAACAAAAATATTTGTATCTGTAATGTAAACAAAAAGTAACTTTGTTTTTAATATTCTGTCTTTTAATATTGTATTTAATATGTATAACATTTAAATGTTTTAGCAAAAAATACCAAGCATTACATTGTTTATCAAATCTATTGCTAGCGGTACTGATATCTGTGCTGCTATTGATATCAAACATGATTTCACTGGAGTAGAAACAGTGTCAGCTGAAGCTAAAAGTCTATTCATCCAGCCTATGGAATTTTCACAATTATTTTGTTTAATCTGCATTATTCTCAAAGACTTCACGTTTTGTCCAAGATGGGATAGGGTTTAAAAAATTATGTAATTTTGCAGAAACTGTGTGAGTCATAACAGTATAATTGAATATTTAGAGTACTGATGCTCGGATGTAATGAAACACATTTGGTTGGACATCTTTACTCCATTGACTTGTTATATCAAACTTATTTACTTATATAAATAAGCATATATCTATATGTGTATATCTATACAGCAGGTCTTACATCAGTCTATATGTGAGTGGATCCAAGTGAATAAGGCAGTCGCTGATGGACATTGATGTTTGTAGCCCTGCTAAATGATCCTTGAGGTTCCACTGTGGGCAATCTCCTCTTGTTAACATTAATCTAAACATGAACTCAAATACATATGTGCACACACAGAGAGAGAGAGAGAGGGGTGGTGGTGGGGGGGGGGCAACATCAATGAATCACTCAGCATTGGACTTAAAGCAAAAAAAAAAAGTTAGATATGAATTCATGTCTACTGCATGTTTCCACTCCTAATCCCGTCACTCAGTATTGTGTGTGTGCGTGTGTGTGTGCGCGTTGGGGAGTAAGTGAGTATATATTTTCATATATGTCTTGTCTGTGTGACACCTTCCTGGTGCCCTCATTTATCTGCATGTACGAAAGAGAATAACTAAAAGAACAACTTACCCTTACAACACAATATATTTTACAATAAAAAATATATATATATATTAATACATATACATTTCAACTATTTTATATTGTATCCTTACAAAATAATATAATATTTGTTGTGTGTTTGTTCAAATCATTTAAATTCAAATCATTTAAATAAGTTTAAATAAATATATATATATATATATATATATATATTAAATATTTCACAAAAAAATGTCATTGTCATTATTTATCAACCCATATGTGATTCAAAACACTTTTTTTGTGGCGCACAAAAGACCACATCTCTAAAGCTGCAATCAATCAATCAATCAATCAATCAATCAATCAATCAATCAATCAATCAATCAATCAATCTAAAAAGAGTATATAAATACATACATTTCACCTATATTATACTGAATACTAAATTTAAGTAAAGGTAAAAATGTATGAAATTATATATATTTTTTATTATTAATGTTTCATATATATATATATTTTTATTTTTTTATGGATCATACCAAATGTGGTCACTATGTGGTTTCTTCAATTTTTCTTTGAAAAAGCAGCAAACAGGTTAGGAAAGTAATGACACAGAACTATTCATTTAAATCACAGATTTTAAAGTTGGCATTCATATAGTCCACTATTTAGTAGTTTTAACAGTAATATTGCTGAAAGGAAACCAAGGGCCAGTCCCTTCTACTCTGGTGCAGGATGTAAAGGCCAAGGCAGCTGTTCAGGGGGGCTTTGGGTGGCATTAAGGGGAGACCCCTTATGGTCCTGCAAGGTTAGGGTGAGAGACCCCTGGTGATGCATCGCCCTCATGTGTTGAAGTAAGCCGATATTGAGGTCACCTCCCAGCTTCTAGCCCTCCGTCTCTTTTAATAGACTAAACACATATGTCTCCCTCTTCCTCTGTCAGTCTTTCTCTCCCGCTCATAATGGCTCTGTCACTAATATGTGTATCTAATGGCACTAATGGAAAATGACAATATGGGACAGGCACACATTGGGCACCTAACCTCACGGGGATTCCAGGACCCTGAGGACCCCATCGACTGTCACTTCCCACAAAGATCAGAGATCATAGGGGGAAAATGAGAAGCTACTTAATTTAGAGCAACAAAATGTGAGCAGTCTTTTCTCAAGAAGCCCCATGATGTTAAGGTGTTGTGGATGTTTTTTATGGTGACCCAGTAGTGCACAACACAACAAATTCTCCTCAACAAAACGAAATCACCACAAAACAACACATTTCATTGTCTTGTGCCAATTTCACTGTGTTGTGGCTTGTTTCCATTGTGTTTTTTACTAATTTTGTTATATTGCGACTTGTTTCCGTTGTGTTGCGACTTGTTTCGTTGTGTTGCGACTTGTTTTCTGTTGTGTTGCGACTTGTTTCCGTTGTGTTGCGACTTGTTTCCGTTGTGTTGCGACTTGTTTCCTTGTTTCCGTTGTGTTGCGACTTGTTTCCGTTGTGTTGCGACTTGTTTCCGTTGTGTTGCGACTTGTTTCCGTTGTGTTGCGACTTGTTTCCGTTGTGTTGCGACTTGTTTCCGTTGTGTTGCGACTTGTTTCCGTTGTGTTGCGACTTGTTTCCGTTGTGTTGCGACTTGTTTCCGTTGTGTTGCGACTTGTTTCCGTTGTGTTGCGCTTGTTTCCGTTGTGTTGCGGCTTGTTTCTGTTGTGTTTAGACTTGTTTCCGTTGTGTTGCGACTTGTTTCCGTTGTGTTGCGACTTGTTTCCGTTGTGTTGCGACTTGTTTCCGTTGTGTTGCGACTTGTTTCCGTTGTGTTGCGACTTGTTTCCGTTGTGTTGCGACTTGTTTCCGTTGTGTTGCGACTTGTTTCCGTTGTGTTGCGACTTGTTTCCGTTGTGTTGCGACTTGTTTCCGTTGTGTTGCGACTTGTTTCCGTTGTGTTGCGACTTGTTTCCGTTGTGTGCGACTTGTTTCCGTTGTGTTGCGACTTGTTTCCGTTGTCGACTTGTTTTCTTACATGTTACAATGTTGTTACATTTTTCCTATTAAAAATAGTTGTAGTTAATTGAAATATATCTGAAATAAAATACAAATATTTGATTAAATATGTTTAGATTTGAAATTTTAGCTTGGCAGCTAACTGAAATAAAGGTCAAGTTAAGTACTAAAATTAAGCTAAATAGATATATTTTGATTATTTTTAATTTACAATTTAATTTGTTAAATTGACTAATAACGAACATACTGAAACTATATAATAGTGTATAAATAATACTTAAATAACACTGAATCGGGACACATTTATTTATTTATCGATTCATTTGTTTGTTTGTTTGTTTATTTTATTTGTTTTTGTTTTTTACCCTAACATTTTCCAAATGTATATTTTCCCTAAAAATTAATAAAATAATAATTATTATTATATATGTGGGGGTGGTTTACTCAAAGTCAGATTGTTGATCTTTGTTGAACAGAAATTTTAGATATTACCGCCAAATTTCTAACAGTATAGCTTTCTGATCCAAAGTTTGAGTGTGAGCTAATTTTGTTTGTTAGCTTGTTTGTTTTTGTTTCTTTCCCCATGTATAAAATAAATTATTTCCCAGGTATTATAAAAGTAGCAAACTTGCGAGACATGCTGGTGAATGTATCTGCTTTACAAGGTGTTGGGATTTCAGATCAGAATGAGAGGTTATCCTGCTTGTGTTGCCGGAGTTGTTCAAATGTGATTAAGAGGTTTTGATGGTGGTAATGTGGCCACTATAAAGCAAACGGGATGTGACACACACACACACACACACACACACACACACACACACACACACACACACACACACACACACACACACACACACACACACACACACACACACACACACACACACACACACACACACACACACACACACACACACACACACACACACACACACACACACACACACACACACACACACACACACACACCACAAGCTGTGCTCCTGACGATGAACTTGGCCTTCTCTTCACCATATGGAAACATAACACTAGCCTGAGCAGACGGTTGAATGACAGAGGGGCTACGGGGGTTCTTGAGGGTCCACGGAGGGGGAGTGGATGGGCGGCTGAGAGGTCTATGGGGACGCAGAGTGTATTTCAAACCCATCAGTGTCACTTATTTCACTAAGTGGTGACATAACCACCATCACCACGCAAAGTCCTGTGGGACCAGTGGAACCGGGCCTAAACAGAGACTCTGACTAAACCATTCAAGAATGTAGAGACAAGGAAAAAGAGTATCAGAGAATTACAAAAGAAATGTCACTGTATTCTCGGGTAAACAAAAAAATTTTAACACTTTAGTATGGGGACCAATTCTCACTATTGACTAGTTGATTATTAGCATGCCTATTAACATATTGTCTGTGTATTAGTACTTATAAAGCACATATTCTGCATGAACATATTCTACATCCCTAATCCTACCCAATACCTAAATGTAACAACTACCTTACTAACTATTAATAAGCAGTAATTAGGAGTTTGAGGAAAAAGTCATATTTAATGGTTTTTGTTAATAGCGAGAATCAGACCTTAAAATAAAGTGTGACCAAAAACAAACAAACAAAAAAAAACAACACTTAACAAAACCTGCTTAACCTTCAGAAAATGTTCACATTTTAAACCAACTGGGAAAAAAATCTAAATATTGTCAATTCATTTCCTGTGCAGTTTGGAAAGTTCTCAACTGTTACCAAAATCCAAATGTAATTTTGTAGTGACTGAAAAAATTAAAACTACAATTTCTGATAAATGAACGCAAAATATGTTCCTTTGTTTATTTTATTACTCCAGTGACAGAGTTGAATGATGAATTGAGACCATGCATGAGTAATTTGTACAAATGCTGGTTTAAAACTGTGTAGATGAATCTCTTAGAATAATATGAATGCATAACATGCATTTAGAAAGCTGCCAGTGTCATACAGACTTTACAGGAATGTTTCCTGTTTTATAATGCGAGGGAATGCAGTAACAGGGTTGAACAAAACATGTTGGGTATAGCCAAGTATTATGTTTTTGGCAATTCAATTCAGCTGTTTGATAAAAACTTAAAACTGCTTCATTATTTAAAGAAAACTACTTTTCTGTGTTATTACCTTTTCCTTACAATAACTCCGGTAACAGTGTTGATACAGTAGGCTGATTTACAGATAGAAACTGAAATAGTTCACTTATATCATTTACTTTCCCAATGGGTGATTGTAAGAAAAGGCTGTAGTTTAAGCAGAATAAGTGATAAATGGCTTTCTGATAAGTGGAATTTTGAATAAAAAAAATAGGCTACAGAAAAATATGTAAAAATTAAACATGCATGGATGAATCCACAATAAGATCAATAAGGTGTATTTAGAAAATAAACTAGATGACAAATTTAATGGATTGTTCTTTTATTTGTAATGGGGGGGCAGTGACAGGGTTGAACATAAAATGTGGTGCCTAGCAAGGAATACATTTTCTTGTCATTTAAATTTTTGACTTAAAACTGTTTTTACTACTTAAATATTACAAATAGTATTGTATTAAAAACAGCTTTTCCTATCATTAATTGATTCCCAATTCCATGCATTTGTTGGATAATATTGGCGACCTCGGGGGACTGATTTGTGCCTCAAATGTGTTCTTAGAAAAAGTAATGGGACACTAAAGTGTACTACATTTATGCCATTTGTGCTGTTCCCCTCTTTACTTGTGCCTTTATATTTCCTGACTACGACACACACACACACACACACACACACACACACACACACACACACACACACACACACACACACACACACACACACACACACACACACACACACACACACACACACACACACACACACACACACACACACACACACACACACACACACACACACACACACACACACACACACACACTCAGAGGAAATGAAGCGGTAGATCAAAATGACTCGCTGATTGTCCTGTTTGATGGCGGTTTCACTTTGACTTTTCCTCCCCCACGTTGCAGAAAAAACACGTCGACTTAACTGAGCTCCAAGAATGTTTTTTAATATTTCATTTCACTGCCTTCTTGGTATTGAACGACATGATTCATTTTTATCCTAACTAAATGCCAACACTGCATGACAAGTAACCACATGCACTAACTCAAGTTGTTTCAACCCAAACGTGTGAATGGTACGATTTCCACCACACACCTACACAATGTTCCTCTTTCACAAACTGAAATTTATGAATCAAGCTTTGAATGATCCCAGATCTATCCTGATTTTGATTTTGCGGTCCTGTCGTAACATCCACAGGATGGAATCAGGAACTAACGAATGCTTGTAGAACTAAAAACGGCTCTCCAGTAGCATCATAAAACATTTTTTTTTTCTTGATTCTAATTAGAAGCTTTATGTGTCGGACTGAATATTAGGGTGCCACTGAGCACTAGATGGCACTAATGAATGAATATGACTGTGTATGAGTGTATGTGTATTAAATATAAATGTATACATTTTTCATGCCCTAAATATTTATATAAAACTGTCAATTATCAGTTAAGTCTGTCTCAATGATATGACGCACAGCATTTAATCTTGTATTCATGTTGATTTCATCTTTCTACATACATAACAAATATATAGATCTCAGCATGTGTTTTAATTATGTTTCAATAACATCCAGATGCAAAATCAAATGTATATGTTGCCCCCCCCCTACTGAATATTAATATAGTAATCTTATAGTAATAGTAATTATTAGTAATGTTGATTTCACTTTTTGAAGTTGAAATTAATTAATCTTTGAAAAAAAACAACAAAAAATCTGAAAAGCAATAAACTACAAGCTAACCTTATAAAAAATATATGAAAATTATATGAAAATGAACTAATAAATAGACAAACAACACATAAATAAAAACTTTTTAGATCTTATGATGCATACCAAATATGTCTTTAGAAAATATTTGTTTAAACATCTTAATGCATAGCATTATTTTTTTTTAGAAAACCAGTTTATTAATGTTTTTTTATCTATTTATTTTGTTTAGTTATTTAAAAACATACGGATTGCCCACTGGTACTTTTGGTGGTGTAGACAAGATCTGGTAATTATCTGATGTTTCTGTATGTTTCAAGGTGTCCATATCTCTAGATGCCTTTGGAATTTATTTTTCTTTTTGATGCCTTTGTCTTTAAAGTCACGGACTGCCCGGGAAGACCACATATGAAGAGGACCCGAGAACACGTGTGGGGTCATATCTGAGCGGAAAAATAACATGAAATCTCTTGTCGTTATTAAAGCCACAGAGCAAAGATGCGATCTGAGTGCCCATGGCGACAAGTAGCTCGAACCATTCTCACTCGCCTGGCTAATAAAAGAACAAAGATAATCAGATATTGAAGATAGACAGAGAGAGACAGAGGAAAGAGAAAATGTTTATCTCAAGGTGGACAAATCTTTAGACCGTTGCAGACATTGCCCTTTAAGGTCAGCTAGTGAGGTGGACCCTTGATGTGGTTGAGACAGGACACTAGCTATGAATGTGTGTGTGTGTGTGTTTTGCTGCGGCCCGACGTTTTGCTATGTGTGCAACTTTGTGGTGATAACCAAAGTCACGAAAGCTTATGTGTCGACAGAAGCAAAGCAATGTTGCCACTTTAGTGGCACTGAATGGAATATTTTATATTTGTTTTATTGTAGTGTTTCGCACAGCATTTCATTAATCTTGTAACCAGCACTTAGTTAACCTAATTTGTGTTTAATAACATCCAGATGTTTTATGAATTTATATTAATCTTATAGTACACTTTATTTAATTAATCTTTGAAAAAAATGCAACAAAAAAAATTGAAAAGCAATATACAAGTTTTTATGAAAATTGACTATGCTATTTGCAACAATATGTATAAAATACAATGGCAGCTTTATTAGAC
This sequence comes from Ptychobarbus kaznakovi, assembly GCA_027422405.1. Classification (NCBI taxonomy): domain Eukaryota; kingdom Metazoa; phylum Chordata; class Actinopteri; order Cypriniformes; family Cyprinidae; genus Ptychobarbus; species Ptychobarbus kaznakovi. Next base: position 30,431,544 of record CM049795.1, on the reverse strand, counting down.
AATTAAATTAGAAAGCAAGCCAGAAATTGTGTTGTTTTTGTTTTGTTGTGTTTTGTGTGTGAGTGTTTAGTGTTTTGTTGTTGGTTGTAGTGTTTGCTTTGTTTTGTTTTTTAGTTTGTTTAGTTTTGTTTATTTTGTGTTGGTTTTGTTTTGTTTTATTTAGTGTTGTTTTTGCTTTGTTTAGTTTTATGTTGTTTAGTAGTGTTTTGTTTTGTTTTGTTTTTGTGTTGTTTTTGTTTTTGCGTTGTTTAGTTTTGTTTAGTTGTGTTTTGTTTTATTTGTGTTGTTTTTTTTGTTTGTTTTAGTTGTGTTTTGTTTTATGTTGTGTGTTATTTTTTTTTTTTATGTGGTGTATTCATTTGCAAATAAATAAATAAAATGTGAGGGACTAATTAATTAGAAAAAAAAACAGTTTGGTGAGAGAGTAGACGACTGGACACATTCACACACACACACACACACATACACACGCTTTCACACAAGCTGGAATTTTGCCCATCTGTCTATTTGCCACAAACCCCCAAAATATGTTTACGGTCCACAGATAAGATCCCCCACACACAGCACGTCTGCTTTCAATATCTTTGGAGGTATAGCAAGCAAGCAGGACATCCACACCACCGTGTGCAAACCCTCTGAATAAAATTAAACTACAAAATGAGCTGCACTTGATTCAGGATCATTTTTACTTAATTTAATGCACACGCGATTATATGTTATACACAATTGTCTTCTGAAATAAATGAAAACAATTTGTATTTGCGCCTGTAAAGAACCTAACTTTTTGCAGTTTCGAGAGCAAACGCTGTGCACTTGTAATAGTACACCTATTCTAAGAACTCATTGTAGGTTCTCAACATACATTAAACATTTCATAACCGATATTTACTGTATGTTCCTGTGAATTTCAGAACAACTGAATCTGGTATCAGTTTCAAAAACGGTGCGATAAGGCCTGGGCTAATGAATAATTTATTGTGGCCGCATTATAATTGAGTGATTAAGGTTGTTTGGCAGTTTATTCTTTAATAATTGATGTCTTTAAAAAATATAAAATATTAATAAAATTATACAAAGAAATAAAAATAGACAGAAAAACACTATTTAGCATACAACTCATATATAGAGTTCAGTCGAAGCTCTGAGAGAAAATGTGTGGTTGAGTAAGTGCAACCTCACAAAAAGTACGTATTTGTCAGCTCTTTAATACGCTGTCAGATGGAAAGGGCAAGAAATCTCAGGTTTTGCGAAACAGGAAACATTTCTAATGATACAATATGTCTCATGCATACTCAGAAATACACCCATACCTTGCTTTTTTTTTTCTTCAGAAATTAATTTCATAACACCTTCACAAAAGCATGTCTCGAGGGTTATAGTGAATATAGCATGAATATACTGATTGAACAACCTGCAAATATCTTAGGAACCTAAAAAGTTGTATTCATCCACATCACTTAAAAAACAAACTTACAAAAAATGATCATCAAAAGACAAAAAACAAGCAGAATCGACAAAAATCACATTCTGCCAGCCGTTCTATTTAGGTACACAGGAAACTAAATGTATTTGTAGATAACAAACTTCTCATGTCCAAAAAAAGATTTGTCGTAAGGTAAGTAAAGCATTTTGTTTTCCTGTGAACTCAGACACAACAACCACAATATATGCTTTGCTTTTTGTAGCATACTTTGTAAAAGAAAGTTTAAAAGGAAACTGCACATCAGTTGAATCTGCCAGCGCACTAAAGTCTGTTTGAAGGCACGGGTAGAGCATTTTCCGTTGTGGCACACTTCAACAACCTGCCCTCCCGAGCGAATCTTCAAAGAAAGAATACATTTGATTAAGTGTCAGCATTACTTTTATAGTTTGCTTGTCCAATTAGAATTTAGGTTGCACAGAAGCATTTTCAAATTGACAAAGTTATTGTTTAAGAAAAAAAATGACAATATACTAGTAATGGGGAACTCAAGCAGGTATGTATCTAATACACACACACGTTGTGTATATATATATATTTAGCAAATTAACAACTTGTTCTATTTGACACTACTGTGTATTTAATCATTTTGGAGATGTTAGGACTAAAATCAGTAATAAAACTAATTATATTTATAATATTAAAATTAGGTACTATTTAAGAAAAAAAATCTGAATGTAGTAGTGATGCAGTAGTGTATATAAACATGCATATGATGTTGTGTGATTAAAAATGCTCTAATTAAATCACTTTACTAAAAGCTATTATTATTAGTATTGTGTATGTTACAAAAGGGTCATAAAACATATTACCATGTTAAATATTACAAATATATTATTGTCAAATATGAAAATATATATAAATAGAGTTATATTACAGATCATCATGCTCAAAAATAATATTATGTGTGCATATATATATATGATGTGTGTGTGTGTGTGTGTGTGTGTGTGTGTGTGTGTGTGTGTGTGTGTGTGTGTGTGTGTGTGTGTGTTGTGTGTGTGTGTGTGTGTGTGTGTGTATATATATGTGTATGTGTGTGTGTGTGTGTGTGTGTGTGTGTGTGTGTGTGTGTGTGTGTGTGTGTGTGTGTGTGTGTGTGTGTGTGTGTGTGGTGTGTGTGTGTGTGTGTGTGTGTATATATATATATGCACACATAATATACTGTAGATTGTTTTTGAGTGGATTTTATTGGGACTAGGATTAAAATCACTATAATAAAAGCAATCATTATATTTGTCACTAATGACAAATGGAAGGAAAGCGAGTTAGAGAGAATGAGAGAGAAAATGGGGTGGGGGGTGATATTGTCATCCTACGGATTAGTTGGGATTAATCAGACTTGTCTTTCAGAGGGGTGAATGCTCTTTTAACGAGCTGCTGCTAAAACGACAGGGATTCGTACCCATTAATTAAACCGGGTCAAGCTAGACACAGAAGCACCTATCAAAAGCATGTACAAATTCACACACGCTTGCATACGTGGGATGTTTTCGGAATATCAAAGCAAACATTTACCGGATTCGTTGGATTGTATTTGCATGTCACATTAAACAGGTTACAAAGCAATAATTTGTGCTGCGTATTGGGCAAAATGTTCTGTGTGGGTACGGCCTACGATGATGAAACATTCGGCTTGTCAACCTACAACAACAGTGTGATTTAGTTTGTTTTAGTTACAGAGCTGAGTCAGATCTAATAATTGACCTTTCATGTACTGCACTGGATTCTTAAGCGGTCCTCGCATGCACTTTTACAAATTAAATTGTTTTTATTAGCGTTTTAATAAGCTTGTTTCGAGCATCAGGTTAACTGGTGACGTTCGTGTCATTGTTTTGCTGCATGTGAGCAAATGTGCCCTGAGAAATGCCTGACCACATGTCATATCTCACATCTCTACCCCAAAAGCTCTGATCATTATCACACTATTTTCCATCTATTGAAACCAACTCTTGAGTGCGTACATGTCTGCGTGTGTGTGCATTAGGGTGCATCAGACAACCTGCAGCTATCGAATCGCTGCAACAGGAAGGCTGTGAACATTTATTTCGAGTTTATTTAGAAATATTAAATCGAGTCAAATTTCGAAACCTTCTGGCTTCGATGACTTACTGCAAAGTGAAATGTCTCATCAGGGCCTTTGAGGTTAAGACCTTCATTCTTTTTATCTTTAAGAGCTTAACATAGTTTTTTTTTTTTTTTTTTTTAATACAACAGATAACAGGCTTGTGTGAAGCTTTTAAATAGTGAGTGACTGTTTGATTTATGCATATCAAATTAAAAATAAAAATATAAATACAAATCGGTTTTATCATATCTAGTGTTCCTGTGGCTCAGTGGTAGAGCATTGCATTAGCAGCGCAAAAGGTTGTGGGTTCGATTCCCAGGGAACACACATACTGATAAAAACAAATGTATAGCCTGAATACACTGTAAGTCGCTTTGGATAAAAGCGTGTGCTAAATGCATAAATGTAAATGTACATGTTATCAGTGTTAACAATAACAGGACCAACATTTGGCAGAACTTTCAGAGTGTTCTGAGAAATATTTAAATTAGGTGAAAAGTTGATCTGTATTTGAGAGTTTCATGATATAAAGAGTCTGGTTAGAGTGGGCTTCCACACTTGATAGATATAAACAGTGGCTGAGATCCTGTCAGATAACGGGAGCAAGTATTTCGATACTTGAAATAAAATGAAGCCTGCCTCGGTTAAAAAAGATAATCCCAAATTTGGGAAAATAAACTAAACTATTTTAAATTTGCAACTTTCTTAAACCAGAAGTGCAATATATAAAATAAAAGTACACAGGTACCTAACATATAATACACAGAAATTTGATATGACCTTATGAACTATCTAAAACTATTTTAAACAGCATTTAAATTGTCTAGCTATGCACCTTAAATATATTTTAACCTAATATCAGGGCTCTGTTATTAGTAAAATGTATATAAAAGCATTTTAAGTGTATTTTAAATTGAATGTTATTAGAGCCCATTGATCAAACATCCTTTATGAAAAAAAAATAATAAAATACAGTACTTTTCTATAATGCATTTATATGCAAGGTATTATATTAATTGTAACGCCACTAATTTTATTAAGCTTATTTTCTGCTTGACCCGTGGCCTAGCCAATGGATGGAGATGCTGACAGTGTAGCCAACTTAGTGACTTTTCAGACCCCTCTATCAATTGTTTTGTGTTTTTTTTTTCAAAAAGCGAATAGCGACCATCGACCAATCTTTAGGATTTGCCCAAACCCGTCTTTCGTATGAGACGTTAAACCGAGGTTCTGACTCTCTGTGGTCATTAAAAATCCCAGGATGTCCTTCGAAAAAAGTAGGGGTGTTACCCCGGCATCCTGGCCATATTTTCCCATTGGTCGCTGACCATCATGGCCTCCTAATCATCCCCATACACTGATTGGCTTCATCACTCTGTCTCCTCTCCACCAGTAAGCTGGTGTGTGGTGGGCGTTCTGGTGCAATATGGCTGCCGTCGTATCATCCAGGTGGATGCTGCACATTGGTGGTGGATGAGGAGATATACCCCTTACAATGTAAAGCGCTTTTAGTGCCTAGAAAAGCGCTATATATATGTAACAAATTATTATTATTATTATTTATTTTCTGAGACTCACCGGTACTGCTGCACGAGTGCGAGGTCTCTCTTTCCCGCTGCGCACACACCTCTTTTTCTCTCTCTGCGTCTGCTCTGTTCAGTGAGCAGCTGAGAGGAGCAGCTCTTTCAGTTAAAGCAGATATTATGTTGCCTCTCTAATTTTACAAAAATATAATATGCAAGTATAGCCAAAATCACTGCACAGCTATTGTCTTTATCTTATGTGTATTTGATTTCATCAGACGACGACTCGATTATCAGGATTTTTGTGCAGATTAACATCTTGGAAGGGAGCTGGTTATGTAGACTAGTCTTAATGGGTCGCGTTTTCAGTCACTCTTTCATATTCATTCCGTTGTCTGACAACAGAAACAGTAAAATATATAAATGAAAACAGTTTTATTGAGAATTTAGCTGCATCAAAATACAGTATGTGGCACAGAGAGGCAAACAAATGTAGGATAATAATAAATAATAAATGTAGATTTTGCATGTTCAGAAGAAGAGCTGACTATGACATTTGTAACATGTCTAGTCTTCATGCTCTGTTAACTATTGGTTTCCCTAATAATAAACATATATTGCATAAATCATCCATATTCGTCCATGCTGATTAGAGTATTAAAAACTTGAAAAGTATTAATTTAAGGTACATTTAGAACAGATAAAAATATGTGATTAAGTTGCGATTAATTGCCTGGAATACACTACGCATTGATTTGATGCCCTGATTTCCATTAACGCAGTTTTTTATTATTACAGTCTGAACAAGTTGACGCTAGTTGAGGAAAGTCAGAGCCAGTCTGCAGATTACAGCTGACAGATTCCACAGAAAATCACGTAGTGTATTATGGTCACAGACTCCGATTTTTTAGCTTCAGACTTTGATTCTATCCAGTCGGAGGATATCAAACATGTTTGATATTTTCAGCGATTTTAGAACACATATGTTTTCATTTGTCACGTTTCTGCGTGAGTTCGCTGTAATCGGAACAACTTTAAAGTCTGGTAGTGTATGATCTTCAGACACGTAGTGTATGATGAACCCACCCAAATCAAATAACATGAACACAGTCCAGCGGGGGCAAGGGGAGGGGCGAGCATTTCTGTTGTCACCATTTATAAAGTTGGTAAGTGTATGATGCCTATAAAATTATTTAGGCTAAGTGTCAACATTCATAAACAACGGTTCACTGTTATTTTTAACAGAAAAGAGTGCAACGAGCTTGTAATCACGACTTCCTAAGTGGGAAATAGGAATTTTCCGATAGCACGTGAAGACATCAGAAAAGCGCTCACGTTCAGCACAGTGGAGTGCATCATTTTTGTTAACTTTGTGGCTTATTATTCTGAGTCGTTTGGGACGTGGTGACACATGGCCCTCTCACAATATATATACGCAATCATGCTGGATGTATCATAACGACGACAATTATTTTATTGCGCATTTGCACTTTTTTAACTACCACGTAAAAGGAATACTGCTGTAAAAAAGCACCTTATTTGTTTAAAGTGTTTGTTTAAAATGTTATTGCATTTGTGTTCATATAGCAGTAATTTTAAATGAAAAAAGTGCACAATACACTATTTTTGAATTCTGCTGTAGAAAAACACCTTATTTGTTTAAAGTGTTTGTTTAAAATGTTATTGCATTTGTGTTCATAATTTTTAAATAAACACTATTTTTGAATTTTGTGCATAATGCGATTAGAAAATCATGATAAAAATGAATCGTTGCCCAGCACTAATATATATCTGTATATATATATATATATATATATATATACATATGTATACACACACACACACTTATATATACACACAGTATATGTCCTATAAACTCAGAGTCTTTACTAAATGTCAAATTAGAAACTGAGAAAGAAATGCTGAAACCTTCTAATCCCGAAGCTGAATGGCTTTAAATAGCATGGCAGAAGAATAAAAGTGAATTAAAAGGTCAATAGAAAACAGATCCTGATAGAGGGACAGATTCTGCCATGGAGAGAAAAGAAAGAGCAGAGGGGACGGATGGAAGTTTCTCGAGTTTCTCTCGCTCATTTACGGGGACAAAGAGCAGCGAGGAGAGCAGCCCGGTGGGGCAGGGAGGGGTGAGGCATCTTTACACGTACCCTGATAGCAACTCTGTGTGTGTGTGTGTGTGTGTGTGTGTGTGTGTGTGTGTGTGTGTGTGTGTGTGTGTGTGTGTGTGTGTGTGTGTGTGTGTGTGTGTGTGTGTGTGTGTGTGTGTTGGGGGCTCATTGAGCGCTGGGGTCAGTCGTAATGTCTGAGTGGAGAAAGCAGTGATACTCATCTCACCTGTGTGATACGGCGACACCAATGCGCACCTGAGATCCTCCTCTGACTGACAGGCCTTCAGAGAGGAGAGGGTCAGGGTGGGGTAGGGTGACCACCTCACTCACCAAATGGCAGCACACATTTGGATATCACCAAATGAAGTCGCTTCAAACTCGCATGTTGTTGTTTTTCTTTTTTCTGTGGAACACAAAAATATAATTTTTGATGAATATCCACGCATTCCATTTCCATAAGTAACTGTCAGCTGTCTGTCAGCTCCAAAAAAATATATAACATTCATGGGATAGTGCACCCAAAAATAATGTTATGTCATAATTTCTCACCCTCTTGTTGTTCCAAACCTGTATAAGTTTCTTTCTTCTGCTAGTTACACACATTCTTAAAAAAAAAAGTGTTTGTTTGTTTTCAACAGAAGAAAAAAATTCGCACAGAATTGTTTGAAACAATCTTGGGGCCAATCTAAGTATTTAGAAGCCGAAATGTAAATGCTTAAAATTCCATTCAAAAGCTTGTATTTTTTCATTCCACACAGACTAAGCTGCCATTGCAATTGAGTTCTATAATTAGTGGTCTCTCATCTAGTATATATAGTGCATTGACAGTGTATATTGCATATTGCAAAAGAGGCTACAGAGCTAAGCACATTAATAGAGAGGCGAAGGGATGTGGTAGAAAAAAGTGTACAAGCAATGGGATGCACCCTGGACAGGATGTGAAACAAAACCCATGAGATTCACAAAGTGTGGACTTAGCTGGAGTCAGTGCTTCAAGATTATGCAAGACATGGGTTTCAGCTGTCGCATCCTTGTGTCAAGCCACTCTTGATAAAAGCGTCTCGCTGGGGCTAAAGACAAAAAGGACTGGACTGCTGCTGAAAAGTTATGTTCTCTGATGAAAGTAAATTTTGCACCTTTGGAATCAGGGTCAGAGTCAGGAAGAGAGGAGAGGCACAGAATTTGCTTGAGGTCCAGTGTAAAGTTTACACAGTCAGTCCATGTCAACTGTGTTTTCTGAGGTCCAAGGTATATACCAGGAAGTTTTAGAGCAGCTTCCTGCTGCTGATTTATGGAGATGCAGATATTTTCCAACAGGACTTTGCACCTGCAAAAAAGCTACCAGTACCTGTAAGGACCATATCCCTGTTCTTAATTGTCGCCTGAAAACCCATAGAAAATCTATGTATAGAAGAGGAAGATGCGATATGCCAGACCCAACAATAATAAATAAGAGCAACCTGGGATAACACCTGAGCAGTGCCACAGACTGACCGACTCCATGCCACGCCGCATTGCTGCAGTAATTCAGGATGTAAAAGGAGCCCCAACTAAGTATTGAGTACATGCTCATACTTTTCATGTTCATACTTTTCAGTTGGCCAAGATTTCTAAAAATCCTGGAAAAGTTCTTTGTATTGGTCTTAAGTAATATTCAAATTTTCTGAGATACTGAAATTAGTTGTCATTATAATCATCAAAATTAAAAGAAATAAACACTTTGGAAATATATCAGTCTGTGTGGAATGAATGTATACATTATACAAGTTTCACCTTTTTCGAATGGAATTAGTGAAATAAATCAACTTTTTGATGATATTCTAATTATATGACCAGCACCTGTAAATGCTGAAAATATATTTTTTTAATAAGCTGCCATTGCAATTGAGTTCTATAATTAGTGTATCTAGTATATATAGTGCATTGAGTGTATGTGTGTATATATATATATATATATATATATCAATCAAATAAATAATGTGAGAAATGTTGACGGTGTCTGAATAAATTTTGGTTTGATTGTGTTCATATATAGTCAAACCATAATTAGTCACACGTTCAACATTTCTCAAATTATATCACAGTTTATTCACTATAGTTTAGAAAATGGTAATACAATGTCAAAAAATATATATATTTGTATGAAGTTATAAATAATAAATAATGATGGGATAAACGCAGGACGTAGTGTATATGTTGTAATTATTCAGAGATGTAAAAGTATGGTAGGACAATGTATTGATACTCCCTCATTGACGCAGTATACAGGTGCATCTCAATAAATTAGAATGTCGTGGAAAGGTTCATTTATTTCAGTAATTCAACTCAAATTGTGAAACGTGTGTATTAAATAAATTCAATGCACAAAGACTGAAGTAGTTTAAGTCTTTGGTTCTTTTAATTGTAATGATTTTGGCTCACATTTAACAAAAACCCACCAATGGCCTTCTGGAAAGTATGTTCATTTACTGTATATGTACTCAATACTTGGTAGGGGCTCCTTTTGCTTTAATTACTGCCTCAATTCGGCGTGGCATGGAGGTGATCAGTTTGTGGCACTGCTGAGGTGGTATGGAAGCCCAGGTTTCTTTGACAGTGGCCTTCAGCTCATCTGCATTTTTTGGTCTCTTGTTTCTCATTTTTCTCTTTGACAATATCCCATAGATTCTCTATGGGGTTCAGGTCTGGTGAGTTTGCTGGCCAGTCAAGCACACCAACACCATGGTCATTTAACCAACTTTTGGTGCTTTTGGCAGTGTGGCAGCCAAATCCTGCTGGAAAATGAAATCAGCATCTTTAAAAAGCTGGTCAGCAGAAGGAAGCATGAAGTGCTCCAAGATTTCTTGGTAAACGGGTGCAGTGACGTTGGTTTTCAAAAAACACAATGGACCAACACCAGCAGATGACATTGCACACCCAAATCATCACAGACTGTGGAAACTTAACACTGGACTTCAAGCAACTTGGGCTATGAGCTTCTCCACCCTTCCTCCAGACTCTAGGACCTTGGTTTCCAAATGAAATACAAAACTTGCTCTCATCTGAAAAGAGGACTTTGGACCACTGGGCAACAGTCCAGTTCTTCTTCTCCTTAGCCCAGGTAAGACGCCTCTGACGACAACTGTAGCCAAATTCCTTGACACGTCTGTGTGTGGTGGCTCTTGATGCCTTGACCCCAGCCTCAGTCCATTCCTTGTGAAGTTCACCCAAATTCTTGAATCGATTTTGCTTGACAATCCTCATAAGGCTGCGGTTCTCTCGGTTGGTTGTGCATCTTTTACTTCCACACTTTTTCCTTCCACTCAACTTTCTGTTAACATGCTTGGATACAGCACTCTGTGAACAGACAGCTTCTTTGGCAATGAATGTTTGTGGCTTACCCTCCTTGTGAAGGGTGTCAATGATTGTCTTCTGGACAACTGTCAGATCAGCAGTCTTCCCCATGATTGTGTAGCCTAGTGAACCAAACTGAGAGACCATTTTGAAGACTCAGGAAACCTTTGCAGGTGTTTTGAGTTGATTAGCTGATTGGCATGTCACCATATTCTAATTTGTTGAGATAGTGAATTGGTGGGTTTTTGTTAAATGTGAGCCAAAATCATCACAATTAAAAAGAACCAAAGACTTAAACTACTTCAGTCTGTGTGCACTGAATTTATTTACTACACGAGTTTCACAATTTGAGTTGAATTACTGAAATAAATGAACTTTTCCACGACATTCTAATTCATTGAGATGCACCTGTATGTGTGGTTGTGTGAGTAACATTGGATCTATCAGATTTTTTTTTATCTTCATGTTTTTGTGATGCGGACTAGATCAAGTCAGCTATTTTCTCCGTAATGTCTTTGAACACAAAAAACAGTGCACTACATCTGATATGTGCATAGAGCCCAGATCTGCTGAGATCTCAAAATCACAGCTTTTTGCTGGTTCTGTGTGCTGCATGTGTTTGCTGTGACTTTGTGCTTCACTAGCTTGTTTGTAAAAAAAAAAAAAACAATACAAAAAACCTTGCTCTATAAGGGCTTGAGATATTTTTGTGTTTTTAATTGTGTTTTTGTCTTGCAGTGGTGCAGGTTTTTTCATTTTTTTTTATTTATTAAAATTAAATGTTAAATGTTCTTTTGAAATGTAGTTTTTTTTTTTTTTTTTTTTTAGTTCGCCAGTGTTACATTGTTTCTATTTCATTGTTATATATATTAAAAATATATATATATACTAATATAGTAGGCCTATTGATAACACAAGCATGCAATTAGTGATGCACAATGGGTTATAAGGCCGATGCCTGCAGAGCCTTCTTACCAGTGTCTCTAAACTAGGTCAACAATGACTTCCTGCGATTGAGCAAAGCACCTTAAAAGATCTCGCCTCGCTGCTATTAGCAGCAAATCAGCCAAGAGTGTGTGTGGGTGTGGAAGTGTATGTGTGAAATATTTAAAACGGGTTTATTTAATCTACGTCATCAGGACGAGAAGTCATGGAAGATATGTAGCGCAGATGAACCTACGCTTCTGGATTTTTATTTTTTATTTTAAGCGTAGTCTGCTAAATATATTTAAGGTACAAAACATCTGTACAATATATTAGGAGAATGTAGCTAATGAGCTATACGTTTAGCTGTGAGAGAAAGAAAACTTTTTATAGTCATAACAAAATCATAACTTTGAACTAATAATAATGTATTCTGTTTCTAATCAAGCGTTTCACATTGATTTCAAAACAATTAAATTCAAAGTTATTTTAATTACACATTGCAAATGGAACTTTAGAATACATTTTAAAATAAAAGTTCAGGCACGAATGGAAACATTACCTGAGAAAGACCCTTTAAATATAATACAAATAAAATACTAAATATTTAAAGTAACTCACCTTTTATCTCAGTATTATGGTGAATCTAACCATACATTAAAAATTCTTTGTACAGAGGAATCCATTTTGATATTTCCTTTACACACTGAGAAAGTAATAAAATACAACATGTACAGTGCACTTTCTACTTTATTCATATCTGCCACACTCAATTCGATACTAATCATCTTCCTATCATGCAGCCAGCTGGAATGACAACCACAGCTGAACGGCTTTATCCAGTTTTCAATAAATCCAAGAATACTCACTGACTTAAGATGGACCCAGAGGTATAAAAAGAGTTGTTTAAATAATAGTTTTACAAGATTGCAGAAAATGGAACCATGGGAACAATAACATCTTTTCTAAGTAAAGGTAAAAAGTTTTTCTCATTCTCACTCTCTCTGAATGATCTGGCACTTTCAACCTGAGCCAGTCAGAATGAGAAAGATTCGAAGAATTTTCAGTATTCACTTTTCTGCTAATTTGACCTCTCAGTCTCCCTAAATGAGCAATAACCTCATCTATATATTCTCACATGTCAGAACCTGAACAAATCAAAGACACTCTCTAAGAACTATGTACTCCTTTAATACGAAGAAACACAGCTCGGGGAGGCATTGCAGCCTCAAAGTTTCCAGCAGGAACTGTCGCCACAGATTCTTTTGATGCTGACATTTTGATGACGGTACAAGAGGTCATATTAGGCCTCATCGAAATGCGACAAAATCGTAGTAGTTTGTCTGGATCTCTTACACACACACGCGGAAAGTACGTCGCTCACAGTACAAAGCGTACACATGTGGCCTCAGGAAGTCCTTTACCACATCATATGTCTGCCACCAGGAAATGATACACAAAATAGTCTATAAGAAAAACATTACAGTAAATGGCAAAGCCAATATGCTTTCAAATACAGTAAGGCTGGCCTTCATATATGGATGTTTTATATGAATAGGAGTTTAGTGGCATTTAACCTTTGTCTGTTAGCTTGGAAGCCATCTACATGCATATAAATAGCTATAGCATACTTTGAAAGGTTAAGAATGCATTAGAAACGCTATTTTAAATAAGCATTTATGACGTACTGCATAATGGGTGCTGTCAGAGACAATGCAGCCTCTTCACTCTCTTCCTGTTAATCATTGTGTGTTCAAATGTTCTGATAAAGTCATGGTGCATCCAACATACAGGGAGAAAATAAATAGATTAATAAGAAATAATACAATAAATAAATCACAGAGGACCCCTGTAGACCTTCATGACTGTGTTTTATTGGCACTAAAATATGTAATCAGGGCCGTAGCTTTGGTATGCGAGGCCCCGGTGCAGGTTGTACACATGGACACTATCTGGAATTGTGTAAATATGCTAGCAAAAATAAATAAATAGAATAAAGATATAAATTAAACAATGCTATTTTTGTTTCATGTTTGTCTGTGTGCTGATAAAGAAATTGAATAAACAAATGTAGAATTGCATAGTCTTTGTTAAAGCAAAAAAGCAGTGAGTGATTTTTAGTCACTCACTAAAAATCTAGTACAAAAACTAATTATTGTCCAAGATCCAGCACCATCTTCGACTATACTAGATACAAGCGATTTTGTTGTATTTTGTTCAATTTTGCGAAAGGCAAGAAGAGATCAAGTCGTGTCTCGACGACCCCTTGAGTGTCTTAGAATTGAGTGTGTCTTCTTGCTCTTGAACGGACAAATGCACCTTGCCAATTTGAACAATCAAGTGATTTTAAACCAATTCAAGAACATGCAACAAGTTCAAGTTCGCATCTCACCATGAACACCGAATTGAGTTCTTTCACTGCTTCTTGAGCTTGAATGCTTTAAAAGTGCTTGAAGGTTTAAACTAGCAAGGTTTAAAAACACGTGCAAATGATAAACTTTAGTGACGACGCGCAGCAGTGACTGATCAGGCAGTGTGTCAACTGTCCCGGACGTCTCTCACGCTGACCCCGAACAGCCCGTTACAATCAACGGGGGCCCGAACACCCGTGGACCCTTATAATCATCACCACCTTTCTGCCCACTAACGACAGCCCTGAATGTAATATCTCTTTAACCTTTAAACTTTATGACAAGGCAAGATTACTTTACTACAATTTATAAAATGTAAAGTGGTGCAACTCTACAAAATGAACAGAAATGAATATTGAGTCCCTAAACAAAGTGTGTGGCATCTTCACACAGGAACCCAAGGCATCTTTCGGTCTGTAAACCTTTAGTGTCTTAAGGGAAAAGTTCACTTCCAGATTAAAAACATTTATGGCCAATGATTTCAAGGTTAAAAATGCAGTTTCAATGCAGCTTCAAACAGCTCTACACGATCTCAGCCGAGAAATAAGGGCATAATCTAGCGAAACAATTGGTCATTTTCTTGAGAATATATATATATATATATATATACACTTTTTAACCACAAATGCTTGGCTAGAATTAGCTCTGCAATGTGTGTCTTCATTCCGTGATGCTCCAAAGGTCACGCATGGCGTTGGTGGAAGTACCGACCCAGTGTTTACAAAGCCAACATGCAAAAAAGTCAAATGCCTTTTAACAAAAAGGTAAAACAACGATGTATAATGATTTTAAAGTTGGAGGAGAAAATGGGATGGAGTTTTTAAATGAAAGTACAAAGACGAAGAATTAACCGTGTGTGACCTTTCCAAAATGATTATGTAATGTGTGAAGATGCGCATTTGTGGTTAAAAAGTGTATAAATATATATTTTTTTATTCAAATATTTTTTATGACTAATCGTTTCATTAGATAAGACCCTTCTTCCTCTGCTGAGATCGTGAAGAGCCTTTTGAAGCTGCAATGAAACTGCATGTTGGACCTTAAAATTGTTGCCCACCACTGAAGCCCACTATATGGGAGTCCAACTTCATTTCTTTGCGACTGAAGAAAGAGAGACATGAACATCTTGGATGGCATGGGGGTGAGTAAATTATCAGGATTTTTTTTTTATTCTAGTAGTGGACTCATCCTTTAATACTGTTCCACAGGTACAAGTGCAATAAGTGTTCATGGTTCATTGATCAAGTATGAAAAACATTTTACTTTTCTAAAAAAAAAAAAAATTTATTCAAGGTGGATGGCACTACTACAATATGAAGCCAACATTTATAAAAAAGGCTGACGGACATAGATTGGACATTGATATAAACCACCTTATATTGTAAATGTAGTCACTGCTTAATAGTGTTGTATGACCATATTAAGAAACCATATTGACCAATCAGCATCCAAAACTGGTACAATAAATATTTTATATAATTTAAGACAATTTATAGTGACATCAGGTTAATATACCAAAAACAGAGGAAAAAAAAAATACTTGAGCAGGTGTTGGGTTAAAAAGTCAAGTGTGGGTGTTTTTGCAACTGCTACAAGAGGTGAGGCTCTGATAAAAGCACATACGCACATGCAGTCGGTTGTACCACCGTTCCACCGCACTGAGTCTGGGGGGATTAGGCACAGAGCTCTGCCCGCAGACGGTGCAGAAGAGCTGGGTGTGGTTTGGTCTGTCCAGCACATAAAGCAAGTCCACAAAAAAGCACGTCCTCAAACACATGTGGTTTAGACTTGTCTGCTCCTAGCCAGGAGCTGTGGTCATCCCTAAACTTCCTGTCCGCCCCCTGGTTACACTCTTTCCACGACGACTCTCACCTGCTGTGCACCTGTCAGATATATAACGTGCTGCAACTGCTGTCACATGCCGAAAAAGCGCTGCCAACCCGAGGCTTTTATGTAACCGTTACCAAAGACCTGTCTCCCATACACACACACACACACACACCCTCCAGACAGCGAGGGGAAATTTAGAGTGAAAAGGACAAAGAGGGGTGAGAACGGCAGAGAGAGAGAGAGAGAGAAGGAAGCAACAGAAAGAGAAAGTAGAGTTGGAAAGTAAACGACAGAAACTCCTGTTTCCAACCCACTGTGGAAAAACAGAGGGACAAATGCATGCACACACACTAAAAGAGGAACTCACACAAATCTGACCTTGCTATCTGAATACACTGCAACTTATGCAACACACTGTATATGGTGCATAATAGACAAATTATGCACCCCCAAAAAAATTACAAAACAAAAATACATGTATGATGATGATGTCCGGGTCAAATGTCGCCCAGATATTGAAAGAGAGGTTTTAAAGAAATTCAAGCCTATATTTTTATTGAATAATTATGATTATTTTGCATTGTGGCATTATAATTCTCACTACTGTAGTGCAAACTAATACCAATGATAAATTTGTTTTATACTGATGGATATTTTTCGGTAATGAGACTTGATAGTTTGTGGCAAATTGTAGTGTAATGATCATTTAAAATAAAAAAATAGGCAATTGGCAAATAAAATGAGAAGGACAATTGCTTTATTGGTATGAAAAAAGATGCAGAAAGTGTTAAGTAAACAAATAAATACATAAAAAAATGAAGAGTTTATTTGCAAAAACAGATTTTTTTTTTCAAAAGTCATGTTTATTATCATGTTATCATGTTTTTATTGTGCTAGTTAGCTGTATTTTCATATTTGTTTTACCTAATCAAAATAACCCAACTGCAGTTTGACAGAATAATTGAAATGCAAAATTAAAAAACATGATTTTTGAAAATGGTTAAATATGGAGTTATTCGTTTTTGCAAATTAACTCTTCAAATGTTTGTGAAGTAAAACATTATTTGCATGAAAAGAGCCACACCAAAAAGTGTTATGCAATAAATATACAATCAAAACATTTTTAATTATCATCAATATAATTAATAAATAAAAAATACTACTTTGATATGTATATAAAGTTACACAGAATACATTTGAAAAATATATACATTAGTTAAATATGTGGAACCAGATTCTTAATTTGCTTAAGCCTTAATATCATTTCATTACCATGTTTATTTTTACAGTACCACAATGGTTTCATGGTATTCTTTATACCGTTTTGGAGAACCATTGTACATGCATATGATAATCATACAGTATCATGACAAACATCAAAATATCATCATAGTACTGTCTGATGCAATCAGTATGAACACTAGCATCCCATGTGACAGCAAAAAGAATACATACTTCCATCGCATTAAAAATTACATTCTGACACATAACTAGCATTTCCGTTTACGTGTTAGCATTAGCTTCTAGCTTTTCGCATGTGCTATTCTCTCTTTCGCCTACTCAAAGATGCACACATTCACACACAAACTACACACATTTTCACTTCTGGACTTGCCGCCTTTGCTTGAGCCACGTGAGAATTCCTACTCATAATTAGCTCGCAATTAGCCCACAGATAACGATCATACTCATTTCAGTTTAACGTTAAAACCAAGCGAGAAAAGGAACGGAAAGGGGTATGGATGGGCGTCTCAGAGGACAATGAAACAAAAGGGTTGGATATAAACGAAAGAGGATGATTTTGTGTTAATGAATTAAACTCATTGCCTCTTATAATTACTAAAGATCAGAAGATCTTGCTCTTTTAACACGTTTTTTCTTCCCCCACCTTCAACATGCACTCCTACACGTATGCATTATATAAGCATTGACTACATGTACAACTGAAACCTTTCTCACACTGTTACACACACACACGCACGTTTACAATGTCAGATGTCGAGTACTTATTACAAATAACATACTTCAAAATAATACACTTAAGTGTGAACGGAGTGTAATGTTTTAGTACACTTATATGCATGTAAATTGCAATTATATGAAAATTGCTTCAAATTGAATTTATTTTAAATGCATTTAGCTAACTTTAGAACACTTTTTGACTCAATTAAGTATGTATTTGTAATTTTAGAGTATACTGTTTTATATATATATATATATATATATACACACACACACACACACACAGTATACTGGGGTGGGTGGACCTCGGTACCTCTAGGGGGGTCCGGGGGCATGCAAAAATGCATTAGAAAATATTGTACATTTTAAAGTTAAATTCATTATCTGGTGCACTTCGAGAGTTCAAAGTTAAGAGCTCCAGCTCAGGTTCAGTGTGCAAACTAAACAAAGAAAAAAGCTGGTGAAATGACTTGTACTTGAGTTTTAAAGGGGACTCAATCCTCTGTTTAGTAGTATTTCACAGTTATATTATTTTACCTTACTCTACAGTGGGTAAATTACAATACTTTTGTCCTAATTTCTACACTTGCAGGCAGGGCCTAAAATGAACCTGTTGCCACATCTGCCATTTTAATGATGATACAAACTAAATATTCTAGTGATTTGAGAAAATTTACCGTCATTTTTTTTTCCTGGCCATGAAACAGTTTTTTGCAGTTGCCTATACTACAACAAATACAAATATTTAGCCTAATAGTAAAAAAAAAATGCAGTTTGAAATTAGAACCAACCACTGCATTCACAATGCAAACAAAGATGCTACACACATGTAGCATGAGCAGTTTTTTTATTTAAATTTTATTGTATCATTTCAACATTTGAAGCAAAAACAGAATGGTCTGACTTTAGCTTCGCGAAATTGCGCTAAAACCTGGATAAAACAAAAAGAGCAGACAGGATGAATTTCACTCTCTGACAGCAGGGGGCGCATATGGAAAAAAAAGTGAGAAGAGAGAAAAAATGCCATTGAAACAAGTTCTGAGAGGCAGTTTTAACATTACGTGACATGACATCTGACGCACAGACGCCATTGGCACATGCCACTATGCTCCGTGACACTTCCGGTTTTCAGTGGCATGTGTCACTAAAACCTGTGACATGTCAATGGATGCCATTGGCACATGCCAAAAACCTGTGACATGTCAATGGACTGCGTCTTGTGTCACATTGTCACGCTGCGTGTCGCACTTCGGTCGTGCTGCGTGCCACCCAGCTGTATAATGTAGATTGCGTGACAAGCACTTAACGGCAGAACGATATTGATTTAATTAACAGTATGTTGCGGTGAAATATACGATTTATTGCATCGCGAAATTCATTTGTACAACAAATATTCCTCTGTTAAGATTAAAATGTGTCTAATGCCCCTTAATGTGTATTTTTCATTGTAAGTTTATTTCCAGTAGCCTGCTTTGTACAATAGCCATACATTCAAATACGTAAATAGGCATTTTTTTCTGACACTTGCCTATCCGAAATTACATAAAAAATATAAACTTTCAGTTTATAAACGTTTATGCTATTAGTACAGGTGAAAATAAGTTATTACTGTGGGGTCAGTGAATGTGCATGTGTGCTCTTTTATCTTTGTATCTGCTCTTACAAAGAAATCATGGGAAATTCAATTTACACAAATACCGCTGCGATGGAAGTGTAGGTATGCATCGGCGGTTTTACATTTCAATCCCTTCCACATCTGGGCCTGATATCCGGTTGTGTTAAAGGGAAACAAATCACATATACACACACAGAAGCACTATGTTTACATATATTTCTAAGAAGAAAGTTGATCTGGGTCCAACACACAAACACACACACACACACACACACACACACACACACACACACACACACACACACACACACACACACACACACACACACACACACACACACACACACACACACACACACATAACATTACACACACATGTTGCAAACACACACACACACACACACACAGTAGTAATGAGAAGAGTTTTCACTGTAGGGAAAAGAGCAGCATTAACATTTATAAAGACATCTACCTTTTTCTGTGTTCCACAGAAGAAAGTCAGTCGAACGAGAGAGAGTAAATGACAGTCATTTTATATTCTCTTAACAATACTAACTTACGTGAATATATTTTCTGTTAGCATAGAAACACTGCTCTTAACTGGTGCAATATTTCTTTTTGAGATTAATATCCGGCGTCACATTAATGTTTAACAAGAAAGTCAACAGACTAGTAACGATGATCATTCTTGAAGAAAACTACTGGATCAATGTCAAACCCCATCTACATCATCCAAACCCTTCTGCGTTTGAGCAGATATAAGTTCAATCCATATTTTCCTCATCCTCTATTTTCTATGAATAATCATTTTAATCTAAATGGATCCATCTCTGAAAGGACACATTGGTTGTGATGATTAATCACCATGCGGCCAGAAATAAATTAATTTACATATCTAGGAACAAAGACATTATTTATTTGAGTTCGGCACACCTGGTTGGTACAACGCTGCCCACACTGCAGGAAAGAGCAATAAAGCCAGGAGAGTTATGATTATCATCTCAGTCATAATGCCTGCGTCAGTAAGATGAATGCAGGCGAGGGAGCGTGGGGACACAGACTCTGCTTTTAATAAATCCCACATCACCGCTCGCCAAAGCTCGTCACCGCCACCATGACAACCGCATTTATTTTAGGACAGTTTGATAAATTAATTTGTTTTTATCGGATAAGAATACATGCAGGGCCGAATTGATCTTGACTGAGAAATGAAATGCGGCAGAGCAAGGCAAACTCCCCGGTTTGCTTTGGAGTTGTGAAGTGGTTTTGAAGTAGGTGGGCAATAAAATTAAAACTTTTTTTTTTGTATAGAGATTGAAGGATTTTGTACATTTGTATAATAAGTATATATTATGTTCATGTATTCCCTTAATCAATTGAATCATAGTTAGCATCATGAGTGAATGAATGAATGATGCATTTATATAGCGCTATATTGTGTATTGCTGTACACCCAAAGCGCTTTACAATCATGTGGGGGGGGGGTCTCTCCTCAACCACCACCAGTGTGCAGCATCCACTTGGATGATTTCATGCTCTTGTATCATTTGAGTGACAGTAAGGTCCAACTTAAATATTTTAATATGATATATATATATATATATATGTTATATGAAATATGTATAACTACACGCGACAAGATTCCAGTGACAAGTAATTTGGGTGTCCACACTAGACGCGATGTGACACCGCGATGCGACAATCAATCAAATATCACAGCCAATCAGAAGCATGCGTGAAAAGGATAAGTTTATAATCTAATTCATAAATATTAAACCTTTTTAACATTATGAAATATACATACTGAGAGACTGATACCATTTTTTTTATGGAATTAATTTGTTGGTTCGCAGTGAGTTCACAGTTTTAACGTAGGCAATATCTTTGCTTTTATTAATTTTCAAGAGCTGAGGTAAACTATCTGTTGTTTCTTTCAGTGTGGCTATAAATGCCATGCAATATGACATTCAAACTCACATTAGACACATTTATAATCAGTACCTGAGATTAACTACTGTCATATAGTTTGTGTGTTGTTATTCCAGCCATGACGTCGCGGAAATAGAAACTTTTCTAAAGTTTCTAAAATAGAAATTTTTGCGTTTACACTTTTGTTTTGTCCAATAAAAATACTTTTGCAAATATTTTCCACAAATGTGTTCTTTTTGTGTTCCATGAATGATTCTACATACATACATACATACATACATGTATGTTAGGGGTGTAGCGATACGCGCATTTGTATTGAACCGTTCGGTATAAGGTTTTCGGTTTGGTACGCATTACAAACCGAATGATTCGTTGGACTAATCCTATTACGTTTGGAAAATAAAAGCTTAAAGTTTGTGAAATATCAGCGCCACTGCGCTCAACAAGGCAGCCCAAACGACGTAACAGGCATCGTGCTGTCTGTCCCGCGATAACCTCCCCTTGCTTGGGTGCGTCGAAAGATACGTCGAAAGATGATCTTGTATCGACGATAGCAAGAGATATTGTCAAAAACTTAAATTATTGGCAATCTTAAGAGGATTTGGCAATTCCAATTAGTGTAGGCCTGTTTCATTCTTATTTTATTAGGCCTATTATTATTATTATAAAGTTACTTTTAAATTAAAAGTACAATTAATTTGCCCCGCAATAATTAACCCATAACTGACACGCTGTGAGGATAAGATTAGGCTATATTTACTCAATTAAAAGTTTTTTTTTTAAACAGTATTGTATTTACTGTATTCTTAAAGGTTCTAAGAATCATTTTAGAGAGCTCCTAATTTAGCTTAAAAACTTATAACTAGAACTCTTAGCTTAAAAGTGATTCAGGACCAATCTGAGACCAAATCTGAGCGAGGAAAAGGCGAAAACTTTTATCTTAGTGAGGAGGCGGGGCTGACCCCGTTGCTAGCTATGATGGTCTTTTGAAGGCTGTGATTGGTTGGTTGTCCAAGAAGGAAATAAAAGAGCACTTTTAAGAGTAGGGTTTATTATAAGCCTTCACTTTGAAATTACAGGCGTAAATTTTCCTGTTTTACCATACTCTCTCTCTCACACACACACACACACACACACACATACGTGTATATATTCTTATTTTTTTATTTACCATGCTGCCATACTTAACGTATTTTATAGGAAAAGAACAGCGACACAATAAGGTTCTGAAAGTGCTGTCAGGTACAGACCCAAATCATCGCAGCTGCATAGCTGCATTTTTTCAGTTGCCAAATATGTTAATGTAGTGATTACGTCCATTTCTGGTGCTATGGCATTTCTGTGCGGTGTCGCAGATGTTAGCGTGTCTCTAATAAGATCGGTCACAAACATAATCCCTGCACAATCTAATGTGTAGCATCTTATTAACTCACTGTCATGCATTGTGTGCAACACATTTCTTCTGCCTCTTCATGATTCATCCATTTTCTCCACTGCTAAAGAAACTCTTAAGCCTCTTAAAAGTCCTCGTCCGTACTCCTAACAATGTTTGGACCTTAAGACCTCTTTTAAGGGTTAAGATACTTTCTGAATTACTTTATTTACTATGACCTTTTCTTTAATTTTAAGAGGAAACGCCCACATTTCTAAAAAATTTCTTAGAATAATGTAGGAGCAACTCTTAGCACTAAGATTTATCATGAATACGGTTCCAGGTCTATTAGGCTATCTACAATGAATTATAGTCCTATAATTAAAATATTAACACTGCAGTCATCAATACAAATCAATGAAATAAAAGCTTTTATTTCAAGCACCGACTTTCAAAAACAACCAGTTTAACATGAAATACATTTATTTTCTTATTGTTTTCTTTTTTTCAGTATGTACGGGCCAAAAGAGAAATATAAAGGAAATAAATGAAAACAGCTATAGGCTAAACCATTATTAGCATATGTTGAAGTAGATTCATCTCTCGTCGTCTCTGAGAGAATATGCGGCGTCAGATGCCGAAAGCTTCGTCATTACTCCGTCATTCCGTTTTTACTTTCTGTTTATAGTGAAATGACTGAGATTAAGACACTTCACCGTCATAAATCTTGCACAAAGTTTGCACGTGTGCAAACCCTGGTGCAAACGCTTGCTTGTGTGATATCCATCGGCTCGCCTTCATGGTTTAAAACACTAACAGTGCGACATAACCAATAACCCTGCCCCCCGTATCGAAAACGTACCGAACTGTGACACTACTGTCTCGTATCGAACCGTGAATTTTGTGAACCGTTACACCCCTAATATATATATATATATATATATATACATACAAATATATAAATTATTATTAAGAAAAAAATTGGACCTAACCAAGAACTTATACCGTACGTACACACGTTTAAATTTTTAGTTTTTTTGTCCAATAAAAATACTTTTGCAAATATTTTCCACAAATTTATGTTTGTGCTTCATGAATGCTTCAAAACTAAACTAAGCTAAAGAAAAATGAAGAATTTTTTTTTTAAATTAGACCCAACCAAGAACAGTTTAACTCACTAAACATAAGTCTGTGTCTGATTTTCATTAACACATTTTTTTAAATAGCATGTGTTCTGACTAATTTTCATGATTTAACGTTTGAATATCTCGATGCCAAGTAAAGCTGAATTTGAATTGAGCAATAATTCATTACACTCACTGATACTGGACTACTGCACTTTTTAACATCAAGTCACCTTTTTAAAAAACTAAGCCACTCCCCAAGACACAAAATGTAGTTGATTCAACCCCATTTAAATCTTCTCAGCTGTTTGAGAGTGTGTATTTGGGTTGACAGCTTTATGTTTTTTTCTTTACTCTTCTGAGAAAGAGGAAAGCTACTGAGAAGGTGATAAGAGAAAACTCCAGTGTGCGAGAGAGAGAGCGAGACATATCTGATATCAAGCCACAGGTCAAGTAGACACACACTCGCACACAGACACACACTCCAGAAGACAAACTGGAGGAATGTGAGCTGGTGGAACAGCATGCATGATGGGTATCAAATGGAGCATCTTAGATAAAGACGCTTCGGCCAGACTTCACTTACACACAAACACACAAACCAAAACATCCTAACCAAAGCAGGCCAAAATCTTCACCGGACACACAAAGATACGTACAAAAACCCACTCAGTGTGTCTCTCACAAAAAAATGACGCACATCTTGACGTATTAGGAAACCAGAATTTGCGTATCATGAAAACATCGATCGGCAAAATCCCCGACTGCACACTCTCACAGGATGCGATGAAGGTTGATGGTTGCTATCGAAAATCTACATCTCAACAAAAAAGTTTCTATACACAAATGCTAAACATCTAAGTGGAAATGGTTGTCGGGGTGCTTGGGTGTAGTTAACCTTCTTATCGTAATGCTGCGCACTGCAGAATCAATAATAAGCGTGCCGCACCAATCTCCATGTCCGCCCAGGCGAGGAGGGAGCCAACATTGCCTTCGAAATGGAGGTGCGTTGAAATGTTTAATCTCTGCGGCAGTATGATAAGATTGCTTCCTCCATTTTGGTTCCAATGCATCTGAACCATCTCCCCTGTGCCAGGTCTGTGTGGGATGTGGTGTAGAAGCCATCTTTATCTCCAAACCCAAGAGTATCTCAGCTTTGTATCTCAGGCCCCCACACGAACAGAAGGAGAAAGGGATAATCTTCATCATCTCCAATCCAAATACACAACTAAATTCTTGCTACTTGTTTGCGTCAATGACCTCTTACCCTAGAAGATCGACGTCAAGGCCTCTTAGTTGATTACCTGCTGAAAGGCACTAGCATTTGCTCATACCGCTCACATAATATGGTAAATGCTGTAAATGTGATATTCGCGTCAATGAAGCGACATTCAAACCCATAATGTAAATTACGGATAAATAGGATATTCAATTAAATTGTATTAACGTAATGGTCTAACCATCAACATTTTTGGTAACGCTTTGCTTAAAGCCTTTATCTATAATGCATTATAAAGGGTTATTGAAGGGTAGAATGCATTATAATTATTCATAATGTGTGTTGTAATACATTATATATTGTCGAAAATAAGTATAACCGAATTTAAAATCCATAATGCAGCAATGAATTGCTAAGTGTAGTTAACTGTAGTTACAATTATTCATTTAAATGTGCAATGCATTATAAGATGCATTACAAGGCATAAATAATGCATTAAAACTACTTTTCTAATGCATTGTACTTAAAGGCATTAAATAATGTTAAATGTTTTTTAAATATAGTTTAAGGTAAAAATGGTAATAGTATTGATAAGTAAATATCCAGTTCGTTTGGGGTGGTTGTACTCCATGACATCTTGCACCCTGTAAAATCTAATGGTGTGTTCTAGGTCTTCTAGAGTCATTACTATGACTTCTTGTTTGGTTGTTTATTTGTATTCCTGTATGTTTGTGCATGTTGGTTGCATCACACGACTGGATCGGTTGCATCAAATGACTTTTTGGCAGACAAAAGCTTTATTATGAGTCTTTTATTTGGTATTTTAACAAAACTTGATGTCAACCAAGAGGAAAGTTCTTCCAGAATTAGAGATACCACATTTTGATTAGAAATACTTTTTGTTGTTGTTGTAGTTCTTTTTTTTTAAATGACTTCCTGTTTGGTGTATTCCTGTATGTTTTTGCATGTTGGTTACACCACATGACTTGACTGGTTGCACCAAATAACTTTTTTATAGACAAAAGTTGTATTATTAATGCGTTATTTAGTATTTTAACAAAACTGCTTGGTGATATCATCCCCAAAGAAAAGTCGTTTCAGAAGCGGAGATATTACATTTGATTACAAATACAATTTGTTCACAGAGAAAATGCAATGAGACCTGAAATGTGCATTAAGAAAACAAATAGGGTTCATTTTGATTACATGCCATAAATTAAACTTTTCAGCTCTTCAGAAAAGCCTTGAATAACTTCAGTAGAAAGAATAACAGAAGTTGTTAGTAAGAAAAGGCCTATTCTTTGCTGCGGTGTTCAAATCACTGAGGCGACTGCAAGGCCATTAAGCTAGCATGCTCTGGAAAATAGCTCACCTCCCACCTCCCCATTCTTAATGTCATCTGAATGCTCTTTGATGGAGGCGTAACCTTATTTCAAACTGTGTTAACCTTGGCTCTTCCTCCTTCCCTTTCGCTCCGTCTCGTTTATTTACCCAGCAACTATCTGCACGCAGGGCGGTTTCGCGCTCTGATGAGCGCTTTATCTCTGAGCCCACCTTTCGCCTGCGTTGGTCTTGCGTTAGGTATCAGTGTTAATTATCTCGCCGTATTCCCCTTCTACCGCCTATCGGATGGCCTCATCGCCACTACGTAATTATACGCGGCCCACGGCCGCCCGCCCCCTCTCTCACGGGACCTGTGGAAGAAATGTGGAGGGAAAACAAGTAGAGACTCCATCTCATGGTTTGCAGATTGTCTTGATTTTTGCACAAAAGCAACTACACATAGAAGAAATATGCAACATCCCTGGTAAAAAAAAAAATAATACACTTAAAACACATTTATTTAATGCTAAGTATAGTTCAAATCTACGAACATATGTGACCTTCTCTGTGAAAACCCAGCTAAAGTGTTTTTTTTTTGTGATTTCCTTCATATGGTAAAGAACATTCTGTGAAAAATCAACCTTTATATATTTAATACTGACTGTGTAAGGTAAGGTCATGTCAAAGATTGAAATTATAGTGAAATTAATGGTAGAAATCAAACTTTGATGCTTGTTATCTCATAATTAGGTTTTGAGACTTTAGCCTGGATTTCACAGAGAGGGTCACATATTTACTGACAGATAACTCGAGACCTACTGATATAAAAAGTCTAAATACTTTTTAATCAATGTTCGAATTGGGGGGGGGGGGTCCCGGACCTTCCATAAGCAATATACTTGGGGGGGGGTCCCTTTTTCAATAGAACTACAATACTTGAAACATGAAACTAGTGGAAATGAAATGAAAGGATTCAATTGCTGTATTAAATTTAGACTAAAAATAGCTCATGTTACATCGCATTTTATTTTGACATGTTTTGCTCATTATAACCAATCACACGCGATTCTGTTGAGCTTAGAAATGCAGTGGCCAATCAGAGGCGTTCAGATTAGTCATCGCTGAATTTTGTTTAAACTGAAACTCACAAATTCCCTCATCATAATCAACAAAAGTGCAGATGTACGTACAATAAAAGTAAAGAGATTCATTTATCATACAGATTATAAGAGGAGTTATGAGTGCTTAAACAATAACTAGACTGACTGTGCTCATTTAGAGGGTGTTCTTTCACTGCATGATTCAGTCTAATAAAATACATTTAGAATGCTGCCAAAATTCAAGATATAGGGGCAGAAAATGTATATATTTATATAATTTCATATAGTTAATCAATATCACACGAAGAGTGACATTTTTGCGCAAAAATCACAAATGTGATATTGATTTTAGCCTATATAACAGTTTAATAAACAACAAGTTAATATTAATATACTTACGTTTTAGACACCATATTGCCTATTTTTGCTCTGTTTTTTAGTTCCAAACCTGTATGAATGTCTTTGTTCTGCTGAACACAAAGGAAGATATTCTGAAGAATGAGGGAAACAGAGCAGTTCTGGGGCACCAGTATTTTTTTCCTACTATGGAAGTCAATGGTGCCCCAAAACAGCCTGATTACAAACTTTCTTCAAAATATCTTCCTTTGTGTTCGGCAGAACAAAGAAATTCATACAGGTTTGGAACTACTTGAGGGTGAGTAAATGATGACAAAATTTTCATTTTTGGGTGAAATATCCCTTTAATCACACATCACTTTATTTAAATATTAATTAAATTGGACCCAGGATGATTCTGAAAGAATACTCTGCTGTTGCTGTAGTAACGGAACTCGTGCGCATCTGATTGACAGATAAACAGCACGCTCTTATATCAGTGTTGTTTTTTATTTTGTGGATATTTCAGCTAACAGTTTGATTTGTACATTCAGTTGAAGAACATTCATTTAAAATTAAAGACTGTCCGCAGCGACTCAGGATGCTGTTCCACATCCTGCTGCACCACAGAGTGCCACTTACAGAGTTTACCAAAAAAAAAAAAAAAAATCACATTATATTTTGTCCCAAATTATTGTTGATGTTCAGGATTTTACCCTAGGCTGTAAGATTGTGCATCTTTCCGCACAATGTTTGTCTTTCTGTCCTTATGCTTTATATTGGGAGCTAATAATAGCCATAGATCGCACTTTCTCTTTCCATTTGCTCTGTTTTGTCAAACAAACACCATTTCAAACTCATCGATGCAACTTTGTTCATTCCTGAGGTGGGCTTTTACATTAACTGTTTTAGACTGCTGTCTTGAATTGGGTGCAATACCTGAGACCACACAGAATATGAAGAATAGGATATAAAAAATGTTAGGATTCAGCTGTCCACGGCAGTCCTGCAGCGCGACAGCACTCAGGAAAAGATTGTCTGATTATCGTTATCGACAAAATCCAAGAAAATATTGAGATATCATATTTGTCTATATCGCACACCCATAGACTAGATATGTAAATCGTTTTTGCTTAGTGATTGTTTGGTACACAATTCACCGATCATCATAAAATAAGCTTTTATCTTAGAATTAGGTTTGCTCAACGATAATGAGGACAAGACAAGACAAAAAATCTGAATCATATATGTTTTTTTTTTTTTGAAGGGGACGGAGGAGGGGGTCTGGGGGGGGGGGGGGGGTTGGTTAGGGGGACCCCCCAAGAGCTTTGAAAATTTGAACACTGGTTTTAATGTCACTTTTAATAAGGATTGTATAATATTGTCCTTTAAATGCAACATATTAAAATGTACCTAAAGTATACTTGCAATAGTTCCACTTTAGTACAATAAAATATACTAAGTATGTCTTTACTTGGATTTCAGCACTACTTCCGCACAATTAATGTGCATTAAGTACTAAATTAGTTGTTCCAATTTAGCAGACTTGAAGTATACCTCTTTAGAATGCTAAAAGTACAATTGCAGGGGATTTTATTAAGTACATAAATATGAAAATGTATTTGAATTATACTTAGCATGAAATAAATGCATTTCAAATACATTTAAGTATATTTATTCTTCACTGTGTCATGGAAAAATAAAGAAATAAAGGGCTACTTCTCAATGAAGTGCATTACTTTTTGAAAGGCTCCAAAGCATACCTATACATCCAATTCACTGCAGTTTCCAGCTGAAGTGCACACTAGTGGCAGTAAAACATCAGCAACTTTTATTCACAAAGATTATGATTATGGGGCAGATTATCGATTAATAAAGACTTTTTCACACTGTTTCTTGCACAATACTATGCTATGACCTCAACACTTTTTTACCACATGCATGATTTATTAACTTGAATATATTTAGATGTTTGCATTACAAAACCAGCTCCATGTGTATAGCTTTTCTTACATAGTAAACTTGCTCGATAGCCCACCTGGTACAGCATTGCAGTTGTAATGCAAAGCACTCGGGCACGAATCCACAAAATTAAAAGTAACCTGCCTGTAAGTCCTAGCCTGAAAGTTAACCTTTTGCAATTTTTAAGTAAATAAAGCATTAGTGCCTTCGTCAGATGTAGCAGTCACACTTTATTTTAAGGTCCAATTCTTGCTATTAACATATCATTAACTATGACTTCTGCCTCAAAGTTCTAATTTGCTGCTTATTAATAGTAAGGTAGTTGTTAAGTTTAGGTATTGGTTTGGATTAGGGATGTAGAATATGTTCATGAAGTATATAATTACTAATAAACAGCCAATATGTTAATAATAGGCATGCTAATAAGCAAATATGTAATAGTGAGAACTGGTCCCGATACTAAAGTGTTGCAAATTTTACTACTAGCTTACGAGCTGGTGAGTTTTACTCTACCTACTCTTAAGTAAATATTTCAAGACAATTAAATTTTAGGCCAGAAAACTGCACACACACTTGCTTTGTTGTTGTGGGGCTAATGCTTTAATTGGTGTAAGTTTAATTTCATAGTTTCTCTTTCTCGTCACCTTTGCATCCGTCTCCCAGTTTCCATTCCACCCTCTATTCATTTTGTCTTTTTCTTGTAATAAAGCTGTGCTCCACGCCAAAGACTCCATGACCTTCTCTCAACTCTCAGACTCCATTGTAGCAATGAGAGAAGTAATTAATGCGTTATCCTCTTATCTGAGTGTGTCGTCTTTTTAACGGAGGTGTACGGCTCCCTCTGTTTCTCGAACACTCTTAATTAACTCGCGCTTCGTCCAATCCTCACCACACAGCCTTTTCTTTTATCCACTGACAGACGTTCATTCACAATGAACAATGGTGGATGTGGACTCGCGGTGAGTCACGGATGTACCGTTCCGTTGAAGTTGTCAAGTGTGGGTGAAGAGAAAGTGAGGGAGAGTAAAGGAGAAATTATGAAAAAGGGGAGATAAATGAAAAAGAGTTTAACGCATTGTACGTCAGCGTATAAAAAGGACCGAGAGTACGTTGGGACAAGAAAAGAATAATCACTTTAGGCTCATTTCGCACAGAATTTGAAAATGAGATCTGCATCTTAACCTTGACATTGAATACAGAGTATCATACTGTGATGTCCATAGCTTTTGTACTATAAGACCGTGTTGATTATGTATGTATTTATTAATTTAGTTATATATTTGATCAACATTTATGGCTATGTTTGGCCCCGTGGGCATTTAGAAAATAAGCTCTTAATTGCACTTCATTTAATTTGTCTATTTATTTTTATTATAAAATGTATTTTATATAATATAGTACATCTATTATATAAACTTTTTTACATCATACTCATTTCCACCACTTCTCAAATTATGTAAAGTAATGTTTTAATAACATTCTGTGATGGAAATGCGGATTTTTGTAATACAATTGCACAATTGACTCCTTTCTAAGGTTACTATTATAGCTAGTATTTTGTGTATCCTAAATACATACACGTTAATAATATATGTACATGTTTTGAATAAAATCACAGCTGAAAATGACACACAATAAAATTTAAATACAATTTTTCACATACATATTGAAAGGGTTTATTTTATTTCACTCTCTCTTTAAATGATCAATGTTTTATTTATTTATGCTTTGAATTTCATAGTTTAAGACTGAAATTTCAGGTCTGAGGGAAGGGCAAAGCCTATACATGGAATGCATTTGAAAAGTAACAAAATACAAAATAAAAATAAATAAATAATAATAAACAAATAAAAATACAAATAAAGGCATAAACACTTTAATAGTGAAAACACTTAATGTCTGTTCACAACAAGTCAGGTTTTAGGTTCAAATCATACAACAATTTAGCAGAAGAAATGACAAATCAATAAACGTCATCCTGTGATGTGTGTGGTTTGTTTGTTTATTGCTTTTTGACGTGATGTGTATAGTTTTGATACATCAACATTTTATTTTACTTTGTTATTCAGTTATATCAGACTTGGTATAAACGGGCGTGTGTGTGTGTGTGTGTGTGTGTGTGTGTGTGTGTGTGTGTGTGTGTGATTTTACATTTGTGTAATTGCAAAAATTGCTTGTTAATATTTTAGACTTACATATCAAGTCAGAGACATAAACAAGCCTTTAGACATCATGCATGTGTGCTTTTCTGCATGACACCTGACACCAACCTTTTCTACATATGCCTCTTCCCTTTTGTGAGAGGAAATGCAAATCCAGTCTCAGGTCATTGGCAAAGGGCATGCGCCCCCATTACTAACACATTGCTGCTTCATTTTACCTCACGCTGACCCATCCAGGTGCTTCTCTGACTGTGGGCCTCTCAGTACAACAGTATGAAAGCTGATCTCAGATCAGGTTTCTCCATGTCCGTTTTGATATGGGTTTGAACATACGACAATGCTGATCTAGTGACAGCTCTCTTTAATAAGAGTCCCTGAGGCCACTGCAGTTGACTATGAGGTTGGTGTGTCCTCGGAGAAGTCAAAATCTTATCCATCCAGACCACTGAGATGCATTAGTATGCTAAGTGACTGACAGCCTAGTGTTTATATAGGCTTTGTTCAAGACAAACTGACCCTTGAGGGACCAAACGAGGAGCAGGGGTCTCAGTCAGGTCAAGGGTCAAAATGTGATGACCCTTAAGCTGGCTTTGTCCTCTTTGATTAAAGCACTCAGTGTTTCTGAAAGTGCCCTTCATTGCAGTAAAGACAAGGCCATCGTTGAGGGGGAACAACCTGGAATGTATATATATATATATATATATATATATATACAAGCTACACGCATGATCTACTTAATATGACATCAAGTATCTAAAAATAATACAATTATATAATTATGATTATCTAAATAAGTTATTTATAATTTGGGTGATGAAGTTTACAGTTTATATCAAAAATATAAGAACAAATAAATAAAAATAAAACAAATACTACTTATTTGTAAATAATAATCTAATCATTTATATTACCTTAAATTAAACAACGTTCTAGATTATTGTAGGTATACATTTTCAAAACTTTTGTTGACATTGATATTTTAATAAATGTTTTCATAAATATCTGACAGGGTTGACAAGGTGCATGTGTATTTTTTTTCATGTTAACTTTAATAAATATGAAACAAATTTTAAATTGAACGTGTCCATGCTCCCCTTTCATTTCATCATTTAACATTTTAAGTTTAGTGTTGTAATAAGTGACAATATGGATATTTGAGTTTTAAAATTAAATCTGATAAAGTTACTGTAATGCAAAATTGTGAACACTAAAGTTATGATAGCTAATAGCAATTATGTTTTTTTTACAGAAATTGATTTATGCTCTAAGGAAGTGGTTTTAAGTATTGATACACAAAGTCAAATAATGAGTACAATTTAAATGTTGTATATAAAACCAAACAAACAAACAATAAATAAATAATACATTTGGGCTAATAAAAATTAATAATAGTAATTAAAAAACTACATTATATATGACTACTTTCAAAGCTGAAATGTTGCTATTTTAAAACCTAATGGAGGGTAAAACTGGAATATGTTTTGTTCCATGTCTCAAGAATTAAAAAATAATAATTTAATAAACGAGCATTTGAATAATTGCAAATTTGTTGAAAGAATGAGAAGCGGAGAGTAGGGTCATTTGCCCTCAGATGTCAAAAAGCGATGTATATCATCTCACGTGTGCATATTTCCATCTTTCTTTTAATTAAAACTCAGCAGAAACGAGGGTTTTAGGGTATAGCTAATATAAAAACCATTCCAACATTAGCCGGGCTGTGTTTGTGACATGGTTTTATTTTGCTTTTTGAACTTAGCAGTAATAAATTACACACTGGCGTAGCAAGGCTGAGCAGCTCCTATCTTTTTAATTTCCTAAATGCAATTCATTGCTCCGAACATGGGCTCAAAACATTAATTAATTTGTATTTGATAATTTGCACATTTCCCTAGCATGACATGAGTGAATTTCGCCTCTCTCTTTAAACTTTGCTCTGCCTATACAAGTTTAATTAAGCAGAATCTTTCTGCATTATCGAGAGTTAATGCTTTTTAAAACATACGAGATGTGGATTGCGTTATATATATATATATTGTTTAATTTGGAAAAGAGAAAGCATTTGAAAGCGAATCAGAGCGATTGCTGGAGGTGGTGTACATTTCATTGTAATTTACAGAGAATTGCAGAGACTGAAAAATAAATATGACTTAGAAAATCAGTCACACGCACACACACAATTGTAATTAAACAAGCATGCGTTTAATGGAGAACTTTTTGGGCCTATAGCTACACAAAAATGATTAGTCATAAAATTGCTTGTTTTCCCATCAAGTGTGTTGGTGTGAGATGTTGAAGAGGAAACTTGAGGGGCAGATTGAGTGATGTGTAAATGTTAGCATATCAGTTTTAGCATAATCAGCCTTCTTCCATCAGATTAGCATGAATGTTTTTAGCTATATAGGATGTTGATAAATGTTCTCTCATGCACAAACACACACATTCCTGTGATCTGCATGCACTCTGGCTTTTTCAGAACCTAATCCAAGTTTGATCTCCCATGATCTCAACATTTACGCAACACGACGGATGAGCACAACGATAAAAATGCTAAATTAATGAAACATAGATGGCAAGATCTCCCTCCATTTCTTCCTCAGATTACTCAGAGAAGAGACACGAGAGTCGTATAACCCTAGTTCTGTGCTCTTTTCTGCCTTCGTCTGTCCCAGCATTCTCTGCCGCTCTAGTTCACTGTAGGTAGCGAATAAGACCTTTA
Organism: Ptychobarbus kaznakovi; assembly: GCA_027422405.1. Classification (NCBI taxonomy): domain Eukaryota; kingdom Metazoa; phylum Chordata; class Actinopteri; order Cypriniformes; family Cyprinidae; genus Ptychobarbus; species Ptychobarbus kaznakovi. The sequence goes on along the minus strand of CM049795.1, from coordinate 30,397,029 downwards.
TTCTGTAGTACTATTTTGAAGTACATCAGGGTCATTTTGAATTCTGAAATTAACCTTGCTTCATATATTTATATATTTTGTTCAAAGCAAATCCAGGCTTAGTTTTAAAATGTAAGCATTTTTTTAAAGGTGACTGTAATTCAGATTATAAACAAGTATTTTTTTGGTCACACTTTATTTTAAAGTCACCATTAACTATGATTTTTGCCTTAAACTCCTAATTCGCTGCTTATTAATAGTTAATAAAGTAGTTGTTAAGTTTAGGTATCGGGTAGGATTAGGGTAGATTTTATATTATATGATTTTTTTTATACATGTACAAATTTAAAATAAACGTATCAAATCTCCAAATCAAATCTCAAATATTGTTTAAGACCCTTATAGTAACAAAAACTTTACTCAAGTAAAGATACAAGAAGTTATCCGGAATAATTTAAGTGGTACAAGTGCAAATAAATGAATCTTCATTTCTGGAGTACGGGTAAAAAAGTAGTGAGATACCGTTTACTTCAGATCTTATTCAGAACAAGGGATGTTTTCTCACTATACTGTACAAATTTACTTAGATACACAGACTGTAGGCTAATGTCCATTTATGCTAGTGCTGTCAAACGATTAATCGCGATTAATCACTTCCAAAAGAAATGTTTTTGTTTACATAATATATGTATTTGTACTGTGTTTATTTGTAATATATGTAATATGTATATATAAATACACACACACATACAGTATATATTTTGAACATACAGTATTTACATATTCACATATTTATATGATTCTATTTGATATGATATATAAACATATTTAATATATAAACATTACATATTTTGCTTAAATATATAAATGCATGTGTGTGTATTTATATATACATAATGTGCAGTAGGATGCGATTAATCGCAATTAATCATTTACCAGCACTGGTGTGCTGTTGCTATGTTATTAGTGACAATACAGACAGTTCAGTGCATGCGTGAACTCAACTGGCCAACTCTATATGCATTCATGTGATACACTTATTGTGTACATGTATTCATATTCTCAGCTCCAATTAGTTTCTGTAATTACACACTGTTGACCCATCCCGTACACCTGCATGTGTGGAACGGGCACGTTCGATGAGATCGGCACACCCCATTGACACAATGCCTGCATTCCATATTAATTACACCAAGAACTCCTTATTATCCATGTCCTATAATAGAGACAAACAGAATATAGTGCAAATGAGGAATGACAAAAATGACCTGAAAACGGCAATGTATTCCTTGCATGAAGAATGACCCATCAACCTGATGAGAATATGCTTTTGAGGTGCTAGAAAGGATTATTAATAATGATGACTCAATAAAACATTGCCAACTGGCCCCCTTTTATGGCCGATTCTCTGTCCTGCTTCGACGCACACTAGACAAATTACCTGCGTGGTGGCGTCAAGCACAGAGCTAGTGAGCGGGAACACCCCTTGACACAATGCCCTCTACCCACTATCTCAATTATTCACAAAACCACCTGATAAAGAGAAAAAAGATTCCAAATGAATTGACCTGAATGACGGGGTTTCCTCATTCAGTCAAAGCGCCACAATGGCTCCACATCACCCCTCCAAGTCTTTCTACCCAACACCTTGATAAAACATCCATTCTTTCATTTTCTGTCTCTCGTTCCCCTCTTTCATTTGCTCTTCGATCCCGGGCCACCGGGGAACACATGGGCCTTTGTTCGCTGAATTGGTTTTCTGATGTTTCTCTTTCTTGCTTCTCTCTCTTCTCGACTCCTCTTTTCTTCATGGAGAGCCTGATTAATATCGTCTGTAACGCGAAGCGGTGACGCGCACGGCCCCTCTCAGCCATTACCATGCAGAGTCCCTGAGCTTAATACCCGAAATATTACAGTCACAGCGTAATGGGATTCCAGCGCAGAATATGAAAAGCATGAATTTATGCATTTTGAAATGAAGGCAGAATAACTCAAGCGGCTCATTAATGAGACTCACTGTGTACAAAACTCATACAGGACGTATGATGTGAAGCTCTGATGTACCGTTTATGATTCATGTTCAAAATTAGCTTAAAACATGAGAGCAAACAGTATGTTACTGTTTAAGCTTAGAAAAGTATGAGTGCTAGATTAATTATTGGAAGGCCTACAAAATATAAGCAAAGTCAAATTAAGTTTCAACTCTTCAGAAAAGAACAAGAAAGGAAGGAATACTGCCATGCTGCTAACAGATAACAATGGTAACCCTTAACGGTAACATTTTATTTTAGGGTCTTCAACTAGTTGCTTATTAGCATGCATATTACTAGAATATTAGCCATTTATTAGTAATTAAGCACATATACCTTATTCTACATGACCTTATTCTACATCCCTAACCCAATACCTAAACTTAACAACTACCTTACTAACTATTAATAAGCAGCAAAATAGGAATGTATTGAGGGAAATGTCATAGTTAATAGTGAATAAGTGTTCCCTATTCTAAAGTGTTACCATCAACACTATTCACTATTTGCTTATTAGCACGCATATTACTAACATACTGGCTGTTTATTAATACAAAAATACTTATGAAGCACATATACTACAACAACTGCCTTACTATTAATAAGCAGCACATTAGGAGTTAATTGAGGGAAAATTCTTGAATAATGCATGTGTGCTCTATTGTATTTTTTTCTGATTCTATGAGAATAAGAAAGTCCACACCACAGCTACAATGACAACAAAACAGAGGAAACACTTTTTCCCAGCTGACAAAAAAAAAAAAAATGTTACACACTATTTTTAAAGAGCTTGATCATTTAAAGCGGCAAAAGACACAATTGCAGAACATGCTTATAGTAAACAGAACATTAATATGTGAACGCTAATAGTTGTTATAGTAATAATTCTTGATGTGAATAGGCCTTTATACACCACAAACATCTATGTAGATTAGTCTTAAAAGTGCACCGAACAGATTCGTAAAGATCCTTATTCTATGCTAATATACATTAGCATCATATTACCTGCTGTCAGAGCTGGGTAGATTACTTTTAAATTGTAGTTTGCTACTGATTTCAAATTACATGACACAAATAGTTAACAAACAGTTTTCTGCAGACATTAGAACTGCTAAAAACTTCCAAAACCATTCGTACTTCATCGCTGATAATCTGTGTAAAAAGGCCCGTTTTGTCAGCTAGCTGTGTTAGCTAGCTAGATTAGCCTGGAGAACTGTGCTGTCTGCGGTTCACACACACAAACATTACCTGGCTTTCCCTTTTTGTGCTCCCTGTGCCAAAAGGTTTTGATAAATGAGATGGTTTAATTAATACTTTTACAGTGCTTAGTGCAGGAAGCTTATAATTAGTCCTGGTTTTAAGAGCATAATCTCCTGACATCATTGAGATCTTATCACACTCGCACACAAACACACTCACACGTTCAAGAGTCTGACACACACTGCTAGCCTACTGCTTATGGATGATTGTGTGTGTGTGTGTGTGTGTGTGTGTGTGTGTGTGTGTGTGTGTGTGTGTGTGTGTGTGTGTGTGTGTGTGTGTGTGTGTGTGTGTGTGTGTGTGTACGTTTGTTTTCAATCCCTGTCAGTCACAACAGATTTAAAAGTTAGTCTCCATTGTACACAGTTGTTTTAGACAGTAAATCACTGTGACGGGAAAGTAGAAAGAGAGATAGAATTAGTCACAGTAGCACAAATGTAAATATGTCGACTGTTTCTGAAGTAATCAGTTTGTTTAGCATGCTGAAAATGAAATATCATGATACTACTTCTAGTGATCAAGTGATATAAGTAGTGATGGTCACACTTTATTTTAAGGTCCAATTATCGCTATTAACAAACCATTATCTGTGACTTTTGCCTTAAACTCCTAGTTTGCTACTTATTAATATTGTTAGTAAGGTAGTTGTTAAGTTTAGGTATTGGGTATGATTAAGGATGTAGAATATGGCCATGCAGAATATGTGCTTTATAAGCTCTAATAAACAACCAATATGTTAATAATAAGCATGCTAATAGGCAACTAGTTAATAGTGGGAATTGGTCCATTCATTAAAGTGTTACAGAAGTAATATGACATAAATTAATATATTTTACAGTATGTAAAACCCTATATCATTCTAGTAATTTTTATTTTTAAGTTAACTGGACGAATAGCTGGACAACATAATGAAGTCATGTGACAAGAATAAACTATAATATATACTATAATATGCATATTTCAATGTACTCCTTAAAAAATGGTATGCGGTAGGCAGTATATGGTGCAGAATACCATGCTAGTAAATCAGTAGTTAATAAAATGTAATGTCGCAATTTAAGAGCTACATGTATTATGTATAAATATAAGTCATATATTTGTGTATTTCTATCTTTATTTTACTTAATACTATTTAATTTGAGGGAGATAACATTATTGAATATCGCATCGTATCATATCATATATCATATCATAGCTACATGTAAAACGTTTAGTAGATTTTTTTATTAGCTTCAGTTGAAGTCAAGATCATATAATAAAACATTTGGAAATATTTTATTTTCTTAACCTTAGATGACTTTATTATTGTTATTAATATTATCATTGTATATATATACAGATATAATATAATTGATATGCTCATTCATTTGAGAACATGTAGTAAGACCATAGCTAATGTTGAGTCTTACTGTATTTTGTTTGTATCATTTATCACACACCATTAATGTCATAAACACCTGGCCAGAAAAGTGTACACCCTGTGAAAATGTAAACAGCATAAATTAGCTGTTTTCTCTCCCCAATGTGACTTATATGTAAAACCAGCAGGCCACAATTGTACACCCAAGTCAAAACTCATACTTGAAACTGCCCAAATTGTGCCAATTAGCCATCTCTGTGGGTGTGACAAAGATTCAGTTACATAAAGAATAGGTAGGTGTGAATGGGTGAGGAGACCTGTGTTCAATCACTCGTGACTCAAGGTCATGGAAGTTACAGTGAAGTTAACCATGGCACAGTGTTACCACTCTCTGAGGATCTGAAAAAAGAGTTGTTGCTCTACATAAAGATGGCATAGGTTATAAGAAGATTGCCAAGACTCTGAAACTTGAGCTGCAGCACGGTGGCAAGACCATACAGCGGTTTAACCAGACAGGTTCCACTCAGAACAGGCCTCGCCATGGTCGACCAAAGAAGTTGAGTGCACGTGCTCAGCGTCATATCCAGAGGTTGTGTTTGGGAAATAGATGTATGAGTGCTGCCAGCATTGCTGCAGAGGTTGAAGGGGTGGGGGGTCAGCCTGTCAGTGCTCAGACCATACGCCGCACACTGCATCAAATTGGTCTGCATGGCTGTTGTCCCAGAAGGAAGACTCTTCTAAAGATGATGCACAAGAAAGCCCGCAAACAGTTTGCTGAAGACAAGCAGGCTAAGGACATGGATTACTGGAACCATGCCCTGTGGTCCGATGAGACTAAGATCAACATTTATTTGGTTCTGATGGTGTCAAGCGTGTGTGGCGGCAACCAGATGAGGAGTACAAAGACAAGTGTGTCTTGCCTACAGTCAAGCATGGTGGTGGGAGTGTCATGGTCTGGGGCTGCATGAGTGCTGCCGGCACTGGGGAGCTACAGTTCATTGAGGGAACCATGAATGCCAACATGTACTGTGACATACTGGAGCAGAGACTGGGCCGCAGGGCAGTATTCAAACATGATAATGACCCCAAACACACCTCCAAGACGACCACTGCCTTGCTAAAGAAGCTGAGGGTAATAGTGATGGACTGGCCAAGCATGTCTCCAGACCTAAACCCTATTGAGCATCTGTGGGGCATCCCCAAATGGAAGGTGGAGGAGCGCAAGGTCTCTAACATCCACCAGCTCCGAGATGTCATCATGGAGGAGTGGAAGAGGACTCCAGTGGGAACCTGTGAAGCTCTGGTGAACTCCATGGCCAAGAGGGTTACGGTAGTGCTGGATAATAATGGTGGCCACACAAAATATTGACACTTTGGGCCCAATTTGGACATTTTCTCTTAGGGGTGTACTCACTTTTGTGGCCAGCGGTTTAGACATTAATGGCTGTGAGTTGAGTTATTTTGAAGGGACAGCAAATTCACACTGTTATACAAGCTGTACACTCACTACTTTACATTGTAGCAAAGTGTCATTTCTTCATTGATGTCACATTAAAAGATATAATAAAATATTTACAAAAATGTGAGGGGTGTACTCACTTCTGTGAGATACTAATATATATATATATATATATATATATATATATATAGTATTGCTATTAAAATAATAATACTACCTCAGAAACCCTACTGAAGACCACCTGACCTTAAAACACAAATACACACGAACCAAATGAAGCTGTATGTATCATCTGCAGAACCTTCTCACTACTTCCCACCTTAAGAAAACCTGCACAAAAAATAATAAAAAAAACCTGCATTTCTGTATTAATTACAAACTTGTTAGCAGTAGCTTTGTGAAATGCTGTATCATTTAATTGAAAAACTAATGATCTCAATTTCACTAACTTCTAATTTGAAACAGCACAAATGTTATCATCGTCTCACTGATGCGTGCAAACACGCACAAAGGCCATGCTCACACACTCACTGAGTCAAGCACACACACACTAGTATAAAATCTAAAGGTTGCGTCTCGCGAAAGCATTTGTGGATATTTTCTGGGTATCAGTGGCATGTCTTCACAGATAGAGTCAAACACTGCGCTTCACAATGAGAAATCAGATAATACCGTCATATCTCGATACATTGTCTCCATGTTTACACAATCAGAACAATGTGAGATTGTATTCCCTCAACACACATACAATAACGCTGTGAGAACATCACACATTGTAAAGTTGAGATTGAGATTTCAGCAAAACCGTAATGAAACATACAAAATTAGAAAGAAATGGGAATATTGATGACATTGCAACTATTGCAGAAAATAAGTATACTTGTATATTTTAACTATTTTGAAAATAATTTACTTTAAAAGAATGTTCTTGTAAAAACTAAATGCAATGTTTTCAGACAAGCAATTGCATGTTGATTGCAAGTAAATACATTTGAATATTACATTCATTCATTAATTTATATATATATATATATATAATCGTTTACAAAATTAACTGATTAATCAATTAATCACGATTAATCCCACCTAACATTAAAGTTTTTAAATATACTTTTTATTGCAATAATTTTCCATTCAATCTTCAAAGTAATGTAGAAACAACAAATATAGTAATTTAAATAAAAAGTAATGTTTTATGGAATCACATATACCAATACTACTGATGTTTCTAGGAAATATTTGTTTCCCAATATTTACCCATTGACTATAGCCATTCAACATTACAGTATAATTGAAAGCTATCCATTTTAATATCTATTAGACTTCAATAAGATACATTCTAATTTAAGTGAAATTAAAACAAGCTTCACATAAACATATTTTAAGGCAGCGGCTATTTGCAAATATTATATTTTCTTATAGCGATGGATTCGATTGATACTATATTAAAACAGCAGGATTTTCTGCTACTTATTGCAAATAGTGGCAATTATCTGCACCTCAGTATTGTATTATAAAACAGTATGCAATAATAAACTTGTGTAAATTTTAATTTTAATTCAAATTATTAAATGGATGCCATCTTATTGGGACAATAAAGCCCTCCCCCTACACCTACCCTAACCCTACCCGATACTTTATTTTCAACTTTGTGGTTATTTCCTTCATTTTAATTGACAATACAATGCTTTTCTGATGTGATTTGAAATTTTAAAAGGGAGAAAAAAAAGTTAGCCGAAAGGAGGATTCGAACCCAGGTCGATTGCGTTAAAATGAGTATGCTACACATTTTACCACCATTTTACCAAAAAATTATAATAATCACCTGCGTTAATGTGCTAATTTTGACAGCAATAATATATCATTCATACACCCATGTTTGGTACATGTTAGGGGTATGTTCTACTCCCAAACCTTAAATAGCTATACCAATAATAGTGATACTCGCCTAGGTAAGCAAACAAGAAAAACACAACCATAACACAGCTAAAGCATGACTCTAAAGATATCTATAGATGAAAACAACCAAACAAGTTCAAGTCAACACAGGCATCACCTTTGCAGGCACTCAAAACGTATTGCTGCAAGCTATTTGGCATTCTGACTAGAAAGGCGGCCAATGTTTTCAATTAAAGATGTGTCTTTTATCAGGCAATAACTCAGATTTATAGTTCGGGTAATGGAATTAATGTATTTGAATTGGAAGATATATATAAGGGCACATAGCTTGTTTTTTTTCCATCTCGTTCAGCTCACGTACAAGAAATGCAATTAATTTCCAAGAGCATTTTTTCTCAGAGACCTTATTGATGACAATGCATATGATTTATTAGATTTGTCTAGACACTCCCTGTGCTTTCCCAAGGCAGAAGTATGCATGTGTGTTTGTGTGTTTGGCATCTTCTGCCCTGATGTGTGTGATCTGTATTAACGGAGTGTCAGGGTGAAAGGTGAGTCCTGCCGTGAAGCAATAAAAGCAGGATTAAATCATAAATACAGTGTTACAACAACAAACTGTCAGCTTTAATAAATGATAGCGATGATAACTATGGAAACCAAACAGATTGCGTTGTAATACATTGTAAAACAGATAAATATTTTTTCTGGCTACTTTACTGTCATTGACTATTAATTTCCCACAAGGGGCTAGACAGCAGACCTCAATGATGGATTCTCAACCCATGTGCACGTTACTGAACCATGCGTCCATAGTGTTTATTTTCACAGTGGCCAGACTCGTCTATTTAGAATAGTCTCTTCAATATTTGAAAGTGAATACAATTTGCTATTCTCATAAATGTATGTAATTTGTGCATTAGTATATACATCATTTACAGTCAATATTCTTTGTACTATGATTTTTTTTCAGAACAATTTAAAATACTAATAAAGTTTTTCAAATAAACCATGTGGTTTAAAATAGAATGATAAAATGCTTTAACATAACAGGGTTCAACAGGAACATTTTGGTATAATTCTACTATTATTATAGTTGATTAATATTTCAAATTTTACTAAAATCTAAAAATGAGGAATATGAATGTGTAAATTAGCTTATATTCAGATGTAAAACTAAATGAAACATCACTTGGTTTGATATGCGCATGTTGAATCAAGGAACTCTTGTAATATTCCTATACTTTTACAACAGTTCAATGTCACACACACCAGGACAGAAAAAGCTTGAGGGTTTTTCTCAAGATAAGTGTGTTTGGAAGACACTGCGGGACAGTTTCCTGAAAACAAATCGTCTTGAGATGTCCGTTTAATGAAAGTCAGGAAAGCTGAAAGAGCTACTTTTCTCTTTTCAGAGTATGAGATTTGGAAACTGAGAGAGTGTGGTGTCAGTCTGATTTATTGGCTGTCATTTTCACTGACCTCATAATATATTGAGTGTGTTGATGTTACACAATGCAATCTTTCATAAATCATAAGTGAATAAATGCACAGGTGAGAGTCGTCTGAATTACTCATGCACAAACAAATGAAGAATAAAACAGATGCATGACAGTCTCGATCGATTCTCTTTCCTGTAAAGCACAATTGGATGAGGTGGGTGGTTTGGCAAACTGAGAGAGATCATAGCTTGTTCTTGCTTAAACTGACAATCATTGTATATTAAATGGATCATAACATGATTTTTCTTCTAAAACTGCTCAAAATGTTCTCCACCAGTTTAAATACCATATTTATTCGAATTAAAACTCCAAAATAACTCATTTTGAAATCAAAATGTTCTTGACTGTCACACCTGCCACTGTTAACTTCTGCTTAAAGAATCCAAATGTTGGGAAAAGTGGGTGAGTCCTAAACTGCATTAGTCTTACTTAAACACAGATGCATTTCAGCACAGATTTGGCTGTGCACACTAAGTATTAATTGTATTAATAATAATACACAACAGTATATTCACACATGGCAATAATACTTAATCACATGATTAATATAATTAATAATTGAACATATTAAAATGTAATAAAAATACATCAAATTAAGGTTATTATTATTATGATGTTCCCCTCAATAACCATACAATAAAACAAGCAAATAAATTAAAAATAATTGTAATTAAAATACATTTAAATATTAAATATAAACAGAAGAAAATATTAGAACATATTAAAACAGAGAAAATATTTGATATAAGTATATACTTTGATGCAAAAAAGATTGAGGACCACTGGTATAGATGTCATAACTTAGATGTTCAGTTAACCGAACCCTAACCTATTGTATTAAAGTAGGTCAAAAAACATATTTAACATACCTGGTAACATTGTGTCTGGCAATATTTTTCTTCCAACATATTGGATTATTTAAAGGATTGATTTTATAAAGTAACCGTCCTTTATTTGAATTTATTTATTAATCTTTTTTATTGAATCTTTTGTATTATTGTTATATTTATTCAACTTTTTTATTTGATCTTGTCAATTAAAATATGTTATTTTGTTTATATATAAAAGACAATAAGAAGTTGATCTCAAAACATTTTAGTAACATTTTCGGGTTGACACTTCTTTGCATTTCCTAAAAACCTTCTCATAAAACAAATTTCACACTTGATAACACAAATATATAAATTATATATATCGGTATACTTTGCATTTTTTGCTAAATTAATGTTAGAATGAAAACTAGTCTACAAAATGGGTTTGCAATTTCTGAACATAAATAGCTTGGAAAACTAAAACTATATAATGGATAAATTAAAATAATGTACTTGTGGAACAAGAAACCTTGATGTCTTTGCCAAATGTAAATAAATAAGATATGACCAAGGGTTGTTGTGCTTACAAAACAAAACATTTAGTTTTTTTCTCTCCCTAGCTCATCTCCTCCCTAGTGAACAGGAAAAGAAGACGATCAGGATGACCAGGAAGATAGAAGCAGCTAGATATACAGGTAGGGGTGGAAAGACAGGGTGTGTGTGGTGTAACCCTAGCCCCGGGGCAGTGTAAGTGAGCAGAGGAGGACAGTAGGACTGGCCTGACTCCAGTCGCTCGGCCTGGCCCCTAATGGGGTCCCTTTCTCTGCCTGTGCACCGCTGTGCTCCCCTAATTGAAGGTAATTGTTGGGAAGAGGCTTCGGCTGCCCAAAGCCACACAGAATTCCCACTGTTCCTTTCTCCCAGACGGGCAGACCCGGAGCAGGAGGGGGCGGCCGATGGGGCGGATCACATTTCCGAACTGGCCCAGGTCCCTGCTCGATGTCTTACGGCATGCATGGGCTACACACACACACATAAGTGTATAATTGTGTCCAACCTAAATGGGCATCCTGTTCTGGAGTGACAGCTCAGAGGGTGGGTGAAGCCTGATGACAGACGGACAGAACGGGAGAATAGAACGCGAAAGAGAGAGAGCAATTGTGTTCGTGCTGATTCATCGGTAGAAACCTGTAGTCACCATCCGCAGTTAAACGCTCACACACACACACACATGCAGGTGATGAAATAATGCTGAAATGAGGACTGGACGCGCTGAATGAGGAACTGTAACCGTGTGTCAGTACGGGACGCATCGCTGCTGCAGAACTGGGCTCCGTGCCCAACTAGACATTACACCATCTACTGCGAGAAAGAAAGAGAGAAACAAAGAAAGAGAAAGGGAAACATGCCAGTGGAAACATGGGTCCATCATGCTGAAGCAGGTCTGAAAATGAGACGCACTGTATGTAATGAAACCACTGGAATTTTCACAAACACACATTGTGCAACTGTATGTCAGAAAACATGCCTAAACTTTAGCTAATGCTGAACAAATGAACCACATACTGAAAGTTGATGTACATTTTCTTGTATTTAGCATGTTCCTCAGTCAGTTTTATCAGTGGTCTTTGATAATGCTAATGGGCTATTACTGTTATTTAGGTTAGGGATTGTAAACTATAAAGTACGGTACATGACTGATACCTCATGTTTACACTTAAAGAGATAGTTCCCCCCAAATTAGAAATTGTGTCAGTAATTACTCACCCTCGTGTCATTCCAAATCTGTAAGACCTTTGTTCATCTTCAGAACACAAATTAAGATACTGTTGATGAAACCCAAGAGCTTTCTGACCCTGCATAGAAAGCAATGGTACTACAATGTTCAAGTCCCAGAAAGATAGTAAAAGACATCATTAAAATAGTCCATGTGACATCAGTGGTTCACCTGTAATTTTATGAAGCTACAAGAATACTTTCTGTGACACATGCATCATGGTACTCAGCAGAGAATTACACAGAAGAGAAGAATTGTTGAATAAAGTCATTTTTTTTTTTCTTTGCGCATAAAAGTATTCTTGTAGCTTCATAAAATTACGGTTGAACCACTGATGTCACATGGACTATTATAATGTTGTCTTTAATATGTTTCTGGGCCTTGATCGTGGTAGTTCCATAGCTCTCTATGGGGGATCACAAAGCTCTCAGAAATCAAACACATCTTAATTTGTGTTCCACAGGGTTTTGAAGGACATGAGGGTGAGTAATTAAATGACAATTTAAATTGGGTGAACTATCCCTTTAAGTAGGTATTTGAATATATCAAGAGACCAGAAAATCAAGACTCTGGAGATCTCTTGATTTTAACTAATAAGCAACCACTCAGAACATTACGACAACATAGAAATGCAGAAAAAAGTCAGGCTGCTTTTGCATCACGGTGGCAATTTCTGCACCTCAGAATATGTAAAATCTAATTGTTCTGTTTATTTTTGTCACTTTAATTTATAATGGCAACCTAATATAATGGAAATGATGGAGAAAAGGGGTTAAAACGGGTTTGGGAAATAAATGTCGACAGCCAGAATCAAACTCACATTTGTAGCATGATGCTACAACCACCACAGCTCAATATACGCATTTTTTAATACTATTTATACTTTAAAATTACTATCTGACTGTTATTACTGAAATATAATCTGTAACATACATACATACATGCATAGGTTTGCCAGATCTTGTCAGCCATTCAGAAAACAGAAGGTGGACTTTGTCCAGTGGCATGAGTTTGGGGCAGAACTTCATTGGATTGTGTTGAACAGTGGAAAATGGGTGTGTTCTGAAAACTGCATTAATTTTATCTATCTGTCTAACTTCATCCAGACTCATAAACACAGAATGAACATCAGTTTACGGGCAAAAAGAGGATGCCTTTGAAGTGTATTAACAGGTAAACGTTCTTAACATCCTTCTAGATAACTTCCCCACCACACCCAACACAATATTATTGATGTCAGCCTGAACATTACACCAAAGTTCTGTGAAATCGCCAAAACGTCATATTTCTCTCCACGCCGGATTTCCGCAGTGTGAGATTCTGCCGAGTGTGCGGAGCACTGGACTGAAATGAGAATTACCTTCCCGCTCTGCACGCTCAGAGACACCGCGCTTGGCTGAGTTTAGCTGTACGGATGCAGCCAAGCGGGAAATCCAGATTCCAGCACTATCAGGGAAATGGCACATATGACTGCGGTGCCTAAGTCGGCCCTAATCAGGTCAGCCTAATGGTAACTCACCATCACCATCATTCCAACCAGACTGATTGAGCCTCTAAGCCTAAATAGCAATGCTCTTTTCCGCCTAAAGCGATTCCTATATTACTTTTCGCCCTAAACCAGGAAGAGAGAGCGAGAGAGAGAGAGGGAGAGGTTGAGATGGAAAAGCGAGCGTCCCGTGCGTCCTTTTCTCGGCGGAGTCAGCAAACATTCTGATTCACTGACTCGCTCAGCCACGGTTGCAAAATCAACAGCGCTATCTCCTCTGTGTGATTGTTCCTCTTCCGAATTCAAAGCAACTTACGATATTCATTTCCACACTGCAGGAAGAGATGATTGCATTCATTGTGTTAGCTAGAACCGAAAGATCTAATGAAGACAGCGAACCGACGACTTTTTGTTGCACAAAGAACTTTGGGCCTCTTATTGTCTGACCTCTCTTGCCCAATCGCACCGTTGGCGTCTCAGATGGCCGCTTCAAACTTCATCGGGATGTGGCCGATAATTAGTCAGATGAAATGAATTTGGAATCTTTCTTTTCCATGAGAGATTTCCACCATAATTACTGCGGTTTAATTAAAAGTTCCCGTCAATCTGCCAGATTGCCGACTGGGCCGAATAATGGACGGAGCCGGTGAAATGAAACCTTAATCCAGCGTCAACGTTAATATCTGATGCCTGCAAAGACAAACCTCTTTTTTAGGGTTTTAGAATATCTAATAGAGCACTATTATGTCTTTTAAAAACTCATTATGGGATCTACAGGAATACTGCAAGCGGGATCCTTAGAGGTTGCAGCAGTATTCTGTACCACAATGAATCTGGAGAGGAGAGGTCCCCATCTGGGAGGTGGCATGCAATTAGAGTACACTGGATTAGTTTCTTTTTAAAGTTATTGAAACACAATGAGAGCACAGAACGCTTCTTTTCCCACTCTTCAACTCGTCAAACTAATCATCTGCATTCTTTGGAAGTGCCTTTTTTTCCCCTTCTAAGCTCCATCTATCACATGCACTAAGCGTTAAAAGCCTCTATTTCAAACAGGAGAGTTGAAGACACGTTACAGGTCACAGTTTGAGAGGAATTAGCAAAAAAACATGCCGCAGAAAGCCCTCGACGACGCTCTCATTAATGTAAGTGCTGACCTGGGAATTCACAAACTTCACCCGAGAAACTTCCCCCGACACGCACGCTAATAATGAACCTGCGTGGAAACGTTATTAGTGGAATTAAACGCCATTGCTCATGACAATGAGGTTGTGTGGATAAATGTGGATGAACATAATATTTTGAGCGAGAGTGAAGGGAACTTGATTTTTCTCAGTGAAAATATCATCTATGGAAGAGGGTTTTCAAACAAGGGTTGAAATCCTCAGAGGAAAAAGTGAGCACAACAGTTTACATTTACAGAATTTGACATTAATACTGTTACACTCGTTTGTAAAAACTGGACAGAAATCATGGTAATGTATACAGTACTACTTACAATTTAATAAACACAAAATAATGTCAACATTTAACTTTTTTGTACAATGGCAAATACAAATCCTATTTAATTTAGCAAACAAATAGAAGATCTTTAGAATACCATTTAAACTTCCAATTTGAAGATGGAATGCATGAATCTGGATAAACAAATAGTGAAATGGAGCATAATGTGGATGGACTGGATTGACAAACAAACCTTTTTTTTCTGTAATGTAAGATTCTGAAAAACTGTTCAACATATCAGAAAATTGCTTTGTGATTTTAATCATGAAAATGTATTAATGTCTTTTAAACTATATGTGACCCTCTCTGTGAAAACCCAGCCAAAGTAGGTATTTTTTGTGAATTTGCTGTTTTCTACAAAAAAAATCACCCTTCATATGGTGAAGAACATTCTGTGAAATTGTAACCTTTATATCTTTATTATTGACTGAGTAAGGTCATGTCAAATATTGAACTTAGTGAAATGAATTGTAGAAATCAAACTTTGATGCTTGTTATCTCATAATAAGATTTGGAGACTGGATTTCACAGAGATAACGTCACATTGTATGACCGAAGCTACAGATGGCCAAATAAACACGTTCCTTTTGTTTGTGTTTTAGTTAGCAAGTTAAACACTTAGCCTACTAGCTTAGCATAGTGCTAACTGGTTAGCATGTTCTGCTAGTGTACGCAAGATACAACAACATATAATCAGCAATATTTAATGTTAATATTAATTAACAAGAACATTGATTAGGGCCACAGAGCAACTAAATCTTAGTCATTATAGCATAAAAAGTGAAAATCCCTGATCTAATGTATCCAAGCAATACCAGCAAAAGTATGTTCAAAAACAACATTTGAGCAGGACTTACAGTATTACTTATTTTGAAATAAAAATGTGCATATCCTCTCAAAATATTTAAAAGAAGAGGTGATTATGTTTTTAAAAAAGGGTTCGAAATAGTGATAGACTTGTACACTTACCCACCTTTTTTTATTCATTCAACTCTCTCTATCTTTCTCCGATTTCGGAGCATCTTTCTTTCATGAGCACCACTGAACCCACTGAGGGATGTTGGATTTGTGAAAATCAAAAGGCCTGTGATCCGTCCAGCTCTTCCATAGCCGCAAGTACATGCGACTTATGATTAAACGCGCAGAATATATTAAATTAAACCATTCTGCCCGCCAAAAAGGAGAAATTAATGAGGCAGGTAGGAGAAATGCTATGATAATGAGCCGAGTTAAGATGCCCCCCCTGCAAAGATATGTTGAGCGGTAATCCAGACCCCTACATATGAAAGCATATTTAAGCCGAACCAAATTCAAATGATTTAAATGTAAAATAATCAGCAGGTAAGAATCTTATAAAGCAAAGAAGCAGAACTAACTACCTTGGCCCTCTGTGACTTCTTTTCATATTCCAGCTTTAATTTTATTTCAGTTAACTTTCCCTTAAACACACACACACACACACACATTTCTTAGACAAAAAAAAAAAAGAAACCAGCTGACATGAACACCTGCTGAGAAGAAAAGTCGCAAAGAAGATCTCGTTATTATCTTGAAGGAATTACAAACAATAACAATACAAATATTTTTTATCATGTATTCTTAGTATATTTGTGATAAAAATGTGCATTATACTTGTTACTTTCCTAAAGTATGTCAATAATTGTTTCATTTGTGTATATGCTTATTTCTCCCAATACATGTTTAGGTGTAACATCTGAGACCATGTTTATACTTAAATGAAACATAAATGAGACTTCCATTAAGACCTTCTAAGCTAAAATCAATTACATTTCCTCTGGAAAGTTTCACATGGCACAAATACACACAGCTAGACACACTTTATACACTCAGCACTCATTACTTTTGAACTCAAGGGTAGTAGGGAGTCAATGACTGATATCTGAAGACAGACACAACACACACACACACACACACACACACATGCACCCTAGTGTCCCGCGACCCTCCATCATGGCTGGCAGCCCCTCAGTGCAGTGTTAAGGGCCGATCACTCATTTCGTATCCTAACCAAAACAAAACTGTGCCAACTGGTAGCGCTTAGAACTGTTTACAGTGAAACTGTTCCACACACCCCTGTGATTAATGTAGGCAGCGCAGACAGGTAAACAGTCTCTGTATGTGTGTGCGCGTGCATGAGTGATTAATTTGCGACATGCAGACAGGTAAACAGAAGAATATTTACATGGCTTATCCCCCCTCCCCTATCGACTTAGGTCTTCTAAGCTGCAGATATTTTATCCTTTGAGCTAAAACTGTTTATTTTTTTGTGCTATTCTGCTAGGCTCTGACACTTCTTTATTCGCTGTATCCCCCCACCCCCTTTCTCTTTATCTCGCATATGGAAGGGTCACAAAATACAATACATAGATGGAAAAAGAGCAAACAGCTGACAGAGAAAGACCGCACATATGTTTTCACAACACTGGCAAAAAATAAAAATAAATAAATAATACAAATCTAATGCATTGCTCACTTGGTGTAGAATTTAACATAAAAATGCACAATTTTAGTGTTACTAAGGACTACTAACCCCTATCACATGTATGTAAAACAAAATAACAAAAATAATTAATACAGATACAGAGCCCTGAGGTATGCCTTAGGGAATAAGTATAGTTCCCCCTGCCCCCCATCGATACATGTCGGTCTAAAACTATGTGACTTTATTTTGTGTGAACACCAAAGGAGAGGGTTAGTAAAATGTCATATGGTCACATTTCACATTCAATGGACAGAATAAAACAGCTTTGATACTTGGCTATAAATAACTTAAGTGTTTCAAGGAAGTGACAAAATGATTGCAGAATTTTTAGTTAACATTTCCTCTGACCTTCAGTTTTTTTTTTGTCATTTCAGTTTTTATTTTGTGTAAAAATTGACTCCAACGTGAAACAACATGATGCTGGAAAACAGTCACATTTCAGTCATATTTGCTGTAATAGAGAGTTAAAGATTAAATAATTTATGTTGATTGGGTACGAGGAATACATAAAAGAAAATAAATAAAAATAACCTAATTGGGAAAATAAGAGGTTCATTTCAAAGTGATCATTATTTAACATATATTGTTTGAATCTGTGGTAGTCCAAACAAAGACAGTTTAGAGTATTAAGAGTATATGGGGGATAAAACATAAATTGAATTGGTAAGTGCACATGCTCTGACAAGTCTGACAGGAACTCGAATAAAAGCTCGAGTTTGGCTTGCTTAATTTCCTGACCCCGTCCCCCCAACATTTTCTTCCGTTTGATAAAAATAGCCAAAACCTTCATATCAAAGAGTTTATCAAATACATGCATAACGTTTTAGTGTTTTTCACGAGAGAGAAGATAGATAGATAGATAATAGAGATAGATAGATAGATAGATAGATAGATAGATAGATAGATAGATATATAGATAGATTAGGGGTGTAACAAAAATTCACGGTTTGGTTCGATACGACAGTGGTGTCACGGTTTGGTACATTTTTGATACAGGAGCAATTGGTTATGGTCGCAATGTTGGAAATATTTCTGTTTTAAACCACGAAGGCGAGCCGATGGATATCACACGAGCACGCGTTTGCACCAGGGTTTGCACACGGGCAAACTTTGCGCAAGATTTATGCTGGTGAACGTCTTAAATTCACTATAAGCAGAAAGTGAAAGTAAAAATGGTATATGTAGTAATGACGTAATGACGAAGCTTTCGGCATCTGACCTCGCATATTCTCTCAGAGACAAAGAGAGACGAATCTTCTTCAACATATGCTGCGCGTCAGTTGTGAGTTAATTGCGGGGCAAATTAATTGTACTTTTAAAAGTAATTTCACAATAATAATAGGCCTAATAAAAATAAAAATGTAACCGGCCTACATTAATTGGAATTGCCAAATCCTGTTAAGATTGCCAATAATTGATGTTTTTGACAATATCTCTGGCTATCTTGGATAAAAGATCATTGTCTTTGGACGCAGCCCAGCAAGGGGAGGTTATCGCAGGGCAGATAGCACATTGCCTGTTACGTCGTTTGGGCTGCGTTGTTGAGCACAGTGGCACTGAGAACATTATATTTCACACACTTTAAGCTTTTATTTTCCAAACATAATAGGATTAGTCCAACAAATCGTTCGGTTTGTAATGCATGCCAAACCGAAAGCCTCGTACTGAATGGTTCAATACGAATATGCGTATCGTTACACCCCTAATATATACATATATATATATACACTGACCGGCCACTTTATTAGGTACACCTGTTCAATTTCTTGGTAACACAAATTGCTAATCAGCCAATCACATGGCAGCAACTCAATGCATTTAGGCATCTAGATGTGGTGAAGACGACTTGCTGAAGTTCAAACCGAGCATCAGAATGGGGAAGAAAGAGGATTTAAGTGACTTTGAACGTGGAATGGTTGTTGGTGCCAGACGGGCTGGTCTGAGTATTTCAAAAACTGCTGATCTACTGGGATTTTCACACACAACCATCTCTAGGGTTTACAGAGTATGGTCTGAAAAAGAGAAAATATCCAGTGAGCGGCAGTTGTGTGGATGAAAATGCCTCATTGGTGTCAGAGGTCAGAGGAGAATGAGCAGACTGGTTAGAGATGATAGAAAGGCAACAGTAACTCAAATAACCACTCGTTACAACCAAGGTATGCAGAATACCATCTCTGAACACACAACACGTCGAACCCTGAAGCAGATGGGCTACAGCAGCAGAAGACCACACCGGGTGCCGCTCCTGTCAGCTAAGAACAGGAAACGGAGGCTACAATTCACACAGGCTCACCAAAATTGGACAATAGAAGATTGGAAAAACGTTGCCTGGTCTGATGAGTCTCGATTTCTGCTGCGACATTCAGATGGTAGGGTCAGAATTTGGCGTAAAGAACATGATTGCATGGATCCATCTTCTGATGACTACTTCCAGCAGGATAATGCATCATGTCACAAAGCTCAAATCATCTCAGACTGGTTTCTTGAACATGACAATGAGTTCACTTTACTCAAATGGCCTCCACAGTCACCAGATCTCAATCCAATAGAGCACCTTTGGGATGTGGTGGAACGGGAGATTCGCATCATGGATCTGCAATAACTGCGTGATGCTATCATGTCAATATGGACCAAAATCTCTGAGGGATGTTTCCAACACCTTGTTGAATCTATGCCACGAAGAATTAAGGCAGTTCTGAAGGCAAAAGGGGGTTCAAACCGGTACTAGCAAGGTGTACCTAATAAAGTGGCCAGTGAGTGTATATAAATATAAATAAAAATGGACATGTTGTATTTATGAAGATATTGTATGTTCAAGCATGCACTGCATGTGGTGAAGTAACAGTGAAGAGATCACCTTATTGTAACCCTGTGTGCAGCAGGAATGACAGATATTTGGCCATGGGTGATAGTGAAAGGTCAAACACGTGCTTCATGTCATGTTTGCCAAACACACCCAAAACCCGTGACAGCCTGTCCTGTTAAAGACACTTCACAAAGTATCGTCACATATATACACCCCCCTCATGTCAGTCATGTAGAAAACTCTCATAACTATCGTACCACAACTGTCACGACACATCAGCCGTTTAAAGGTCACACTGGGGTCAGCAGTGAGAAAGGAGTTAGCTGCCTAGTTATTTTATAATATACAATTAAAACACAACATTCATGTAAAGAATACCGCAGAGTTCAGATCAATGCTATCTCACAACCAATTCATATGCATTTACGAGGAGGCTAATTCGTACAAATTCGTATTCACTCATAGACTTCACTCGTATGATTTTGTACGATTTGTCTAAAACCCAGTGACGGGTTTAGGGGCAGGGTTAGGTGTAGGTCATTCGTACGAATTGGGCAACTTTTAAAATACGTACGATTTAGCAAAAATCGTATGAATTTGTACGAGTGAGGTCGTACGAATTCGTACAAATTAGCCACCTCGTAAAATATGTACAAATTGCCGTGAGATGGGGCAGGTTTAGATCTATAATTTCAAAGCCAGTTAATCTGTGTCTTTATCAGTCAGTGTACTTAATATTCAATTATCTCTGCGTTCATACACTGATCGTTTTGAATAATCCACTCTTTTACTCAGCCATAAAAAATAACGATAGTAATCATCTTTTCATGTTGCAATCTATGCTGAATTGTGTGAACAAATTACTGTTTTAAGCTGGGTTAAATAGTATATCTCTATCTTGAGAACGCTAAGTAGCGGGAGAAGGCAAAACAAGAGAGTAATTGGATTTTCACACTTAATGCATTTCTGACTTTAAATTAGTCCAAAAATGCTGTAAATCAAAAATATATAAATTAAACATTTCTAAATAATAATGTTTATTTTTTTCTACAATTTGTTGAGAAGTGCACTAGCAACAGTGAGTTGCTGTGGATAGAAGTATTGCCAATTGTGAATAAATGGTAAACAATTTACATTAATAATTAAAAATAACAGAGCCCATTTATAGGAAGTATCTTTAACTACTATGCTAAAATTTTAATGAATAATTTGATATGTTGCACTTATTGTATGCATAAATGCTTTTACGTTTTACCTATATTTAAGTAGTATGTACACACACAGTAGCAAAGACACCCTAAAAAAATGGGAACGCATTATTTAAAAATAATATTTAATACATAAAAATAGCAAATACATAATTAAAAAATAGACAAAAAAACTACCTTTAAATTAAATATAATATCTTTTAGCAGTAACCCTAAGGCCGCGTGTCCACCAAAGCTTTTTTTGCCAGCTGAAAACGCCAGGCGCTCTGCTTAAAACGCTCGGCTGTGAGCGATTGATAGCGCAGCGTTTTGTTTAGTTTTTTCGTTTAGACGCTGCGGTTGCTATAAGGAATATCCACTTTAGTAATGGCAGACGCATCGCGAAATGAAATGTTTCTCCAAACATTGTATTTCATGACAATATTTATGGTAGTACGGCAAGTCGATCTAGTAATGAAATAAATACTCAAAGACAAGCAATATTAACTTCTCCATTGTTGTTCAGCCATAGTAGGCTACAGTCTGTAGTCCCGCCCCCTTTCACTCTGATTGGTTGGCTGACTAGAAAGTGATGGTGATGAGCAAAAAGTGAACATTCTTCAACTTCAGCGCAGAAAAACTCTCCTGGTGTTTTAAAAATGCTGGTAAAAAAATACATGCGAAAAAATCATTGGTGGAAACGCGGCGTAAGTAATATATATTATCAATTTATTTCAGCCAAAGAAGCTCCACTAGCTGGTAACATGCGAAAATCATCATTCATTTTATACACAGTAAATATTCTATCATGTACAGTATACAATATATAATGATTTGAATTATTTGCACACTATGGTAAAAAATTATTAATGGTAGAACAACCACCATTCACCTGTGGCAGTTAGCATTTCCCAACTGTCATTTCACGATACGCTCGAACTGAGGTTGAAGTTTTTCAAGCTGACGGTATGATGACACGGCCACTGCAGTTCAGCCAATCACAACTCTGCTAGCATCCTTTGATTGACAGATTCAAACTACCGTATGGTCCATTCAGAGGAAAAGGGAACTGGTTTGTAAACGATACACGTGGGAAAGAGTCATTGTTATTGTTCTTGAGAACATTTTTATTCACCTAAAGATTAAGGCAGGCACCAACTGCCCACAGTGTGTGTGTGTGTGTGTGCTCTTTTGCCAAATGACATCAGACGCAGCCCACACGTGGTACACTGAAAAGACATTAGTATTCAATTCAATTACATCTAAATACATTCACATTGATCAACCCAACTAACACGCTGATAATCGCAGACACACAGTAACGTAGGCTCATACTTCAGAAGCTAGTTCTAATCATCTGCCTAGTGACATTTTAATTAGAGAAATGTCGAGTTAGCACTCTGGAATGGGAATTAAAATCTCTCTCTCACACACACACACACACACACACACACACACACACACCGAATGGGAAGACCATTAATACTGATGGTGCATCCATATAACGGTGCGTTTATCTACAAGGTGTGTTTAAAGGAGTCTTATCGTTTCTGTGTATTTATGTATGTGTGATGCACTCATGTCTTTTATTCTCATTCTTATCTGAGTGTGAGTGCTCTGTGTGGCAAATGTGTGAAGCGTATATGTGCTTTATACTGTTTCAGGTGGATTACGGTACGTTCATATGACATGATGTGATAAGGCTTATTGATCAGATATTCTGATCGGTCGCATCTCAGTTTTCACTACTTGCCATGCAGTTTTCTGCAGGTCAAGCTAAACAAGCAAGCATAAGAATCACAGCTCATAAGCAAATGGTCCAACATGAGGAAAAAAGTGAAAATCTGAAATGGGTGATGGGTGTATGTGTTTAAAGACTGATTCATGTGAATAGAGAGGGTTGGAATGATGTGAAAAAATAATTATCTAAATAAACAATTATGTTATGAAAATTTTTGTCATTCATTTTTGTATTATTTATGTAGTATTGCTACATTCGACTAAGTTTAAAACATGAATTAAATGCACTACTGTTCAAATGTTTGGAATCAGTAATTTATTTATGTTATGAAATGAATACTGGTAATTTTATTTAACAAAGATGCATTCAAAAGTAACAGTAAAGTTTGTCTACTTAAAAAAAAAGTTTATTTCAAATAAATGCTTTTCTTCTGAACTTTTTATTCATCGAAATAATCCTATAAATATTAAGCACGGCTGTTTTCATCATTAAGTAATGGTTCTCTAGCACCAATTATTAAAATGATTTCTAAAGGTTCATGGGAAAATGAAGACTGAGTAAATAATGGCTGCTGAATGTTGTTGTTTTTTTGTAGCAACACCAATATATGGTAGCTAGTGCTAGTGAAGGGGTTTGCTACAGTAATCAACAAAAAAAAAATAAAAAAAATTAAAAAGTAAGCACCTTAGCATTTTGGCAGCAAGTTTTGAATGGACAAAAACCGCTCATATTTTCTTCTATAAAATTAAAATCTGGTGAAAATCTGATTTAAACTAAAATGACGCCTACAACAAAGACAGTGTTCTAACTGGATTTATGAAGTTGATTGTTTACATTGTTTATTTTCAGTGCTCTGGTATTGTTTCTGTTCTCGGCGGGATAACAGAGAGTGATTCCCCCCATTACACACACACACACACACACACACACACACACACACACACACACACACACACACACACACACACACACACACACACACACACACACACACACACACACACACACACACACAGTGTGTGATAGCACATCAAAAGTTAAAGTCTTCAACCGTAAATCTCTGACAGAAGCAGGAAAAATAGAGTTCCGTTCCTCCTCTTCCTCTCTCCTCCTGTCGTTCTCTGTATGAATTATGTGGGCGTATTGTTTGTTGTTTGCAGATGTAAATATGTATGTGTGTGTGTGTGTGTGTGTGTGTGTGTGTGGTGTGTCTGGGATTAAGGACTTCTCTCATCTCAGAGCTGATAGTGGTGGGCCGCCCTGCCGGATTTCTTTCTGACAATGGCAATGCATCACCTCATACACACACTTTAATCTTTTATATACCATACACACAATCCTGGCCGCTGCATCTCACAGATATAAGCGTGCGTGTCAAATGAGTGTGTATGTGTGATTTCTCATTTTCCATCTTTAGGAGTTTAAGTTTTCCTGAGATAAAGAGAAGTTTGTGGGCCGTAAATTCTTCCCGTTTTACATAAAGACAACTTGACCACTTTTTACATGTCTGTGTTGGTGAACACGTGTGCTTCCAATACACTTTCATACAATGAGAATGAGAATTAAAAGTTGGCTGGTGTGATTAACAGTGTAAAAGTAAACTAGCAAAGTTTGATTATGCCAAGACATTCAGTCAAATAATGCGGCCACCTCCGGTGTATACAAGCTACTTTTTAACTGTAGTTTGCCAAGGTTTCTTAGTCCACGTTCCTGTTCCTATGATGCACAATTCATCAGCACATTTTTAGATAATTCAACAACATCCCTTAAGTTTGAACTGTTAGGTCCTTAATGAGAATAGTTTGCCCCCATTGACTGCAAACTTCAAAATAATGTATTTTTTTTCTTGAATATCTTTGAATTTTAATCAACTGTTGCCCCCATCAAATAAAAAAAAGTTAGAGAAAAACGTGCTGCGCCATGGTACAACAGTTATACCCATTCTCTCAAGAAAGAAACTCGTAATCTTGAGCGCAAATGGAGAAAAAATTACTTGGAAGTCTTTAGAATTGCGTGGAAAAACAGTATGTCCAGCTATAGACGGGCTCTAAAAGCAGCCAGGACCGAACATATCCGCAAACTCATAGATAATAACCAAAACAATCCAAGGTTTTTATTTAGCACAGTGGCAAGATTAGCAAATAAACAGACGTCACCCGATCAAAATATTCCCTCACAGTTTATTAGTAATGACTTTATGAATTTATTCACTGATTAAATAGATAACATCAGAAATACAATAACAAATGTAGATTCTACAGCGTCTAGTACTTCAGCTTCATTCATCGCACCCAAAGAAAAACTGCAGTGCTTTACAACTATAGGACAGGATGAGCTAAATAAACTTATCACTGCATCTACAACAACAACATGTTTATTAGATCCTGTACCCACTAAATTATTGAAAGAGTTGTTACCTGTAGCAGAAGAACCGCTTCTCAATATTATTCTTTAGGTCACGTCCCAAAACCATTCAAGCTGGCGGTTATTAAGCCTCTTATTAAGAAACTAAAACTAGATCCTTGTGAACTGGCAAATTACAGGCCCATTTCAAATCTTCCGTTTATGTAAAAAAATTTTTGAAAAAGTAGCGTTCTGCTCAATTGTGCTCCTTTTTGCTAAAAAAATTATATCTATGAAGAATTTCAGTCAGGTTTCAGGCCCGCCATAGCACAGAAACTGCACTTGTTAAAATGACAAATGACTTCTTGCGTCAGACCAAGGCTGCATCTCATTGCTGGTTTTACTTGATCTTAGTGCTGCGTTCGACACTATAGATCATGACATACTCATAGATCGATTACAAAACTATACAGGTATTCAAGGGCAGGCTTTAAGATGGTTTAGATCCGACCTGTCCGATCGCTACCACTTTGTTTATTTAAACGGTGAGTTATCTCAATTATCACCAGTAAAGTATGGAGTACCACAAGGATCTGTCCTAGGTCCTCTGCTATTTTCATTATACATGTTGCCCCTTGGTAATATTATTAAAAATAATACGGGATTAGTTTCCATTGTTATGCTGATGACATTCAACTGTCAATGACTAACTATATATCTCAACAAGACCAGATGAAACTTCTAAACTATCTAAGCTAACGGAGTGTGTTAAAATATAAAAGATTGGATGACCAATCATTTTCTCCTATTAAATTCAGATAAGACAGAGATATTACTTATTGGACCTAAAAACAGTACACTGAATATCATGGATCACAATTTGCAACTAGATGATGTACTGTTCCTTCCTCTACAGTCAAGCATCTGGGTGTTATATTAGACAGCAATCTATCTTTTAAAATCATATTTCCCAAGTTACAAAAACAGCATTCTTCCATCTTAGAAACATTGCCAAGCTACGGAACATGTTAAGTGTTTCTGATGCAGAAAAGCTAGTTCATGCATTCATGACCTCTAGAATGGACTATTGTAATGCATTTAGGTGGTTGTCCTGCACCTCAATAAACAAGCTACAGATAGTACAAAATGCTGCGGCTAGAGTCCTTACCAGGTCAAGAAAATATGATCATATTACTCCAATTTTACAGTCTCTGCACTGGCTACCTATTAAGTTCCGTATCAGTTACAAAATATTATTACTTGCCTATAAAAGGCCCTAAATGATTTAGCTTACTTTACTTTAGCTTGGGTTGAACTGATATTTCATCCAGGGTTATTCCTGGATGGAACAACTGCTACGCTAATTGTCTTTATTTGTTTCTGCCACGAATTACACAAGCTTCAGTCTGGATCAAACCTTAAATGATACCGAACACCTGAGAAGAGACGATGACAACCCCTCGGAGGACCTCAGAGGAAGCCAACCATCAGCGATTATACTGACTTAACCAAAGTCTGCCATAAATGGAGAATTAGCACCTAGAGACAACCTCTACAGCCCCGAATGTCAGCGGAGTCTAGGACACATAGATGAGCCCAGAGACAGATCTCCAGTGAGGACTTCATCACCTAGACATCCATCGGGAAAAGACCACTGGAACCAGTCGACCACTTACAATCTGACTTTGCTCCAGTTGGAACAAACTACTGGTTCGTCTGGCCAGAGGAGAACTGCCCCCCGACTGAGCCTGGTTTCTCCCAAGGTTTTTTCTCCATTCTGTCACCGATGGAGTTTTGGTTCCTTGCCGCTGTCGCCTCTGGCTTGCTTAGTTGGGGACACTTCATTTCCAGCAATACCATCGACTTGTATTGTTAAAAGCGCTATATAATTAAAGGTGACTTGACTTGACTAGGAATTTTCTGAATACTCTGTTGCACGAAATAATCAAATTAAGTTCAAATACGTTTGTGTTAACAGGTGAAATAAAATAAAATCAAGCATCCAACCTTAATGCATAAATGTACTCTAAAAACCACCAATAAATCCTATTTTTTATTATTATTTTATATTATTATTATTATTACTTATTTTTGTTTCAATGTTAAGTTACCTAACTAACTAGTTACTCCAAGGCGCTGTTGCCATATCATGACAGTGCCTTTTATTTATTTATTTGGAGTGTCTATTTACACTGTGCATATAGCCTACCTTGTTGGCAGAGGCTATTTGCACTAACTCCGCCCACCAACGTGTGATTGGGCTGGTCAACATTACTAAAGACGGTTAGTAATCAACAGCTCCAGTGGTGCTGATGGTAAAACGTGTCTCGTAATCCTTTTGACACGATCGACCTGGGTTCGAATCTGCCTTTTGGCAAACTTTTTTTCTCCCTTTTCAAATCACATCACAACATGAAAGCATTTATTTTTAATAAAAATGAAGGAAATAAACAAAGTTGAAAAGGTATCGGGTAGGGTTAGGGTAGGTGGGGAAGGATTTTGTCCCAATAAGATGGCATCCATATAATAATTTGAATTAAAATTAAAATGTACACTCAGTAAGTTATTATTGCATGCTGTTTATAAGGTATTTCAATACTGAAGTGCAGATAATTGCCACTATTTGCAATAAGTAGTATAAATAGCAGAAAATCCTGCTATTTTAACAATGTAAATAGAATCTATAGCTATTTGCACAGTGCAAATAGCCACTGCCTTATCTATCTATGTATGTATATATGTGTACAGGGGCGGATTTACTGAATTAGGGGCCCCAGGCAAATATAGGAATGAGGCCCTATACATTTGCACACATTTACCTAGATCAACCTTGAGGTTTTTTTTTGTTGTGATGCTTGCGGCTGTACATGGTGCCCCATAGTTGTGTCCAATGTTTCTACATTTTTCATGTACGTGTTATAATGGGATTATTTATTTTACATTTACATTTATTCATTTAGAAGACACTTTTAATATTTCATGTTGTAGACCACGAAATAGCATTTGATTTACCGTTGAGATACAAGTTAACAAAAAACTAAATAAATTATAAAATGATAAACCTCACAATTGAACCTTTAAACCATTATTTAAAGAAAAGGGATGAGTCAGAAGTATAAATTATGATATTATTTAAAACGGGTTTATGTGGATGGATTTTCGCATTGGTCTGAACAAAAACAGACTGGATTATTGAAATGCAGATTCATTCTCTGCCAGTAGGAGGTGCTTTTGGAACGTCAGAAACATAGCAGTTTCCCCGGTAACGGTAAGCAGTGCTCAGCTCATAAATAATACTTTATCAGGTAAAATGGAAATGCCATCCAAACTTTTCTGAAGACAATTGGTTCCCTTCAGAGGTTAATTCTTATAAAAACTTGAATTAGTGCGAATGAGAAAAGTGTGAATATAGCCTATATTGACGAGGAAAGTCCACTGATGAGTTACCAGCATAAGCCTACATTTAATTTTCTACTAGTCATTTCAACGTAGTGCTATCAATCAATTCAAATATTTAATCGTGATTAAAATCGCATGATTGTCATGAGTTAACTCGCGAATAATCACAACTTAATCACACATTTGTATCTGTTCGAAATGTACCTTAAATTAATACTAATTATTACTAATTAATATGTGACCCATTAAGACTACATACAGCTCTCACTTCCAAGACGTTAATCTGCACAAAAATCCTGATTTATAATCGAGCCGTCGTCTGATAAAATCAAACAGGCTACATATAAGATAAAAACAATAGCTGTGCTGTGATTTCGGCTATGCTTGCATGTAAAATTAGAGAAGCGACTTAGCTTTTAACTGGATGCGGAAAGCGCAGCTCCTTTCAGCCACTCGCGGAACAGAACAGACGCAGAGAGAGAAAGAGAGAGCTGTGCGCGCTCTGGGAAAGAAGGGCGGCAGTCAGTATCTTCAGATGCATAATATTAAAATTTTCTACAAGCAGGATACACAAGAAGCATGTTCAACTCGGACCTGCAGGTGGTTGTCATGGTAATAAACACGTAAACAGCAACCGTTTGCGTATCCGCGCTCATTGCATCTTGTATATGAAAAGCATTTTAGGGGGCCCTTGGCTTTTGGGGGCCCAAGGCAGTCGCCTACCTTTGTCTAATGGCTAAGTCCACCCCTGTATGTGTATATATGTGTGTATGTTTTTATTTAATGCATAAATGTACACTAAAACCACTACCAAATCTTTTAAAAAAAATGGTCAAAGTTTAAGTATCTTCAAGTCAATATTTCTAATATTTTATCAATTTTTGCTAATTATATTATATATATTTTTTTTTTTACATTTTGTGTAAATATGTATCCTTAGATGTATCCAAATGTTCAAATCAAAGCCATTCATTACCTGCCTAGGCACAATGAGAATCAAAATTGGGATTAGAATATTCCAGAATATATTCTCAATATCCTTCCACAAACCCATCATCCTGACTGACACGTTTTTTCTCATTGTGACACGTACATTGATTCAATAACCACACAATCATCATTTCATACAAAAAGATGTATGCATACACACGCAGAAGCCTGGTTATCGGTGCAACGAGTGTGTCGTGGGATACAGAGGCATCTGTAACGAAGCTGATAGCAGCTCACAAATACACTCTGTCTTCGATAAAACGTTAAGACACTTTTCTCCTCATCAAATTTAATAAGCACCTTTCCCTCCACAGGTTATTCATCCCACGCGCTCGGGGAAAGGTAAACATATCTGTCCGCCGTCATTTCAGTGGGCCTGACTCCAATGCTGACAGGAATTTTAAGCATGTCAAGGTGACAATAAGATATAGTCAGAATAATAGAATAAACAGATTTCTAATAAATACCTTTCTATTCTCACTCCATTTTTTTCGGCAGCTCAAAACATTTTCTTGTCGTACGATAAATACACGTCAGAAATACTTGAAGTGACGCTCATTCTGGCACCGTGGCTGAGCAGAGCCGCGAGCGATGTCAGACGTTTGTTTAGCATCAGACATCGGCCTTTGTGGCGGCTGGCTTACCTGCGTCCCGGTGACAACTTCCATTCTCAACACCAAAGGAGCTTAATAAGACCTCATTATGGGCAAAATGAACACCGACAGGAGTGTGTGTGAGAGATGTTCATACAAAACACATGTACAATAGAGTAAAGGGATCTGTCTGTGTGTGTGTGTCTGTGTGTGTGTGTGTGTGTGTGTGTGTCTGTGTGTGTGTGTGTGTGTGTGTGTGTGTGTGTGTGTGTGTGTGTGTGTGTGTGTCTGTGTGTCTGTCTGTCTGTGTGTCTGTCTGTCTGTGTGTCTGTCTGTCTGTCTGTCTGTGTGTGTGTGTGTGTGTGTGTGTGTATGTGTGTGTGTGTGTGTATTTGTGCATGTGACAGGTGAAATACTGATCCGGGAGGTGCTGTTGAGACATCAGTGGGGGAATGAAAACTGGTTCTGGTTGGCACGCTGGCATCCAGTTTTCTGTCGAAACCCTGCTGTGAATTGGTAGGATTAGAGTGTATGTGAGACCCTTTCTACCCTTCTATGTAACTTCATCAGCCATTGTTCCCACAATTGACTACTATGTGTTCAGAAAACAACAAATATGTAGGTTTGTTGAATGAATGGTTTAATTAATTGGATGGAGTGCTCACAAAATCACTCTGGGCTGTGTTTCCTAAAAGCATTGTTAAGCTTAAAGTATACTTAATGTTTGTATCCATCTCATGTATTTTTTTTCAGAAGGTATGACTGATAAAAATGTATTTGTACTCTTTTAAACTAAAGTTATGGCTCTCTCACAACCCCCTCACACAATCCTGATCATTTCGGGTGTCTGTTGTGTCAGTCTTCGCTATTTTGTTGTTGTTGCATCTCTTTTAGTTTCATTTCTACTGTGAAACAAGGGCCCGGGCCAGTGTTGCCACCTTGTGGAAAAACTGATTAGTGCAAAACCAAGTCAATATGCATGTGTGACCTGCATGGACATAGTCAAATTTAGGGTGCTAGTTTATCTTTTGCTAGTTTAAGGATGAAAACAACGGTCGGCCATGGTTGCGTAACACGCAATAAACCAATCAGTCCCATCTCCCATTCCCTTTAAAAGCCAGTTGCGCTTGCACCATGGCAGATTAGCTATTTACATGGAAGAATTTGCGAGAAAAAAGACTTGTCTCCAGAGAGGAAACAGATCTGCTCGTGAGCGATGGTTAAAGCATACACAAAAGTAATATTTTACATTTTAATCCATTCATTTTTAATATTTGGCATGTTTGTGTGCTGCTGTGTGTCCCTTTGTGTGTAATAAGCAGAGCGTATGTGCGTTTTGTGCATAATACAAACCCGCCCCTTAAATAAGAAATACTGCGCCGTTGACTTTAGACCAGGTTTTAGTTGGTCAATGGCACAATCGTTTTCAGTTGCCTAAAAATAGCAATGCATCAACAATGCACCTGAACACACCTCGATTTCAGATCAGCATTCCCATGGGTGAACAAATGGACACAAGCGCATTAGCTATTTAAACAATATATCGCTGGACGTGAAAATGATAGCTGCGTCAGCCTGAAACTAGCGAAACACAGTTGTGTCACGCCTGACGTAGTATTGCGCCGGGTGTATGATAGTTCCTATGGTGTGTATACAATACACACATACTAATTTGTTGACTTTTTTTTTACATGCGCACTGTACGTGGACTCGCACATGTCTAAAAACCGAAGCATACGTTGGCCTTTAGTCAACTAATACATATGTAAGTTAGCAACATTTATAGCAACAATTGTTCAATGATTTATTGTTTTGCAAAACCAATGTTTTAAAAACATTCACAAATAGCATCGCAAACTTGAACTACAGCTTGACTACATGTGGCTATAAGCATAGTTTCTCAATAATATGATGTGGACTTTAATAGAACACGCTCTTATACAATAAAAGCAAGCTAACATGCAGTACGATAAATGTGTAATTGCATCTATCTACAGATTTAATTCTACATCTCTTGTATGTCACATGTGCTCTGGAATCCTGTAAGAGGAAACCCACGATAGAACATCGACAGATGATCAAACAAACTCTAACTAATGTAAAACAATGGATAACAAAAACAATTAAAAAGTAGTTCTTACGTGTCATGTTTATTATTTACAGCATCATTTGATGATAAGTTGATATTGATCCAATTAATTGCCATAATTTCTGACTACACTATCTTTGTGACAATCAAAGACCATTCTAAACTGTTAAACCAATGTGGTTTAAATTAAGTTGTGCGACAAAGTTACTACTGTTTCTTAAAAAAACAATCATGGCTAGCTACTTCAACAATGCATCATACTATGGTAGTCAAGCAGCAAGTTACGTCATTATACAAAACACTTAGTTCGCAAATCTGACTGAAATGGTCTGGTCTCTGTTTCCAAAAGCATTATTAGCCAACTGTCATCTTAGGTTCCATCATTACCAACCTATTGCATGATCCTGTGTTCCCCAAAACAATAGTCAACTGAACATTTTCATACAGCATCACAAAGTTGTTAGGTTGAAAATACAACTCTCAACTTGTTGTTAAAAGCATAGTTTTTTGTTTGTGTGACACACCGTCTTGTATCATGTTCTTAAAGTTATCCTAAGTACAGATGACTCAATTGAGTGTGGACATAAAAGAGCTGATGAATCAGTGTTTTGAGCTGGTTCACCAAAACCAGCAATTCTGGGTAAATGAATCACTACTAAATGGAAAAGGTTCAATTACAGAAGCCTAGATGGTGTTTTTCACACATAAAATAAAAAAATTTATCCTGGGATGTGAAAAAAAAAAGAAACACGTTTGTGCCTCTGCCAAGGATCCAAGATGGCTCCCGTTCTGTTGTGGCTAAAGTCCAGGAAGTGCTAAGATGGGGTCAGCATTGACTGCCATGCCGCCATAGAACCAGAATGGAGCAAACAGTTCCCTCTTGCCAGAGACTGAGAGTGTGGGATTGAAATGGAGTGAATAAAAGAGAGCAAGACCTCCATTGCAAAGCAACAGATGGGGCAGCGTTTGGGAAAGGAAAGCGGAACCCTGGCAAGATGGCGTAGAAACGTTGGCAGGAAGCGGGCGGTGTCGAATGCTGGCATTGCCACAAAGAGCTTCTTCCTTCTCTCCAGCACACAGCAGAGAGTGGACCCTCTCCATAGCACAGAGAAACACATGCTGACGCTGCACAGACACTCGCAGCTTGATGCACCTGGCAGCGAGTATGTGGTATTGTACCTTCGGCAAAGATCCGGCAAAGAAGGCCATATTACATTATGCGATTCTGAGTTTGTTGTGTGTGTATCTGAATCTTTTTGCATTAAATAACATTTAAGTTAAATAAGGAGTAAATTTTAGTTTATGTCGCCCTATACTGTACAACATTTGCCTCAAACACTCAAAAGTTGCTCTTTCAAAGCTTTGAATTGTATTTATTTATTTATTTACTTATTTACTTACTTTCTAGTTAGTAAAATATATACATAAGGGTGCATATATTGTATATATTCTGTCATGGTATAATATCAGTAAAAAAGCCTAAAAGAACACAATTCCTTATTATGATTATTATTATCACAATATTTTTTGAATTTATTTTTACTTATCATTCAACTTTTCACATGTTATTACTTTCTTTCTTCTTCCTACTCCTCCTCCTCATTTTCCTCATCCTCTAACTCTTCTTATTATTATACATCATAACGTCAAAAACACTCTGAAAACCACATAACACCCTGGCAACCACCTTAGAATCATAGCAGCAAATTTTGCCAGTGATTTATGTAAATTATGTTTACTTACTTTACTTTATTTTGAATGAGCTTCGTCTCAGGTGGTTCTTCTAAAATTTGTAAATTTCTAAAAACAAACACAACCGAATGAGAGCTACCTTGATATCTGATATTTCAAGAATCCTATTGCAAAATGTTCATATTAAAATCTGACATTTCTCTTTTTCCCATGAAACATTACACATTTAATTTCATTGTTCTCCTTTTTTTAAGAAGTGGTTTATGTGAGCAAAAATCAGACAGATATAACAAAAGCATTCTGTCTGAAATGGTGATGATGATAGGATGCAGAAAGGAAGAATATGACAAAGACAGATGTAGTGAACAACGGATGGATTCAAAAACAAAACAAGCGGCCTTCACCTCTTGAGCCGACACAGATTTTACCACATTTTGGATGGTACACAAGTGTATACACAATGAAAGTGTGAGCTATACAACATTACAGCGCTGTGTATATACTAAGCAGTACCATAGCAATGAGACTGTGTGTATTTGGTTGATGTAATGATGAAGTGTGTATTGTGTGTGTGTGTGTGTGTGTGTGTGTGTGTGTGTGTGTGTGTGTGTGTGTGTGTGTGTGTGTGTGTGTGTGTGTGTGTGTGTGTGTGTGTGTGTGTGTGTGTGTGTGTGTGTGTGTGTGTGTGTGTGTGTCATTTGAGAATAGAGTCTCGCTAAGTTGAGGGAGTGTGGGAGAATGGAAAAGGCTCTTAGTGTAGGAATGTGAAGGATGTTATATAAACACATTATCGACCGTACCCACTGACACACACTCAATGTGCTCACACACACACTGCTCTGGCGCCAGCACACGCTGCATTAGCCGACATTTTATACAAACCCCCCATGATTGAAAAAGACTAGGCCGGGAGACTGGACCTGTAGCTGGCCTACGTCACCATGTTTGGGCCCGTCGTGTGTGTGATGGGTCATGCTCCAGGCCAATAGAAGCATATCATGGTCAGACACTCACTGATGGAATATTTGGAGATCAGTTCCTGGGATCCCTCAATCCAAAACCCAAAATAAACAAGTTTTTCATATTGCAGAAGAGGTTGGATGCCGGACAGACATGACAAAATAGAGATCAGGTTTTCATATCGAGCATGACAAGCTGTAACTTCCAGTTGAATCTAAAATATTGTTAAATCAAATCCATTTGTGTGATTGCAGTTCTCTGTGTGTGTGTGTGTGTGTGTGGGGGGGGGGTTACGATGTACACAAATCAAGTGAATCTAACTCAAAACAGCTTCTACTGTGTCTACACACTCAATGAATCATGAGTTCTCTTATCCAGACTCAATAACGATCAGGTTTCTGTCTATAAACTGCCAACAATAATCTCTAAAGTGTCTGACAGCATTGTTTTATACAGGATGACAGACAAGCCCACTGCAAACAAAACGCCATGCATCTTACTCCACCAATATAGTACTGTATCTATAGTCTAAACACTATATATACTATTATCATATTAAATCACTTTAAAGAAATGATTTCTGAACAGTGGTGGGCCGTCAGGGGCAGCAGGGCCTTCTCTGCTGGCCCTATAAAAAAAAATGATTGTGTGAAAAAATTATTGATTATTTAGGTATCATTTTCATTTCTGTAATGTCCACAAAATTGCCTATGATTAGTTTAGTTGAGGTTGAACTGGAATGTCCTACATAAAAAAGTATATGACCAGCACTACAGATGCTACCCCTTTGTTGAAAGACTTCACATCTGATTTGTTACGAGCATTGACAGAATCATCAGCCAATCAAATTTTGACGTTCAATGACAGCCTGCTCTCTGGGTCTAGCTACGTGCCCAGTGCTACCCCCAGAGTTAGACCGCCCCTTTAGTCAGGGATTTCCAAGGAACGAAAGTGAAATTCAATGAGAAGAAAATAACAACTGCAGTCCTCGGCGCCTACACTAGATCTTGTTGCCGATCTACTAAAAACACCTTTTTCAATTATCTCTTTTGTAGACAAAAGAAAATAAATAAGGAAGACCTACACCCAAACCGAATTCGCTAACATAGGCCAGCAAAGTTGTTATGCGCCATTTCAAAGATTGCAGAAATTGCATTTTAAGTGAATATGTACATCAAAGAATCATGATATATTATATGGTGTTCCACAAGGTTCCATCATTTGACCAGTTTTGTTTTCTTTATATATGCTTCCTTGTAGCATAATTCAGAAATACAACATGAATTACCATCTTTATGCTGATGGCAACTGTATATTTCAGTTGAGCCCAGAGACACCGTTTTAATAGATCGACTGCCGTTAGACTACAGTTAGTCTGTCCAGCATTGTAAAATGGATGAATGCTATATTTTTTTAAATGAAACTGAAATTAGGTTCCTTAGCTTTACAGTCTAAGAATGAGGTAAATAACCTGGGTGTCATTTTGGACTGTGATTTGAGTTTTAAGTCCCATAATAATCAAGTTACAAAAACATGTTTCTATCACTTGAGAAACATTGCCAGGATTTGTCCTTTTTTATCTTTTAACGATGCTAAGAAACTAATTAATCTTCTCTCGACTTTATTACTGTAATACGGTGTATACTGGTTAACCTAAGGGTTCTATAGTTAACCTGCAAATGATACAAAATACAGCAGCTAGAGTAATAAATTAAAATTGAATAAACACGAACATATTACACCGGTTTTAATCGAATTACATTGGTTACCTGTGCACCAAAGGATTGATTTTAAGATTCTTATATTAGTTTATAAAGCATTGCATAACCTGATACCTTCTAATATTTCTGATTGTTTGTGAAGATATATTCCTAATTGAATGTTACGATCCTCAATGCTGGACTTTTTACCTCTTTTAATCACTATGCTCCAAAAATGTGGAATTGTCTTCCAAATGAAGTGAGAGAGTCCTCTAGTATTCACATCTTTAAAAAGCATGTTAAGACATACCTCTTTAAAGTTGCTTATGAGCATAATTTATGAAGTGTCTGTATTTTTCCTTGTTTTATGACTTTTTTAATGTACTTGTTTATACTTTTTTTTAGTGTATTTTGTTTCATTTTCTCTTAATTTCCCCTCTTATATTTGCTTATACTTGTTGAACCATTTTTTTTGTCTTAATTGTAATAAAACTATGAAGCTATTATTTCAGCTTCGGGGATATTTATTAAAGATTCAATATTGCTTTGATTGAAGTGATATTATTCATTTTTTATACTCTTCATTTCGTCCCTTTCTTATAAACGATTTGACTTATACTTGTTGAACCATCCACAAGACATCATTATTTATCAATGAAACAAGGTTTATTTGCTAACTGTTATTCTACAATACATAGAATAACTTAATATAACACAAACAACACATAAACATACACACACACATACAGAGTTTTGAGGTTAGAAGAAAGTTACAAGATAGCACGAGTGCTAGCTTAAACTTTTATATTGTTTTAATATTTGTTTTATGCTTGTGGAAAACATTGAGTTGCCTTTTATGTATGAAAAGTGTTATACAAATAAATTATTATTATATGAATGCAGCCTTTGTGAGCAGAATATATTATTTTTTTTTTTTGAAAAATATAATTGTCCCCTAAGGTTTTGAAAGGTAGTGGATATTTTACATTGACACTTTTAAAAAATAATTAATAAATAAAGTCATTATAAAAATAACAAAATTAAATCCTAATGAAAATTTGTAAAATTAATCATATAAATTAACATAAAAACTGACTGAGTAAAAGGCACGATAAGCATTTATAAGCACTTATGAATGGTTCCCAATAAGACTAGCAACATCTCTTTTTTTATTCAAAGACAGAACAGTCCTTCTCTTAATATTTGTCCAAAAAACTAGAACCTGCTTGGCGTTCCAAACAATTAGCAGGTGTATCTTCCCTAAAGTGTACATTACCGGTTCAGGGCTCTACAAGAAAATACATTACATCTAAACATAATGCTAGACTTCAGAATATTTTGTAAACTTAATTCAGTGGGCTGGATTCAAAATCCCATTTTACCTCCCTAACAGGCATGAGAAAATGTGAAATGTGTCCCAGATGAATGACGAGAGGGACGGAAAATAGAGAAGGAAGAGGCAAAGAAAACAGCAGCTCTGCGGAATAAGACAGACAGGTGCTGCTTCTTTCATCCTTTCTTCCTGCAATCCTTTGGTTAAAGTGCTGAATGTTTTAAGGCAAAGGAATGAGAGCAGAGGAAATGTTTCACCGGCTGAATGGAGCACCTCCTCTATTCCAACAAGCTGGGACTCGCTCCAGAGACACGGGGAAATCAGAGGAGGGATGAGAGAGAGAAAACTAGATGAGAGTTAGAGGAAATACAAAATGCATTGAAGACGCTGAAAGGAGAGAAAATAAGAAAAGCCAACAGGAAGATAAAAAGAGAAAGTTGGGAAAGGGAAATGAGAGAGAAATATTAAGTGATTGGTGGATGGAGGGAGAGAGAGAGAATATGCTGGCAATGGGTGCTGTGATCCTCGCCGCTGCTGGAATTCACTGTGGATTACCTCTGGACCGCAGCTGACCATGTTGGCACCCTCGCTGGCACCTGCCTACCACGAGGATTTTCCAAAAGCCCTCAGTGCCCAGACACCAGACTGCACCAGGGCAGACGCGGATAGCCAAGGGGCATGCTCAATATCTCATAGACACGTTTAAAACCTCACGGGCACACTCACAACCTCAAAGCATTATGGGTACCCACAGAATGCCAGGGGCGTTTGGAATAGCTTACAGGTGCTGTCCATATTCTGTTAAGACAGCATGCTAAATACTTCACATACGCCACGCTGCCACACCGTACTGCCTTCTGATTCTGAAAGAAAGTAGCATGCAGTATGCACAGTAACTACGTTTGTATCAAGTTATTGTATCCTGCAAAGTGTGCTTGACTTGTACTTTCATGTCCAGTGTGATTCGATGGCAATCATAATAATAATGATAGATAGATAGATAGATAGATAGATAGATAGATAGATAGATAGATAGATAGATAGATAGATAGATAGATAGATAGATAGATAGATAGATAGATAGATAGATAGATAGATAGATATTTTGTTGTTGTTTAGAGATATAAAAAAATCTATAATATGTATCTAACAATAAATATACAATTTAAATTGTTTTAAATGTAAAAATGAATACATTTATATGTATAATTATTTATAAAAATCAATGTTATATAAAAAAAAATACCTGGACAAAAAAATTGATTAAATCAATACCAAATTACTAATATTATTTGATTTGATGAAATATATTAAAATATTATTTTTTTATTATTATTATTATTTTTATATGAAATTACTTAATTAAAAAATATATTTTTTAGATGAATTATTAATACTTTACTAGTTAATTATTGCAATGAAAAGGCCGGCATTTTTTTCACACATTATATATATATATATATTATTTTAATATATTTAAAAACTATAATTTTAAGCTGAAGATTTGATTAAAATCAATACTACTTCTACTACTTCTAATAATGATAATAAATTATTATAGTAATGATAATAAATTAGTAGTACTAGTAGTAAAAATTAAGCATGAAATTAAGTACTTTATTTTTAATTTCCAATATATATATATATATATTTGGCAGATGATGGACTGGACACCACTAGCTGAATATATAATGCAGGTCATGTGCCAAAATGTCACATATTTTTTAACAACACTTGGCAGAAGATGACCTTTAGACTTAATTGTGTCCCCATACTACAGTCTGACAGTGACAGAAGAAGCCCATGAAGTGAAAAGAGGAAGTTGAAGAAAGAAAATGTACCAGACGTGACCCCTCGGTAACTTCATGTTGTTATCATTATGTGTAATTATGAGAGGAATGTCAATACTTCCTGCTTTTTGTCCCTGCTGGCATTCATGAAGGTTAGAAGGCACTGCAGATAAATGCTTGGGTGACATCAACAGGCTTCAGAGTTTGTAAAAAGCAGGATTAATACTAGTAAAATATAATATAGTTGAGACAGTGAGGGGTGCAGAGCACTGTGAATGTACTGTAACTGATGGGTTATTAAAAGGAAACAAATTAAAATTAAAAACAACATTGATGCTAAGTTTGTATAGAGGAGCACTTGTGTCTATGTGCATAAACAACACGCACTGACCTGTGTGTCTAAATTAAGATACATGAGACATTTTATATCCAGATTACTACAAACTATACCTAACCCAAATATAACCCTAAAATAATACATTCACCATTTTCCAAAATCAACAAATAAATTAATTTAATTAAAAGTACCAAAATACATGACAATTTTACCTAGCTTAATAAATAAAACAAAATGGGATTTTATAAGCTGATGCTTTAATATATAATCATATAAAGATGACAAAAAAGGTGAAAATTCTCAAATCGAACAACAGATCACGAAATTAATACAGAGAGAAAGAGAGAGAGACAGATTCTCTGTTGATGATTCTTCAGTAGGGGGCAATGCAAGGCTATGCAGTGTGAGCAGAACTACACTTACAGAGACAGATGCTGCTAGTATTTAAATATATATTTAAAAAAAACATTATATTCATTCTGATGGGTCATTTGTAGAAATAAAGGTAAAAAATTAAGGTAAAAATGAATTTCATTGGCGATTAAATGTTTCCACATATTTGTGCTAGTTTCATTGGCCTGTTTCATTTCACATGCTTAAATTGAACAAAATAATATTTATTGATGTATTTATTTATTCCAGCATTTGCATGCTTGCCGTGTGAAATGTAAAATAAGAAATAGTATAGATATTTATAGAGAGATTAAATATTATAGAAATATTACTATGTTTAACTACCATATTTTTTACCGTATTTCCAATGCTATACCACGACCAATTCGTACATATTTTACGGGGTGGCTAATTCGTACGATTTTGTATGATTTGTCTAAACCCCAGGTGTAGGTTAGGTGTAGGTAATTCGTACAAATTCATACGAATTGCGCAACTCGTAAAATACGTACGATTTACTGTGAGATAGGGCTGTTATTTCCCAAACTTCACGTATTACAAATGACCATAGATAACAATAAAGGAACATTTAACATCATGGACACTCACACAATTGTCATTTAGCGTTAAACTCCAATGTTTGGTTACAACAACAAGCAGAGTGTGAATAATCCAGAGCCGATCCTCCCTATACGCAGAATACACAAGCTGCGTAGGGCCCTCGAAACTGCAGGCGGCCCCCTTGCTCTCAAAGATGATTTCATTTTAGTTTAGTTTCTGAATTTGGCCAGCGGCTATGAAAACATGA
Source organism: Ptychobarbus kaznakovi (assembly GCA_027422405.1). Lineage (NCBI taxonomy): Eukaryota > Metazoa > Chordata > Actinopteri > Cypriniformes > Cyprinidae > Ptychobarbus > Ptychobarbus kaznakovi. The sequence goes on along the minus strand of CM049795.1, from coordinate 30,355,301 downwards.
ATTATAATTAATTGTAATGCGGTGCTGTTGCCCTTTCTACGTAAAAAATCTTAGTCAAATCGTGTAACGTGAATGTCGTAAAGTATCTTGCTCGAGACGAAAAAAACGAGTTGAAAGCATAGCGAGCAGCGTAATAGACGCTGTTTCTCGAGCGCTTTCCGCGATCGCGATTCGAAACGGACAAATGCATTTCATTCATAACTACTCGAACCCCCGGTCGACACAGTTTTGCGTAGGGCCCCCAGCAGTCTAGGATCGGCTCTGGAATAATCATACTCTAACGCTCTACGCAACGATAAAAATATACTTGCTGTACACAAGTTCTGCTATGCAATTTGCTGAATTTGGGAAATTGTGTCTAGAATCTATTGTAGACTTAATTAAAAGTTTCATTTAGATCAACGGCTTGATTAAAAGTGCCATCAGGTTTGATTGAGGAACAATAGGCGGAGGAAAAGCGCAGAGTCGGCGCTTTGCGTTCAGAACACATCAGCATCTTCTGAATCTTAACATGCTATTTGCATATTCAAATGCTCCTCTAATGACTTTCCTGCAGTTCAAGGTAATTCCTTGGCTGTTTCAACGTTGAACTACGGTAAATACGTGCAAATGTATGTGTAGGCATGCACAGCTGGTATATGTTGGTGTGTGAAAAGGCAATTCATTCTATAAAACGACTTGCAGATACATATTTGTGCGAGTTACATCATAGAGAAGAGTCATTTAACTATATGAAATGTAAACTTTGAATTGAGATGGTGCAATTGTTCGTTTAAGGAGAAAAGAGCCTGTAGAGGTTCTTTTTAATGGCATATCTGAACAGCTAATGTTGGGATGAGTCGAGCATTGGCAGAATGAGAGGGAGAAATCAAACACATGACCATTATGAATGCATATTCTAAAGTACAAAACAGCTTTGATGTGTCTTCATGGCCCGCAGGTCAAGAGAACAAGTGCTTCTTTATCTTAATTGAAAAATTAATTCATTAACCTGATGCCTCAATATTTCTGCCGAACTTTCTCATTTGCATTGTATTTTACTGAAAACACGAATGAGAGAGCGGAGGGGAAGAAAGACGGGACGCGGTGGACAGAGGCAATGAAATGAAAGAGAAGACGGAGAGCTGGGAAAGTTTAGCAGGTGTAATTTGATTAATAATGGTAAATGGAGACAGTGAGGGAGAGATACAGAGAGACATAGACGTGAGGACAGACACACAAACACATGAGACTGATAACACACACACACACACACACACACACACACACACACACACACACACACACACACACACACACACACACACACACACACACACACACACACACACACACACACAAAGCTACTTCTGCTCTAGAAAAGTCCATTTACTTTCATTATTGTTATCAAAGAGCCTTAAACTAACCCTATAACTAGCCCACAAAAAAGACAAGCTAGCTAATACAAGTTAAAAGAATACAAGAAACTATACACACACACTATACACAACTGTATGCGTTCATTTTTGAATATGTATATATTATATTAATGCACCAAGGCTACATATCTAAAGGCCAGTGGTATGAATGTTTATTGTAAAGGTTATTGACCATAAATGTAAAGCCACCTAGAGGTCATTTTTCAAATTTGCACAAAAAGTCATTCTGGTTGTGAGTTAAATTAGTACCAACATCATAAAAAATATTATTGCACATTTAAGACCCATTTTTTTCACAAAGTGCAGATGAGCTACACTGATACATATTGATAAATATATACACCATATGAGCACCAAAGCTGCATTTGATCAAAAATACAGTAAACGGCAATGACGATCAATGTGAAATATAACAATTTAAAATAGCTGTATTCTATTAACGGTAATATGCGTTCAAATATTATTATTACTGTGATATCAGGGCTGAATTTGCAGCGTCCACTTTAAAGTCACATGATCCTTAAGAAATCTCCATAAATGTAATATTCCAGTAACATGTTGAACAATGCACCAAAGATGCAGGTTTGATTCCATCTCTCTCCCCAAGTATTTCCTGTCCCGTCTGAACCTTTTCAATAAAGAAACTAATAAGAAAGAAAGAAAGAAAGAAAGAAAGAAAGAAAGAAAGAAAGAAAGAAAGAAAGAAAGAAAGAAAGAAAGAAAGAAAGAAAGAAAGAAAGAAAGAAAGAAAGAAAGAAAGAAAGAAAGAAGGAATATGCATTAGAAACTACTTTCCTGGGTAAAATTAAACACCACCGTTGTTGTAACGCACGTCACTGGCACCTCCTGACACAATGTTTGACAGATCTTTAATATATTAATCTTTCTGTCTGCATGTATGCGGGTAGCTATACTAGGAAATGTTCGACTGTCAAAACACAGTTAGTTAAAGAAGAAAGACGTGAGAACCACTGGTGTGTTTGGTGTTCTGCCAGTCAAACAACTCACTAAATGCAGGCTGCAGTGAAGACCATGAACACAGAGTCTGGATCTGACAATTAACACACAATTTTGACATGAATATTTAGAGACAGAATTCTTTCAGAATGTTTCTAACAGTGAATGCAAAGACTGCAGAAGTTGTGGGCAAACAAATATGTGCACTGACACTATCATGCATTAACACAACTTGCTATGTATAGTCTAATAAATTCAATTTACTCCGAAAATTAACCCCCAAAAATCCCCAGTCAGTTGAGGGATTTTAAATATCTGGTTGAGAGAGAAAGATAATCTGCAGATGAGATACAGAATAAAGGAGGAGTGCTGGGTGAAAGGGGGAACAGAGGGAGAGGAGAGGAGGGTTTCCACACCCTTATCAGGTCAAGCACAGGAGAGAGGAAACGATTACCATCAAATCTAACCCGGCTCTTCACACACACACAAACCCCTTTGACGGACAAATATATTTCCATTTGAAAAGGCCGTCTTTAAAAGCTGATTTCGTGGCTGAATCGAGGGTCGTAATGTTTGAGCTGCAGCCAGAAAAGGTTTCTGTGCATGTGTGTGTGTGTGTGTGTGCGCGCACATTTATATTTGTAAATATCTACGATTCAGAAGCATGTTCATTCAAATAAAAGCACACTCGGACTTGAATGCTAAGATTTGGCAAATCTCACAGCAGCATTCATGCATCGATAAACTATGTTGACACCAGCAGAGCCACAGAAAGAGCTTGGAATCTGGAAGCGCTTTCGTGTTAGAACTCTTTCATTCTTCGGCTTGCGTTTTACATCCAAGGCAATCCAAATGTCAACAAAAATAAACATATTTCGAAAGTTTTCTCAGTCCATTATAAGTGTGATTGGCTGAAAATCAAATATTAAACAAATAATTGGCCCTTAATTGGCTCTATTTTTCCCCTGTGGTATCCAAAAGGATGCAGAATCTTCATACAGTTATTGTCCATACAATACGTTCAGAATCACTATTCAAGCTCCAAACCTTAAAGGAGGTCTGTATGACTTGCACACTTCTGTATTTTCCTCTGAAAGCAAGAATTTTGTGTGAAGAACCAAAAAAAAGTGTTTGACTGAAAATTCTAAAAAAAATTATTCAGAAAGTTAATGGAAAAACAAAAGTTGATAGGCAGTACAGCTTCAATAAACATATGGAAAAATATATATGTAAAAAAATATATACATGTATATAAAAATCTTGCCTTCAAAAAGTATAATTAAACAAATTAAATGTATTATTTCTTAGAAATGATTCAACATTAATCATAATTAATTAATACAAATAAATTTGTATTAATTAAAAGTGAATAATTAAATAAAATAACTTAATAATAATAATCATCATCATCATCATCATCATCAATAATTCATTATTGATCTTGAAAACCTTCAAAACTTAAAAACAAAATAATCGGTGTCAATGTCAGTAAGTCTCTTTTTTAAAGTAATAGTAAACTGGCATGTGGTGCAATTCAACAAGCATAGCATTATGTCAAATAATTACTGAATTATTTTTGCTGTAAAAATGTGTACAAATATTTTCATAACTTTTGGGGGGAAAATAAATAACTAAATAAAATGTACACTCAGTGTGTGAAAACACTCTAAAAGTTCTTTGAGTTGAAAAATAACCACACAAATTTACAAGGACATCAGGGTTAATAAATAACGATAGAATTTAATTTGTTGTCTGAATTATTTCCTTAAGTCCATGACGGGCCATGTGTACGTCTACAGTGACTGTATTATGAATTCCAATGCACCTGCAGATCTTCACACACACACACACACACACACACACACACACACACACGTACTGTGTGTCAGCGGATGGGTGGGTACGTTTGACAAGGTGAACTTCACGCATCGTGTAAATGATGAATGACTTCACTGAGAACCAACAGTGAAGGTCAAACTAAGAGAACGGATACTGTCTCTCTCTGTCTCTCTTTTACCACCATTGCCTTTATCCTTCTCTTTTATGTTCATAAAACTAGAGGTCACTCTTTCAACCGGTTATGGCATAACGGCAACATTTTTCAAACCACTGAATGCAAAGCAAGCAAGGAGTATTTTTTTTTTCAAGAAAAGTCTTTGACCCCAATACACAGCCATGATACATGTACTGTTATTAAGAAGTTCACGCGTAGAGTCAACGTGGGGAGTAAAGGACATCTCAAGAACGTATTTAAGTATAAATGTACGGTCACATTTACTGTAGTTTGCTGAATTGTCATGGTCTATTTAAACAGAGTCATTTTAATAGGAATCCACATAACTGGGAATTTTATTTGAGGGATATTTCCACATGCAGATTTTGCATAGGTTTCAGGTTGGTCACGCAAATTTGCCTCGTTGGCCAACCGAAAGATGCTTGGTTTGTACCTCATACATCGCTAAACTATTGACAATAGACAGAGGTCTTTTTGCCTGAAAATGCGATTTCATGTTAAAATGTAAGTATGTTACACGCCTAACCTCCTTTTGTAATATAATTGTCATTGGGGCCTAAACAAATTTAACGAAAACAGGATTTGATTGTGCAAATTCATTATATTAATTCAAAATGTAAAATATTTACGAATTGCCAAAAGACTGCTTTTGAAATGTTGCAGAAATGTTCTGAATGTAACCAAACGTTCACTCTTTTAAGGGACGCCAGTTGATTTTCGAATTATCACACAGATATCAAACCTGTGAAAAAGATCTCAAAGACTATGAAATAGAATAAGATATTTCAGTATTAAGGCGTGATCACATTTACCGTTTTCTTGCCAAATTGTTGCGGTCAAAATTAGTCCTTTCAAGAAGAATCCAGGTCATTCAAAATTGAGCTTGACTGAAAGATTTCCACAGGCACATTTTACACCGGTGTCATGTTGATTATGCAGATTTGACAACAAGGACTTCTGTGTAGTCTACAATTTACACATTGCTACACTGATGACAACACTTTTTTTAGGGTGGGGGGGGGGGGGTATGTTACCACACTTTTACTGTAAGATTTTCAACTGATAAATGATCAAACAGGTTAAAAAAAATCCCTAAGATCTGGATCAGAGATAAATCTAGAAACTAGAGTATAGAAACTCAAGCGAGTTTTGGGGGCCCCTAAGCAAGCAGTCCCTGGGGGTCCCCCTCAGTAGTAATCATGTTCCGGGGGGAAAATCGGTATAAAGGTTCAGGGGGCCCACGTGCAATTGTGTGGTTTGTGTGATGCCTAGCACGCTACTGGACTCAAGGATGAGACAGCACACACCCAAAATACTTTGGCAACTTAATGGCAACACCTTATCAACCACCCCGGCATTGTGCATTCTCATTCATTCCCCAGAAAATGTGCAATTTTGGCTTTAGTCCAGTTTTCATTCAATATTAACAATACTACAAGCATTTGGTTTACAGTATAAAATATGGAAGTTAAAGGGATAGTTCACCTTTATTTGCCTGCCCCCATTGACTTCCATAGTGTGGACGGAAAAAAATACGCTATGTCAATGGGGACCAACTGAAGGTGAACTATCCTTTTACGGGAGATGGACAAGAGAGTGGGATACTGTACGGATGAAATGTGTCTTGTGTGAAAGAGAGAACGCAAGAGATAGAGAGAGAAATAATAATGGTAATTTGGGCTTGTTTGCGCTCTGTTGCACTGCAGCTCTTGGCAAGGCTAATAGCCTTTCATTACACGTTTCCTCTTTAGCCAATTAGAGCTGCCCTCTTCCTGCCTGCCTGCCTCTCAGCCAACCAACTCCACCCTTTCATCTGTGCTTTGGTCACTGACGCACGTCTAATGACCTTGTGTGCACACACACACGCACGCACACACACACACACACACACACACACACACGGCCTCATAAACACTCTGGCTATCTTTAGATTATACTATAATACCAGATTGTTTTACTGTTTATAATATAGTATTTAAACTGCGCACAGTATGGATTATGGAATAACTGGATGACAAAATGCAAAAAAAGGAGCATTGTACTATCAGAATACACTATGTATAGTGTATAGCAATAATAGTGTTATAATAGCACTTATAATAACAATAGTAGTGTTGTTGTTAACTACAACTTTGATTTTAATTGAAAAAATATTAAATAACATGTTATGATTTGAATTATTATTTTATAAGCTGCATTAGGAACAAGTTTAAGTACTAAAATTACTAAAAGTAAATCTGAAATATATATAAAGCTAAGTAAAAACAATATTATAGAAATATGTTATTATTAGTAAAAAAAATACACAACTTAAAAGCGCTTAAATTACTAAAACTTGAAAAAAAATCAAGATAAAAACTGAACATAAAATAACCAAAAACATTAATATGATAACAACATGTAAATAATACAACAATAAAAAACTGCTATACCTCTTTTTGCCTCACGTTCATATTTTTGCACTGGTAACATGTATAATTATTACTGTTTCCATTTCCTCATTTCTTGTTCCTTTTTTTCAGCAATTTGTGCTGTATCATTTCATGAATGTAAAAGCATGCTCTCTTATGCAACCTCACACTGACTGTAGGGCTATTGGATATGAGTGGGTGGATAAGAACTTTCCACATGACAGCATCACAGTTACATGTTTATTTGATCCATGACTCCAGCTTACACCGATTCCATGATTCAAACGGTATTTCTAGCACCGCCCACTTGACGGAGTATACAGTGACATCATACATGCCAAGTGTTAACTGCGGAGGAATTCTCCACTGATACCAGTAGATATCAAAGCATTAATCATAAAAAGATTGCAGTGTGCTAACTTAAAACAATACAATAATGATTTGATAAGATAATAACACTAAGAACATGAAATTAATACGAAACCACTAATAAACAGTTAAATGAAAATACTAAAAATAATACATTGTAAATGAAAAAACTACTAATATGATACTGTAAATGTATATAAATTAATTAATTGTTCATAGTTCTTTTTCACATACATAAACACAACAAATATATTTGCTTATATTTTCTATTTGGAACTAATTAAATAAATAACATTTATTTACTTATTTCATAATATATGTTTCTGTATTTAAAATAGTAGAAAGTCAATAGAAAGTCCCTAGCTTAATATTTTTTATTTTTTAAAGCACACGTGTTTGTGACTTAAATCTCTCTAACGACCTTTACATAAACCAGTTCTGTAAAAGTCACTTTTCCAGAGAAATTCTACAAAAGAAAGTGACATAGCAGAAATTTGTAGAAAGATAGTTTCTATCTTTGAATGAAAGATTGTGGGTGATCGTGTGATCTGGGTGTTGTGATGATAAAATACAATATTAATAATAGATATGCGAGTGTGTGTGTGTGTGTGTGTGTGTGTGTGTGTGTGTGTGTGTGTGTGTGTGTGTGTGTGTGTGAGAGAGAGAGAGTGTTTTGGTAAAGGGTGATCTTCACTAATGGCAGTTTTGTAACCCAACATAAACCCGTTATCTCCCGCACACAGATTTCAATCACACCGGGACCCCTATTACCATACTGCCCCTTCACACACACACACACACACACACACACACACACACACATGCATGCATGCACACAGAGCAGAGCGTAGTCTCAGAGGATCTCTATTAGCATATTACCCCCTTCAAACTGGGCAGGGGGGTTAATCTAGACAAGGGGGATTCTTTAGCCCAAGGAAATAAACACACCCATCTTAATAAATAGAACATTTCAAAGCTGTGGGTTTATCTGTCTCCCTCTTTAACAGGCCTGTACATTTTAATGGGATTTCATTTGTGATTGCAGTAACAAAATGTGGTGCGAGTCCGCTGGGATCCACACTAACATCCGTGTGTGTGTGTGTGTGTGTGTGTGTGTGTGTGTGTGTGTGTGTGTGTGTGTGTGTGTGTGTGTGTGTGTGTGTGTGTGTGTGTGTGTGTGTGTGTGTGTGTGTGTGTAAAAGAGTGTTTAGAAAAGTGCCATTTACACAATTTTGTTAATTGTGTTTGCTTAGATAAGCATCATTATTATTGCTCATATTTAAGGTTTGAACACACTTGAAACCCTAGGCATTAAAATGTTGCCATGTAACTCATCCTTTCAAACACGTGCCAAGTACTTAATGTACTCTCATATAAATATTTGTTTCACATGCCTTTTAAAAAACAATCAGTTTCAAGAAAAAGTTTGCGTTTTATGATTTTGACCTTGTGACTTTAAAATGCATATATTTTTTAATCTTTAATTTTTTTTTTGTAAATATCAGTTTTATAATTCATTATTATTTTGGGGGGCAAACCACATTTCATTTTATGACCTTGCATCAATAAAACCTTGCATTAACTAAAAAAAATTGTAAAAGTGATAATCAAATTATCTGACGTTTGAATACATTTATTAAAACTTAAGTGGCTTTTATGTTCTTTCATAAATTTTTGTTTCTTTGTTTATAGTATATGCTGGCTGCCCCACACAACATTTCCAAATATTAATTTACTGTTCAAATATTTTACCAAAACCACCTCATTTTCTTTTCTTCTAAATAATAATAAAAGTTATGGTCACACTTTAGTTTTGGGGTCCAGTTATCTCCGTTAACTCACTATTAGCTACAGCTATTGCTTCAATAATAGATTAACTAATTAGTGCCATGTTAAATATTCACCTTAGCAACACCTTGGAAACCAACTGCAAAACCCATTGTGCTGAAGGGTTTTCATGGGAAAGTACCTTCAAAAACTGCACAAATTGAATATATTATGGTAACACTTTAGTATGGGACCAATTCTAACACGCTGTTTATAGGTACTTATAAAGCACATATTCTACATCCAAATACCTAAACTTAACAACTACCTTACTAACTATTAATAAGCAGCAAATTAGGAGTTTATTGAGCCAAAATGTGTAGTTAATGGTTTGTTAATAGCAGGAATTGAACCTTAAAATAAAGTGTGACCTATATTACTTATATTATCCTCTGCGCTACATAGCCGTATGCTTTTAAACCAAGTAAAGAACACCCAACAACTTTGGACATGATGATAAAGAAACTTCCCTCTTGTCAAGAATTATCTTTAAATCCTAAACCCCTGTCTATTAAAACCATTACACTTCAGCCAAGCCCTATTTTGTGTGACAGTTTGCAATTTGAGTGTTATAAGTATTACTTCAGGCTTAGCATTGTTTCCTAATAGAAACATTATATGTGCCATCTCCTATTATGTTGTTGCATGTAATCCTAAAATTGCAGGATACTTGTATCCACTTGTTGCAAGTACACACATTTACACACTCGCAGTGGTGGTGCTGAGCTGTATGGAATTCACAGGTGTGTGTGTGTGTGTGTGTGTGTGTGTGTGTGTGTGTGTGTGTGTGTGTGTGTGTGTGTGTGTGTGTGTGTGTGTGTGTGTGTGTGTGTGTGTGTGAAAGAGAAAGACACAAAGCAGGTGTTTACGTTCTAAGCGGGTCATCCTAACAGCTATGTTTAATGACAACATCACCTTCCAATGACCCAGCTAATGAGTGGGGTGAGAACACACTCAGCAGCACATTATCAACACACTGTCCATCTATCTATCTATCTATCTATCTATCTATCATCTATCTATCTATCTATCTATCTATCTATCTAATAATTTAAGTATGTAGTTGTATATTGTATCCTCGTGGTAAGTTGATTATTTGAATTAATTAATTTACTTATAAATAGGCTCAGATAGAATCTGTTGATTTTTTTCTGCACTGACTTTTTTTACACTGACTGAGTGGAGAATCTTACAGAATTCTATGGAAAGGATTTGAGTGAGGTAATACTAAAAAATACAACAATAGAGACACACACTTTAGGTGAGACACACACACACAAGTATGCATGTATATATATATATATATGTATATATATACACACACACACACACACACACATTTACATATACATATATACATTTACATATACATATTCCTGTGGCTCAGTGGTAGAGCATTGCGTTAGCAGTGCAAAGGTTGTGGGTTCAATTACCTGGGAACACACATACTGACAATAAATGTATAACCTTAATGCACTGTAAGCTTGTCGCTTTGGATTAAAGCATCTGCTTAAATGCATAAATGTAAATATAAACATATAAAGATATATATAATAAATAAATAAAAAGAAAACTGAGCAGTCACTGTCATCAGTTTGTAGTGAGATTTTTATTCACAAATCAGAAACTTTTAGCATTAGAAAAATAAGTGTAAAGAGTAGAATGAAATTATTGCATTTATATACAATTATTTAATTCATGAATCAGATTTTTGTCTAATTTTAGCCAATTTTATCTCTAAATGAAACACACATCCATGCGATATGAAGGAGCAATTATCTGATAACCTGCATGGCTACCAAACTCTCTAATATTGGGTCAAAATGTAATGCTTACTAAATTAAATGTAAGAGACAGTTAAAATAAATAAATACATACATACATAGGCCTACATAACACACAAAGCACATCACCGTAAATAACATTTCAGGTTTTGTTGCAACCTGGTCATTCCTCGGGTGTTTCTTCAGGTCTGTTTTACTCATTGACACCACACTAGAAAACTTCAAAATACCCGAAAGTCAGTGGTGTGACACACATGTGTACGTACACTCTTATATGATTACCATACTCTACATTACTGCTGTACAGATAAGTGCTGTCTTCCTCAGGGAACACACACACACACACTTTTACTGATAAGTGGTTGGCTCCTGAGGGCCTGCCAATCCAGAGTAATCCTACAAACACTCTGAATTTTCATTTCAAACAAAAGGCAAATCCACACACAGACACGACCAAATCTGTTGCCCTTCTCCCCCTTTCTCTCCCGCTCTTTTATTGTTCCCGCTTTTTCCTTTTCCTTTCCTTCAAGCTCAACCACTTGTTCCTCCTGCTTTATATCAACCATTTTCGTGAAAGAATGAAATGCAATGAACAAAAAACATCAATGAAAGAGGAAGGAGATTGTTAAGAATATTTAATTACCATCCATATTCTTCAGTAAACTGGTTTATTGTTTCTAGGCCATTAAAGCATGGATGAAACTTTGAACTGTTGGTGGCGCTAGAGAGTCTGAGATAGAAAGGTTAAAATTGACATGGTAGAGATTGAGATTCTTATCTATTAGTTTGCCAAATTTCACAACATGGTTCTAGGAGTTGCCTAGAAACAAACAAAAAAGAATACTAATAATTTAAGCAAAATTCTACTTACATTTTTAACAACATTTTACATCAACAATACAAACATAAATTAAACCGTTAATTTCAAGTTGGCTCAACATATTTTTCAAGAGAAAATTATATATTTTTTGAGATTTGTAAATTTAAATATAGATTATTAATCGAATTATAAACAATTAAATGGATCGTACACCCAAAAATGAAAATTCTGATATTAATTACTCACCCTCATAACGTTGTTTATTTTTGATGAAACTCAAGATCTTTCTAAACAGGAAGACCCCTGAAGAATTTTTTAATAAAGACGATATTTTTGTTTTCTTTGCACAAAAAAAATAATTCTTGAAGCTTCGTAAAATTACAGTTGAACCACTGATGTCACGTGGACTATTTTAACGATGTCCGTACTACCTTTCTGGGCCTTGAATGTGTCAGTTGCGTTGCTATCTATGCAGAGTCAGAAAGCTCATTGATTTCATCAAAAAATATCTTAATTTGTGTTTGGAACGACATGAGGGCAAGCATTTAATGACAGAATTTTCACTTTTGGGTGAACTATCCCTTTAAGTACTGTTTTTCAATGTGATATTTTAATACTGAAACTAAAAGAAACCATTTAACAGTTATTGCCACACACAGAAACTGTGTGGATCGCCGCGAGTGCTGTGAGTCCGCTGGCCGCGAGCCCCTCCAACCAAATTTGTTGGTGATCTTTGCAGTTTAAACTATCGTATAAGTAATCTCCAGGGCTATACCAGAAATTACCTTACTACCAGATATGTCAATTTGATAGCATTTTACAACAACTGCAGTCCGCGGCTCCTTCAAGCCCGCTGTTCGCGGGAAGTTCACGCCGCTGTTCGCGGGAGATGGACGCAGCGTTTCGCGGCTCTCCCAAGCCTGCTGCTGACTCAAGCCCGCCGACCCGCCGCTGAATCATTCCAGTGGATTCGGTCTACACATCACTGCCAGGAGTGCAGTTTTTAGTCTTGTTGTGTCCACAGGAGCAGTTTTAATCAGAGTCAAGTCTTGCCCACGGAGGCCACTCCCAGCCGCCTGCCGCAGAAGTGGAGGCGGTTGCTGAGGGACACTGGGAGGGCCCCTGACTCCTAGTTATGCCCAAAGGAAGCCTCAGCAGCCGAGCTCAGCCCTAGGACGGGCTTCCTGTTCCAATGGGTTGTCCTGTCCAGTCTGTGTAGTCCTGTGGAGTGTCGTGTTCCAGTGCGGACTGTCCTGTTCCTGTTTGTTTAGCCCTGGAAGTCTCCTGATATCCCCTAGCTGCCCCATGGAAAAAAAAATAAAAAATTGGGGGGGGGGGGTAGAAGGGTTCCAGCTGGAGTGGCCAGGCCGAGGGACGAGGCCACATGGACCTCCTGAGCTCCCTGCACCACCATGTCCTCCGTTGTCTGTTCCGCTCTGGAGGTCCCCGTCCTGTGATCCTGTCCACGTCTGTCCTGAGGGGCCTTCAAAGCGCCCACCCCCCCCCCGGTCGAACTGTTAGTTATGGGGAGTTATGTCAGTCCTCTGTCATGTGTGTCATGTGTTCCCGCCAATTGTGTCCATATTTGGTTTGTTTCCTGTCCTTGTTTAATGTCATTATTAGTTAATTCTTGTCCAGCTGTGTTTGACTCGTTAGCCTGTGTATTTAAGTTCCTGCCTGTTCAGTTTTGTGTCGTCTGGTCTTCTCGTTACTCCCCAGTGTTCCTGTCTGTGGCAGCCTTGCCTTGTCCTGCCCAGCCTTGTTTGTCTACATTAAAGACTATTATTTTAGTTTACTCCTTGTCTGCGTGTTCCTGTATCCTCCTTGTGTGTGCACCGTGACAGTATGTGTGTGTATTTATATATACACAATAAATATACACAATACACACACATATATTATGTAAACAAAAACTTTTATTTTAGATGCAATTAATAGTTTGACAGCACTAATATATGTATGTGTGTATATATACAGTATCTCACAAAAGTGAGTACACCCCTCACATTTCAGCCAAGATTTTTGTATAATTTCTCATGGGACAATACTGCACAAATTAAACTTGAATATAGTTTTAGAGTAGTCAATGTGCAGCTTGTATAGAAGTACAAATTTACGGTCTAAATATAACTCAACATATAAACATTATAGTCAAAATAACTGGCAACAAAAATGAGTACACCCTAAGTGAACATTTCAAAACTGTGTCCAAAGTGTCAATATTTAGTAGAGGCACCATTGTTATCTAGCACTGCCTAATCCTCCTGGCATGGGATTCACCAGAGCTGCACAGGTTGCTGCTGGCATCCTCTTCCACTCCTCCATAATGACATCACGGAGCTGCTGGACGTTAGACACATGGTGCTTCTCCACCTTCCGCTTGAGGATGTCCCATGTGTGCTCAATAGGGTTCAGGTCTGGAGTCATACTTGGCCACTCCATCACCTTCACCTTCAGCAGCAAGGCAGTTGTCATCTTGGCAGTGTGTTTGGGGTGGTTCTTATGTTGGAAAGCTGCCATTCGGCACAGTTTCTGAAGGGAGGGCATCATATTCTGCTTCAGAATGTCACAGTACATGTTGGAATCCATGTTTCCTTCAATGAACCGCAGCTCCCCAGTACCAGCAGTAGTCATGCAGCCCCAGACCATGATGCTACTACCACCATGCTTGACTGTAGGCAAGGCACAATTTTCTTGGTACTCCTCACCAGGGCGTTGCCACACATGCTGGACACAATCTGAGTCAAATAAGTTTATCTTAGACTCGTCAGACCACAGGACATGGTTCCAGTAATTCATGCTCTTAGCCAGGTTGTTTTCAGCAAACTGTTTGCAGGCTTTTTTGTGAGCCAGCTTCAGAAAAGGCTTCCTTCTGGGACGACGGCTATGCAAACCGACTTGTTGCAGTGTGTGGCGTATGTTCTGAGCCAGAGCCGATCCTCCCTATACGCAGAATACCAAGCTGCGTAAGGCCCCCGAACACCAGGGGGCCCCCCTTGCTCTCAAAGATGATTTCATTTTAGTTTTAGAATTTCGCTAACGACTATGAAAACATGAATGACAATTTATTGTGATGCGGTGCTGATAAAAATCAGTCAAATCATGTAATGTGAAAGTCTCTTGCTCGAGACTAAAACAACGAGTTGAAAGCATAGCGAGCCGCGGAAGAGACCCGTTTCTCGAGTGCTTTCTGCGAGAGCGATTCGAGACGGAGTGAAACACGGACAAATGTGTTTCATTTAACCCATCTTTGTGGAGAGCAGCAATCCTAATTCTCAAATCCTCAGAGAGTTCTTTGCCATGAGGTGCCATTTTGAACATCCAGTGGTCAGTATGAGAGAATTGTACTCAAAGAACCAAATTTTAACTGCTCTAAAACAAGATACACGCATGTGTATGGTCCTGTCAAGCAAACAAAACATGAACATGATGAATAGGACATGTGGATTTCCCTTAGGGTGTACTCAGTTTTTTGCCATATTTGACAATAATGGCTGTATGTTGAGTTATTTTCAGAGGACAGTAAATCTTTACTGCTATACAAGTTGCACATTGACTACTCTAAAATATATCCAAGTGTCATTTCTATAGTATTGTCCCTTGAAAATATATACTAAATTGACTGCCGAAATGTGAGGGTGTACTTACTTTTGTGAGATACTGTATGTATGTACAACAATAAACCCGTTTAGTCTTTGTAGACATCACACAAATACGAATCCCTTACTTGCAGACTACAATGACAGCCCACCAGAGACACACACAGGTAAATGCATTCACAGACAGGACTGTCAGCATGACCATTAGGTATGTCCACTCCTGTCTCGGACTGGCTGAAGGGCCCGTTGTTTAGTGGGGGCCCGGGGCCGGAGCTCTGACCCCTGGCTCCGTCTGCTCCATTAGAGTAATTATGGCTGGGGACAGGGAGCAGAGCAGGGGCTAGGTGAGGGCAAATTACAGCCTACCGGCCCCGCAAGAGCACAGGTTAGAATTACACACAAACATGCTTCTGTACTGAGAGAGATAGATTTATACTAATCTATAAATATGCACTTTGATTTACTTTATATTGAGTGGTAAGTGTGTATGGGCTACAAAAGTGATGTTTACTTATTTCAGAGTAATACAAATGATGTGCATTAGCGCATAATCCGGGATAATTCCTAAATAAAAAAGCAACTGATCATGTCTAAACTTATAAAATATATATTTATATTCTGTTTTAAAGAAGTCGCCATGCTTAGCTTCAAAGTAATTAGAGTACTTTTACAGATTTATTTTAGACTTCTTTTTTTTATACAAAAACTTGTTGAAACCAATTTGACTTTTTACTTGCCATTTTAAATATCAGGAGATGTATTCAAATATGTGACAGTTAAATACAATTTACTTTCACACACATTCATGCCACACTGTCACAGCTACACAACACACACACACACACACACACACACACACACACACACACACACACACACACACACACACACACACACACACACACACACACACACACACACAGGTGCACTTGTTATTCCTGGAATGTTCCCAAAGTGATTAACTTTGAGAGATAAAGCCAGGGGTAGCGATGATGTCACATCCTCCACGCGCACCACAGGCACAACACATTACCCAGAATTCAGTGCTGTCAGCACATGCTGACACAATCTCCAGAGGCCTGACCTCTCGCTGCGAAAGGTCAGCAGATAAACATTACAACACACACTTCAAATTAATAGGAAGTGTTGCAATATCTGTTCAACAAACCAATAACACAAATAGAATAAAACGTATTTCAAAAATACTTTATAGCAAAATAAAAATACACATTTGAATAACCATAGCAAACAGCCACATTATAGTCTTTGGACCGTTTTGTCATATTTTACATTTTTTTCTAAATACCATTTTAGTTGACGAAAATGTACAAAATGACCTTGGTGTTGCAGGTCAATGCTCTACTTTATACCAAATGTGGAGATACACATTCTGACTAGCACCTAGTTCAAGTTTACCTGTACATTCGCTGCATGTTCACTTTAATAATATATTAATTTTAGCAATATCACTGATAAATCTCATAAGTGTGTTTGAGCTAATCATTCAATGTTTATCATTAAATACTACAGTTAGTACATTCAGTGTAATTTAACCATATTCCAAAATTAACAAAAGTATGAAATTATATAAAGATACACTATATAAAAAAATATTTAAATGAGAATTAAATTAAAATGTATTATAATAGAAGTGAATATTAAATAAAATTAGATATACTATTTTAAACAAGTCGTTTCTAAGGAATAATTGTGGTCATGATGGGGGCGGGGGACCGTAAATAAATATTCCCATAGTAACTGCATTCGCACCTGTAAATATGAATAAAACAAATTATTTGATCTTCATACGCTGGAGGGCTGCTGTATTCCTGATAATTCCACACCTCTAGTGATGTCACAATCAAATAATCAGTGTGTGTGTGTGTGTGTGTGTGTGTGTGTGTGTGTGTGTGTGTGTGTGTGTGTGTGTGTGTGTGTGTGTGTGTGTGTGTGTGTGTGTGTACTTATTCTAACTCCGAACATTTCCTCATCAGATTCCGATAAACCAATGTAGTATACAATAAAAATTCTACTAGTGTTCTAACCTTCAAACGTATCTGTTGACAACACTATATTTAAAAGCCACTGTCCACCAACACAGATATAATGATTTAGAGCACAAATAATGGTAATTCCCAGAAAAGATTGTAATTCAAGAAAACAGAATGTCATTTTACTAATGCAAATAAAACAAATGCACATTTAATTGCTATTTCCGTATTTGTCCATATTTTGCATGTCTGATAACTGTGCGTGTGTGTGTTAGTAAGGGTGTGTTCTAAAAACCAATAATTATGTGGCCAATAATCAAATTAGGAATACTGCAAACAAATGACTATTTGTACAAAAAAAAAATATTATGCATTCACATCGGTAAACCATGCGTATGTGCTTGACGTGTGCTGCACCAATATTTGTTTTATATATTATGATAATGGATCAAAAAAAATAAGATTTGATATTGCTTTTGGTTCATTTAAGTAGACTGCATTGCATTGCGGGACACTTTACCTCATGTGGTGTGTGATTTACTGCATACTTTATATATCATCAGGTGCAGAACAACATCTCTGTACTATATGGACACAGTGGTAGGTTAGTGTGCTGGTTTATGTTGCAGACAATAGCAAAGTTACAAACTGGTTTAAAACTGCATTCATTAAAGAGCTCATGATAGATTCACTACGCTTTTCTCAAGAACACATTAAGTTGATAAAGATTTCAGATATTCAGACTAATGCTATAGTGGTGTATTCACGTTAATCTGAATCAAACGAATGAAAACAATCGTTAGAAAAGATCGATGATATGTTTTCGTTAAATTAAAATCTAAATGATGGTTTATCAAGACATAAGGGGATGTATTTCCATGCTGTACTCCAGATAAGAAATTAATCAGACATTATAAATTAAGATGCAAATGTACACCGCTAAATTCAGAGGGACAGATAAGGAGCTGATGGAAGATACATCCTTACATCTAATGAAAGACACATCAATACATGATGAAATATGTCTGCAAACCAATATGTTTGGATTAAAGATACGTTTCTTAGTAAAGGTTACAGAGTGTAGTTGGGAGGTTATATGGGATGTCAATTTAACACAGAACAGTGATATAGCAACACACCGTGACAACATTGTTAAAATGTGGTAATATTAATGTAGATTTACTTATGAAGTGATACATTTACAGCTAGTGTAAAAGTTGCCCCATATTTAATTGACAGTGTATGTCCATATAATGAAAATAATGCAACTTTGGTATTGCTTTTTGACATTTTAGCATTACATATATTATTAATGGCTAATACACACACACACACACACAGGAGTTAGATTAGCGGCTCATTTTATTTAATTTAATGTCATTGTACACTTTTCCCATTCTTGTTCATACTCTATAAAAGTGGTTGTGGGTAGAGATAAGGGATCTAGAATATATACTGTATCTATAAAATGTTAAAAACAATAAAAATAATAATAACTATACATTTAGGATACAAAAGATCATTGTTTCATTGTAATTTGGAGTTCTGTTATCACTAGAATATCACACTCCTCTCAGCCAATCAGATTTGAGGACCAGAAAGAACTATTGTATGAATATAAATATAAATAAGTATATAATCTGTTCGTCATATAAAGCAATCAATGAATTCAGTATAAAAATAGGTAACACTTATAGTGTCCTAACTTTAACCATATAGTAAATGTAGTTAATTAATATTACTCAGTACTTAATGTTTTTGTACATAATTACACTGTAACAGTGACACCTTAAAATAAAGTGTAACTAAAAAATATTTTAGTTTGCAATGATCTTATGATTTTGGAATGACATGACACGGAGTAAATTACGACAACTTTTATTTTGTTAATACTTTTAATATATAACTACTTTATTAAGCAGTAAGCTCGTGGAGACCATAATGTATTGTGAATATAATTAGACCTATTTTTAGGTAGCTAAGTACTTAATTTTACTATGAGAAAACATTTAAATATAAGAATATATTTTAAAATGGACATAAGTAAAAAATCTGTCATCTTGCTATTGAATGACAACACTTCAATTATGATCAGAAGGCAAAAATCTGAGATGCCCACATAAGAGATGAGGGGCAGCTCACCTCTCCAGCCCCCTGTTGAGAGGGTCTGCCCTGACCTGTGACCCCCTCCATTCAACAGCTACCTGAACTCCTGTGAACAGCACCTGATATGGCCTTCCCTTGACAGGTATGTCTGGCGCTCGCACCCCCCTCTTTCTTACAACACAGCCGTCTGGTCGGACGCACAGCGAAGAATGGAATGTCCCCGTTGTGCTTTTGTATCAGAGACGGTGTTCATTTCGTTTAGTGTCTGCACTCATTGCATTCATAAATCAACCTGGTTTAACGTGTCATCTGTCCTGTGAAGACAAATCCATTCTGAGCCTTAAACAAACATACACAAGCGTACTGTACACGGACTACTACACGCTAATGTTGATCTGTTAAGTGTGCTGTCACTGTATGCAAACTAATGTCTGACCTAAATAAATGCATGCTACATTTTTCATGTAGCTTTTAACATCTATGCAAGACAAAGTTTCATTTGGCGCCATTCTTTGTTCCATTTCGTTTCCTTTTCAGTTTCGTTTCTTAGTGTGTTTAATGCTACATACACGATGACGTAATTTCTTTAGAATCTAAAGTTGCTTTTCCAGAATTGAAGACAGAGCCATTCATCAATTCTCGATAAACTCTTCATACAGTAAGTGATTTTCCATTACATTCAGTTCCGTTCGCAGTTTTTCAACATTTGCATACTTGCACATATGCAAGTGGAACAACGACGGTGTCTTAGTGTTTCCAGCAACACCGTTCATGCAACATTGCACCACTACTGAATCTAAAGTACATTGGAAAACGAAACAACATCAAAAAGCACAAACCAATGTAGTCCAATTCATAATAAAGTCTCAAAAACACAAACTCACAAAATGTGTGTGTGGTATGAATGCAATCGTATTACATACAGACATAGTACATCCACCATGTTGCCGTTGTCATGTGACCTACCATCTCAGTCACACTGGTTGCTGCCACATATGCATATAACAAACCGCATGGCCTCGTGTAACAGGAAAGTGTTCAGTGTGTCATATCCGAACATACTTCTTATTTTACGTACCGCTTTTGCTTACTATACATTCTCAGAATAAAAAGGTACAAAAGCTGTCACTGGGGCAGTACCCATTTACCCTATTTTAAAAAATAAAATACAAAATACTATGCCATAATGTATTTCAAACTAAGTACACTTCAAATCCGTTAACATATTTGCTGACACATTACTCAAGATTGCCTTTATTTGGATTATTTATTTGCCTAATGCACACACTTCCTAATAATAATAATATGCCTAAAATGCGTTTTAATATTACTATTAATAAGGATTGTAAGATCTCTGTATAATATCAGTCTTTGGTAACACTATTTCGATAGTCCACTTTAGTCATTCTACTAACAGTAAGTAAATTTGCAACTACATGTCAACTAGTAGTCATTAGAGTATTAGTAGACTGTCTGCTTAATATCTTCTAACACTTTACTTTGATGGGTTCACAACATACAACATACTGACTATGAGAAACTTTACAAGTATATGTGTTAACTTATTCTACTAACCCTAAACCTACCCTAACAGTCTACTCTGAGAGTTCGTAGACATGTAGTTACAAATTAATGATAATTAGTTGCACATGTAGTTACAAAGCTACTTATAGTTAGTAGAATGTCTAAATTGGACTATCAAAGTAAAGTGTAACCCAGTCTTTAAATGCTAAATATTTAAAGTGTACCTGAAGAATACTTGCAATAGTTCCACTTCAGCACAATCAAATATACATCAGTATATCTTTAGTTGGACTTAATCTTCTTCCACACAATTAAAGTACATTAAGCACAACATTTGTTGTTCCAATTTAGCAGTCTTACAGTAGAACATTTCAAATGCATTTTTCTCCCGGCTATGGGAGGTACTATGTACACTACAGGTACTAATATGTACCCTTTAGCGGTAAATAAGGTTCAAAAGTGTACCTTTTGAAAATGTACCACCCCAGTGACAGCTTTTGTACACCTTTTTTCTGAGAGTGCATAGTAGGAGATCTGGAATACTTGGACACGGGGAAGATATATGTATGAATCAGTCTAATGAATCACTTACTAACTGAATCATTTGGAGTGGTTCTTCACTAAGAACAGTTTGAGACGTTTGGCATGACGAAACTGAGAACTACTGTTATTGATAATTAACTACTTGCTGTTACTCTAGTGTATACTTGAGACTAATTATTTGATTTGGGTGTTACTTTCTTAAAAGAGTTATTAATAGAATCCTTAAGGAATCAGAATCATTAAATAGTATCCGATTCCAGTTCCTAGTTGCAATTTTCAAAATATGACAAGCTTAAATGTAGCACAATTACATATAAATAGATTAAAACAAAACGTATCTGAAAGTGTAACATGATAATGTGTGTATGTACAGAACGAGAGACACAGACAGCGAGAGAGAAAGAATAGAGTACTTGTGTAGCATTGAGCCGGGGTGCCTGCAGGCAAAAGCGGGATTTGTAAGCTCTTTTGTAAGTGCCAAGGCCACACTTAGAGAACAGAGCATAAGTGTGTGCGTGTTTGTGTATGTATGCAAGTGTGTGTGTAATCCCTGATGGACATTTTAATTGAAAGCGTCAGACCTTTCTCTTACGGCTGCTTTCAGAGATTCCATCACTTTCTCTCTAAGCTCTGATTGACAAGGTTCCCTCGTACTCACTTAACTAACCTGAAAACACTGACTGGCTGACAGAAAGACCATATTGTGCTTAAATATTCTCGGCTTGCTGAGTTCATTCATGGGCTAAAGGGTTCAACAATAGGAGATGGTGCAAACTACATTAAGTATCTAGTGGGACACATGTAACTGTAAGAGTGTGCAAGACATTGAAAAGGTGGCACCAATCAAAGGCATCCATAGACATGCATGCAATTTACAGTTGGTAAATTCCAATTGATTTTTAGTAGATTAATTTGGATGGTTGATTTCATTTCATTGATTTTCATTGTTTCCAGTGGTCCACTCTTTATGGCTCCAAATTCAATTACAATAAATAAAATGAATTGTGAGATACATTCACAATTATGAGAAAGGAATTATATGAATGGTTATACAAATCGCAACTGTTAAAAATAAATAAATGTCAAAACTGTGAGAGAGTCAAAATAATAATATACTGTATAAATTCAAAATTATGAGAAATGGTTGCAATTGGGAAAAAAACTGTGGTTACAATTTAGTCACAATTATTAGATATAATGTTGGAAAACTGCGAGAATAAAGTTGCAGTTGTGAAATACAGTCACAACTGTTAGAAATAAATGTTGAAGTTGTGAGAGTCAGTTACTATAAATTAAATCACAACTTTGAAATATAAATAAAAAATGACGCGAAACAATTTTATTTGATTGTGAATATATAAATATTCAAACTTTCCCCGCCAGCGTTTTATTTTTTAAGTTGTCAGCCACTGCCACCATTTATTTTAATAATTTTCACCAAATTTTAAAGGCCCCAGAATATTTTTATTGTATGGATATCTTAAAATGCAATATGTTAAAAGAAAGAACAGAGCCTCTTCGTTTAAACAAATAAACAAAAAAAATGCTTTATGCATTGTTTTTGTCAACACTTGAATATGAGGAAGTTTCATTAAAAAGTAACATTTTAAACAAAGCTGAGAAAATAGCGTATTTGCCCAAGAGAATGTCTAAAAGATTCAGATCTATGAAAACTGATGGAACAGATCGCTTCAATAAACATCAAAAGCTTGCATGCTACGTAACTTCATTCGGTAACATCAGGCAGGTTTGATTTATATAATGATTCATGTTTGATGATCGCGTTATTTTAAATATGCATCTGCCCATGTATGCGATCGCTTGTTTCTGCTTCACCGCTGTGTTTTGATCCAGCCATTCAATACACTTTCAGATGATGTGTAACAGCGCCTCCTACCATACACATGTGAAAACACCAAAATTCCATCAATGGCGGAAAAGCATTGTCTCAAATGACGGAAAATTCCATGAATGGTTGGGCAAAGACTTCATATATGTTTACATATAATTATCACAGTTAAGAGAAATAAGGTCACGATTGTGAAATACATAGTCGCACTTAAAATTTCAAACGAGCTGAAATGTAGTAAAAGGACTACTTTTTGTAAGTAGCTTGTAACATAGCAAATTAATTGTTAGTTTTAAACGGGGAGCATTACTCTAGTTTAAAGTCAAGATACATTTAAAATTAGCCTTATTGCTTTATAAATACACATTACTGGTTTTATTGCGCTAAAATGTACTGAATTCCTCTGCTTTTGAAACAACTTTCAGTTTCGAGTGACATCATCAAGACCTCTTATTTTTAGCTCCTCCCCCTGATTTGAATTACTTTAAATGATCAGTTATTCATATTTCTTTAATCTTTTTCTGAGCAGTATATAAAATACAGAGCCTATAGAGGCAAACGCACATACACAGACAGACCACTAAATTATGACGGTGTTGACAGGGGTCAGTGGGATTGGCCCACCTGACCTGTGGGGCTTGAAATAACATCTCTCCAGCAGCTTAAATGGCCTTCAGTTTTAGCAGCTTTACCCACAATTCACTTTACAGTAAAACAGCACATAGCAGCCACTCATTTAGTCTATTTACACACTTCACAAGCATCTCTCTGTCATTTCCTCTCTGTCTCTCCATCGGTAGCCCACAACTTACGCGACACATCATCTACTGACAACGGCGCTTAATTAAAAAATGTCCAAATAAATAAAAACAAAAAATATACATAACTTATTGAATTTGGAGCTTCTTTGGTAGATTTATCCCTCAAGCCAGAATAACGCAAAATAAGATTTAATAACACCTTTCATATTCACGAGTACAAAGACACAATATTTGCATAAAAGTGTGTGTTTGGGTGCTGGGGAGGCCGGATGGCTTTAAGCTCATTGAAGTGCCGTTCAAGGCAGCGCGGATGTATTGTTTCATGTTAAAGCCTGATGGAAGTCAAGGTGATTATTAACACGGGCGGCTCAGAAGACGAGGTTTTGAAACTCCGAAATACAGACAGGCTGACACAAAGGCCTTCACATGTTTGTTTAAAAGAAATCCTGCAGAAAGAAGAAAAAATACATCATTCACTGTCACCGCGCAGTCATCCGCTCAGAAAAAAAAGGGATAACCACGCTGCTGTTGTTCAAACAATTCTAAACTGAAAGAATTTTGACGTACCGCATGAGATAGTGTGGCATAAACTATTAGCCGGCGGTGGAAAATAAATTATATCTGTCAGTTTTAACCGGATTATGGTCTTTGTTAACGTTTGTTTGTGAGGTTAACTGTGTGTATGTTTGGTTCTTGTATTCATGAGGTTTTACCTGTAGTGTCTTTGGCTATAACTCTGCATCTGTATTAGGCCTGTCAATATAATGCATTAGTTTAGTTAATTATATTTAAATGTATATATAGCAGAAACACATTTATGCAATTAATCATCCCATTCTGTAATGAGGGGTTTTCCTGCATTGAGGCAATACTAGCATGAAGTAACACACTGTGTGATAGCACAAATGAGAACCTGAAACATTCCTGCATTCACAAACAGCTGCAGAGAATGCAATACAAAGGAATGGACAAGGATCTCAAACTGATGTTTTTTTTTTTTAATGCAGCACTCATGGTCCAAGACATGCACCATGTCTGAAAAAGATCAGACCATCATTTAAAAATATGATGCAGACCAAAATGGCAGTTTGGATGGTTTTATGTCTGAACGTCACATTGTAACTTACTTATTTAACCATACTTTATTCATTTATTTATTTTCTAATCATACTTTTATCGTTTACTTTTTCTACTACATTTGCCAATGCAAAAATGTTATTGTTTTTCCCCTTGTCCCTAGACTTTCATTTTTTAAATATGAAGACCTCATTCTAAAAATTATCACGTTTTAAATTATTATTATTATTATTATTATTATATAAACAAAAAAGTGAATAAACTCAATCCTTTTTTTTTTATTATGAACGTCTCACAGGAATCAATTCCACAAATTTGGTTCTAATAAAGTTCTTTTTTTGTTTTTTGTAAAGAAATTAGAGAGCAAGCAATGTATTTTGTAAAATTATACTAGTTAATGAAAATCTTAGCTATGAAATTAGCCTTAGCAAGCCAAAGGAGTTGGCTCCTTTGTTTTTTTATGTCCAAAATGTATTTTTCACTACAGTGATTTGCATAACATTATGCTATTAAACATACTATATGTTGGAAATGTCACTGTGGTGAAATTTCCATTTCTTTCTAAAGCCACTATTTGCATGTATTCCGTGGTTTCATTCCATGTTGTCTACAATCCAGGCTTTTATGAGCTGCAATAATGTAATGTCTTTGAATTATCTTTATTTGGGGAATTTACCAGCAAATATTGATGCATGTAATTGATTTATTAGCATGTCATGTAATTAATTTGATTACAAATTTTATTACAATTTGATTACAAATTTTAAGTAATGGACAGCCCTAATCTATGTGTGTGTGTGTGTGTGTGTGTGTGTGTGTGTGTGTGTGTGTGTGTGTGTGTGTGTGTGTGTGTGTGTGTGTGTGTGTGTGTGTGTGTGTGTGTGTGTGTGTGTGTGTGTGTGTGTGTGTGTGTGTGTGTGTGTGTGTGTGTTTTTGCTTATCCCTGCCTCGATTCTAAGTTCAAACATGTCAAGAAGCCCGTTCATTGCAGCTGCGGAGCCCTCTAGGAAACGTTGCTTGCACACCTCACTCACTAAACCTCTTTTCCATCAGCTGACGTTCTGCAATAAGATTTATGGACACAATTAAGCAGATCGAGGCAGGAATCTCCCCAATCCCGTAAGCACACAGTATGTGTGTATCTTCGTAAACATTATAAAGGGTAAGGCTTGTTATCAGATGCCACTGTCATAAAAAAGACTGATTGATGTATTTCCGCAATTTACTTCAGAGAGATGCAAATCCAGTGTTTATATTGAAAAATGTGTATATGCATATGTAAACACGCTCTTAGGACAAGTGGCTGTTTAGAAATGTAATTGTTCTTGAACAGGTTAGATCAGATATCTGATGTGATGGGTTGCTCTTTTAATAAGACCAGAAAAATCTAATTTGGCGAATATAAGTATGGCACGTGTTTTGGTTGATTTTTGTTTTCAGATATAAGCCCTACAATTTACAAGTAATTTTTGTGGTAATAATAATTAAACACAACACTTACCAACATGTGCAGTTAACAAACAGAATACATGCTGATGAGTACTATATCCCACAATGCAACACATCAAACTGAAATAGATGGTGCAATTTATTTCCTTCTATACTCTTTGATTGGATGGCCAAAATTGGATTAAAAATGCAAAATGATCATTTTAATTGCAAAATAGACACAGTCACAAGTTACATAACATAGCATACTATTTGAACTATTGCATACATATAGATAGTATGCATTAAATAAATCACTAGTATTCCAAATAAAGAGAGTGTGTGTGTGTGTGTGTGTGTGTGTGTGTGTGTGTGTGTGTGTGTGTGTGTGTGTGTGTGTGTGTGTGTGTGTGTGTGTGTGTGTGTGTGTGTGTGTGTGTGTGTGTGTGTGTGTGTGTGTGTGTGTGTGTGTGTGTGTGTGTGTGTGTGTGTGTGTGTGTGTGTGTGAAACACAGCTTGAAAGTCACGGACCAGAGATAAAACTTGGAAAGCTTTGAGTGATTTGCAAGACTATCATGCAAGTTTGTGCTTGTGTACCATTATCAGCATTTCACGGTGTTAACATTTAATGCACCCGAGGTTTGAAGGTTTATATTTGAGTTAAATTTGAGTGGTTGTTCATACAAATACATTTATATCAATGCAACTATCTCACAACACACATTAGCTGAATCAACATGAGAACAGTTGTGCGCATGCATGCGCGCACACTCATGTAAGCCATCGCTTTCCCATTATTCTAAAAGTAAAACAAAGCCACCTTTGTGAGGTAAGTGCATAGACAACATTGAGAGGGATACAAATAAAAACTGCATTTAATATATAAATATTGGAGATTATTGGAGACTGTTTGCAATAGAAGACTATACATGCTTTAAACTTCCAAACAAATACAAATGCTGTTTGATCCAGATCATTCATCATACTAAAAACTAAAGGTTAAGTTGAAAGCAATGCATTCTGGGACACATACATCATACTGTGAAAAAGAGTGGTTGATTTAGAAAAAAAAAACCTTTGTGGTGACATTTCAGCAAGATGATATTGCATTGCTTCATGCATATTTCACAATTTTCAAAGTGAAATGCCCAGTGAATGTCACTAAAGGTGTATTACATTTTCTCCAAAACAGACAAACATCAATGTGGCAATATTTTACTGTACATATCACCAAAGTTCAGAAAAGTCAATTGTACAGTGAGTGGCACTAAAAGATTAATGCTCTATTGTGTTTGAAACTAGCGTACCACCTACACTAAACACTACCCTAAACCAACCAATAGTGTTAACAAAAGCAAATGTGACATAAAAATGCATTTGCTGAATCAACCATGCCATTCTAGCCCCTACAAGTTTTTGAGCTCTTTTATTATGATTTATGGGACTGATACTCAAGTGCTCCATATCACAAGTGCAATGTTGTACAGAGTGAGCTAATGAGCTCTGCAAGCATATGTACAGTAAATTTATAGACAAAATGTATTAGTTTACAAATCATGCACGATAGCAAGTGTTTTGATGTCTTAATATAGTACTGTGGAAAAAAATAACGCACGCATTTATTGGTAACACTATTTTAGGGTCTCTTAACTAGTTGCTTAGTAGCATGCATATTACTAGAATATTAGCCATTTATTAGTATTAATTAAGCACATATTAATGCCTTATTCTGCATGAACTTATTCTACATCCCTAACCCAATACCTAAACTTAACAACTACCTTACTAACTATTAATAAACGCCAAATTAGGAGTTTGAGGCTAAAGTCATTGATATTGGTTTGTTAACAGCGAGAAATGGACTTTAAAATAAAGTGTGACTAAACCTTTAACATCCATGGAAACTTTAAATTGTGCAAAAGGTTCTTTATTGTAGAAAACGGTTCATTAGATTATTCAAATGTTTTACGCACTAAAAAAATGGTGGAAAGGTTCTTTGGGCAACCAAAATGTTCTTCTATGGCAAAAAAATAATAAATAAAAAAACATCTGTGTGAAAACAAATAAAAGTTGTTGGTGAGAGGCACATTTTTCCCATGTGCCTATTCTGGGAAATAGTATATGCAGTATGGTAGTATGTCATGTAACACATTCAATGGGAAACATGACATGTAAATGAGATGAGAACGTGATGTCCAGAAACGGGAATGAGATGATAGCAGGATAGGGAAGGGTGAAATTGATCGATGTTCAAGTGCAGTAGGTGACCACGTAGGGTTGAGTCAAAGGTGAAAGTTCACACGGCTGTTATAGATAAGACCAGCCACGCTGAGGTTGAGTGAAAGGCCAATCTAATGCTTGACAGCTCCTTACATAATCAAACAAAAACACTAACGCTAATGGCTAAAACACATTCATCTGAGTGGAAGCCACAGAATTTCACTGCCGATAAAGTAATATGTTATCACAGCATATATTGCACGTTATAAGCTTTACGCCACACACACAGATAGGCAACAATACTAAATAGAGTAATACGTCATTGCACAATACTTAGCCTGTATTATAGCACAATGCAATAATCACGAAACGACAATATAGTGAAGACGCTGACAAGACGTGTGTTTATGAGAGTGTTGGAGTGTGTAAGTGTGTGTATACACAGCGAGAGGTTTAGCAGGATGAGTAAGATGCGGTATTGTTTGTCTCGACTGGCGGGCATTGCTGCTGAAAAGGCGTCGTGCTAGCATCCCGCCGGCTAGTGCCAGACATCAACAATCGCACTTCAATCGCTCAGCACTGATCCAGCGTGCAGACAGCACTTAATCATCTGCTCTTAACGCAGGCATACTACTAACACACACACACACACACATGCCTGAGGAAACAGCTGAGCTCTGGGTTAAAAAGCAGCACTATAGCCACCAGTATAAAGGGCCTGTTGGCAGAGTGATTCATGCATTTAGCCAAAACGCATTACATTTGTCTCATGCCTTCAACTGAGTTTTACACGTCTTTTCGCATGTTTCAGAGGGCTTTGCACCGATATGACTGCCCGTAACACCAATTCCTCCAGTTAAATTTACATATCCTCCTCAGAGATGCAATGCATCTGCAATCCGACATTATAATTTCATTAGTTTCTCACTAGAACTTCCTATGCTGCATGTGTACTGGAATACATTTTTTCACTGTATATCTAGCACATGATCATGGTGTGATGGCAAACCTAATAAGATTTAGAAAAAAAAAACAGTTCTCTGTTGTTCGCAATCCAGTCAGAAAAGACTTGCAACAAAAAAGGTTTGTAACAAAGAGAGCAAGTAATGTATATATATATATATATTACTTGCTCGCTTTGTTACAAACCTTTTTCTTTCTTGTATTTGAACACAAAAAGCAGCCATTGACGTCTAGTGTTTTTTTATGACCCGAATTCCGGAAATGTTGGGACGTTTTTTAAATTTGAATAAAATGAAAACTAAAATACTTTCACATCACATGAGCTAATATTTTAATTCAGAATAAAATAGAGAACAAATCAAATGTTTAAACAGAGAAATTGTACAGGTGTATCCACTAAATTAGCTCACTTCAAATTTGATGCCTGCTACAGGTCTCAAAAAATTTGGCACAGGGGCAACAAAGGGCTGAAAAAGAAAAACATTTTGAAAAGGTTTAACTGGGAGAACATCTAGCAACTGATTAGATAAGTACTAATAAACAACCACTATGTTAATAATAGACATGCTAATAAGCAATTTGTCAATAGTGAGAACTGGTCCATATACTAAAGTGTGACCAAAAACTCAAAAAGGTTTGGAACTAATTGAGTGTGAGGAAATTATGACTATTTTCATAAATGGCAATTTTTTGGGTGAACTATCCCTTTGACCGGCAAAGCTACACGAAAGGCCATCCTGGTTGACTAGTTTTACCAGATAGACCAGCATTAACCAGCATGCACCAGCATAGAAATTCACAGGCAAGGACAAAGGGGACACCCTGGAAGGGCAAGTCATACAAGTCAGATATCAAATTCTAAGTGCAATGTTATATATTATAAAATTCAACTTTGTATGTGATAATGTGAGTTTTTCCTCTAATGTGGACCTTGATATGTCAGTGTTGGTTAAAAGTGAACTCTCTGGTTCATGTGGAGGTTTGATAGTCAAATAAAAGATGTCATCTTTGTGATTGTGACCACAAATGGTAAATCTTTGATCACTGGTAATGTCTTCGTTAATTGTTTGTACTGATAGCCTGAGAAATTGAATTTAGTGTGTGTTCACACAGGTGGCATCAAACTGATATGGCTGCCAAGAGGTCATATCAGTTAATCTTTAATCAACACATGAATATTTAGATTAAAGGACTGGGAGGGAAACAAAAGATCATTGGGTTGTCCATATAAGAAAATGTGAGGGATAAAGAGAGAGAGGGAGGTGGAGATGGACAGAGAGGCAGTAGGTGGATGATAAAAGCTTGCCCTGCCGCTCAGGGATTTGACTCTCTCTTTTCCCAAATGTCAGCAGACATCTGTTTCATATTTATGATTATCATCCTCCCCTCCCCGCAAGCCGGTTAACACTTAAATGATTCTATCACTTCGCAGGGTCACCCGCTGCCTTATACTGCATAATTTATGAAGCTAATCTGTCAGTTTAAAAAAAAACAGAGCCAGCAAAAGGAAAGATTTTATGCCAGATGAAGTGTGTAAGTGCTGTAAAATGTTCTACGGGGAGCTGAGTTAAATGCCTGTTACTTTAAGAGCTATCAAGCGTGAGAACTCAACTGGAAGGTCACATTAAGTGGAATTAAATTTTCTAACTAAAGTGAACCGCTGGATGAAGCCGACTCAAGCCGAGTCCTCTGTTTACATCCTGAATTTCTGAATCTAATAGAGACTGAGAACAGATTGACCACTGTGGTATCAATCATTTAGGTGTTTCTTGAACTACTTTTTGTACAAGGTGTTAATTTTTAGTAAAAGAAAACGATTACAACCTTATATGAAGAGAAGAGCAAATGATGAAGGCATGCTTCATCATTTGCTTTTGCTACTCTTCAAATGCATTTTATCTATATATTTAATAGTTCTTGCTGTGAAATAACAAAAATACGATTATACATAATACAAATATAATTACTTTTTTTACTATGATAATGTATGAGGTTAACATTATCAAACTATAAAAAAAGAAAAAATGCAGCTCTCATTTACACCACACCAACAAAACCGCATTAGCGAAAAACATTCACATGAAGTAGTTTTTATACATTCATAATAATAATAATAAATTAATAGATTAATATAGAAGATTAAAATACATTAAAAAAACAATCTGTAAACAGAATATATTCAGAATTTTATTTTTTGATAAATACAAATTCTAGAATTATTATTTGCATTAGACAAAGGAGCTGGACATTTTATTTTCATAAATAAATACAATTTAAATTATATAAAAGAGGGGGCTACCAACATACCTTTGATGATGTGGACGAGAGAGTCCTATATATATTATATATATATATATATAATTATTATATATATATAGAGACGAGAGTGTGTAAGAGAGACAACAACCTAAAATTTCAACAACAACAAAATTCAATACAATGGCCAATTTCCACTGTTTTCTGTTTTAGCCCCAAAGCCTTTGTATCAGGACCAAGAGTAACTAATAGTGCCACCTGACTTAAACACTGCTAATTGTTTACATGGATGTTAATAGCTTCCTAGGTGCTTCAAAAATCCCTCTAAATTTGCACTCACTTATCCGAGATCTCCACTCAGGTCATCTGATTTCAAAATCAACAATTTTATCTCTTCAGTTTTTTTCAGCAATTTCCACATCTCTTGCTCTAGGATGAAGAAAGTGTGTAAACAAAGGATAAAACATCCACCCTCTTGTCCTTGCTATTGTTTGCGATTTTACGCCAACAACATGACACAAAAATGCTGCCCTCTTCTCTACCCCCACATCCTTGCGCCAGCACCGTCCGTTCTGTCCATCATCACACCTCTGTCCTTCCATCCTTCAGGCCTGATGTGTTAGCCGCCCCTCCCTGCGCGTGCGGCAGCCCGATCCGTTATTATGAAAAGTACACAGTTTCGATAGAGTGCCCCCTCTGACATTTCCCACTTATTAGCTAGTTTTCATACAGGCTTCAATCAGCCTTCCTAATCCTCTGAGGGCAAGAGCAGTTTTAATTCACCGATCGACCGATAAGCCATGCACGCGCGAACGAGCGCCTGCAATAGCAATGCAGGCCTGAGAAAAAAAAGGGGAAAAAAAAGCAAAAGGAGAGAGAGAGAGAGAGAGAGAGAGAGAGAGAGAGAGAGAGAGAGAAAATGATTTACACATAGATGAATCGTGCTTACAAGATGGAACCCTGGGCATTAGCCGCGGATCTGAATTTCCTATCTGCCTCTCTCTCTCTCTCTCTTTCTGCCCCATTCTTTTTCGCTCTCTCTCCTTCTCTTCCACCATTACCCTTGCTGATTGCAATCTTTCAGCGCCATTGGGTCCTGTGCCTGGGTTCTGTTTAATCTGCCTTTAATCCGATAGATTTTAAATATTCCCCCTGCTCCCGCAGACTGGAGGCAATTAACTAGCCTTCTGATGCTCTTCTTATCAGTTGCCTCCTTGTATCTGCGCGAAGCAGCCTCCAGACACTGCCAGACTGACGAATAATACCCGCCATTTACCGCCGAGACCAGCCAACACGCTGCCGCTCCTCTGCATTATAAACAGGTATTTGGTAAACATATCATATACACGCGCACGTAAACACACAAACAACGAAACCCTGCAGACTTCACGTGGCCATGCGTCGGGCAAACACAAAAATGCGCGTTTTAAGTGTAAAGCGCTTCGTTGTGTCTATTGGGAACGTGAAATGTACACAAATGCACTGGTAAATAAAGATGTCTGGATTTCGGGCGTAGATAGCGAAAAAACATCGTTAAACTGTGTATGCAGCATTTTGTCTTTTGTTTTCAACTGAATTGTCAACTGAAGTTTGGAAAAAGAGGTTTACGTTGAAATATACTTGGCTGTCTAGCTGTGGCGTAATGGGTGGCACATGTACTCGTGACATAGGTTCCCAGGTTCAACCTGGGCCTGGTTCATGTCCGGATCTCTAGGTTTTCCAGTCTTACAAAAATGTATTTAAAAAATCTGATTTCTGGAAAATGCTTAAGAATCAAATTGGGCAAATAAGACAGACATTGTGTGCGTGCGTGCGTGTGTGTGTGTGTGTGTGCGTGTGCGTGCGTGTGCGCGCGCGCTTGTCTTTGTCTGTTTTTGTGACATATGAGGACACGGATTTGTATAATGACATGGGTATGACACAGGTATTACAAGGAGAAGGTGACTTAGGACATGTCCCCATTTTCCAAAATGCTTATAAATCATACAGAATTTGTTTTTTTTGTAAAAATGCACACAGTTTCCTGTAAGGGGTAGATTTATGTGTAGGGCGATATGAACAAAAATTGAATATAAATAGAAAATACTGTTTGTACAGTATAAAAACCATTACGCCTATGGAATGTCCCCACAATTCACAAAAACAAACGTGTGTGTGTGTGTGTGACATTGCGCACACAGTTTGTGTTTTGAATGGAATTGATATTTAAAAAAAAAAAAAAAAAAAACGAGGGTAATTTGCATTACAAGTAATATTTTCTGCAATTCTTTATCCATATTATCATCCGAATCAAATATTCATGCACACAAACAAACAAACAAACAACAACAATGCATGTGCATAAGGTAAACAGAATATGTATTTTAAATATTAACATATTTCATTGATTTTACAGTATAATGTGCAGTATGTACAATGTATGAAAAAAGCACACTGTTTATAATTTGTGCTTAAAAACAGCGACAAAACATTGTTAAACTATTCACTATAATTGTCCTTTCTTTTAGAATAAAATTTGAATGTCAACTGAATACTGGGAAAAAAAATTAGTTATTTGTCAAAAAAAAAGTTATTTGCATCAGTGAAGTGTATTATCACCAACTGTGTTACAATGAAATACACATGACCATAAACGATGAGCATTCTGCTATGAAATGTTCGCAAAAAAAGGCGGTAACACTTTAAATTAGGGAACATATATTCTCTATTAACCAAGAGTTTTCCATGAATAAACACCTAATCTGTTGCTTATTAATAGTTAGTAAAGTAGTTGTTAAGTTTAGGTTTGGGGTATGATGTAAAATAGATTTTAGGGATCTAAAATACGCTCATGCAGAATAAGGCATTAATATGCGCTTTATAAGTACTAATAAACAGCCAATATTCTAATAATATGCATGCTAATAAGCAACTAGCTAATAGTGAGAAGTAGTCCTTAAAATAAACATCTCAGTTTGCATGTAAAACAGTGACAAAACATTATTAAACTGTGTATGCACCATAATGTCTATCATCAACAGTTTAATGATAAAAAACATGTCCATAAATGATAAACATGCTGCTATGAACGTATGCAAAATGTAAGCAAAAACAGGCAGTTAAACATGCTATATTTTGCACGCAAAAACAGTGACAAAACATTATTAAACTGTCAATTGAAATTTGTAAAAAACTAGGATTATATACTAGAATTCAGTATTGTATATGTAAACATGCATGTAAACATGTGTTTGTTACGTCTATGTGGAAGGTGAAATGTATGCAGATATATAAATAAACGTATATATACACAGAAACAGCAATAGGCGTAAAAAATTGAAACAAAAGCCAATTTAACCCTGTCTTTTGTTTTAAATACAATTGTCTGTTCAAAAAAAACTAGGAAGCTATTTGCATCAGAGAAGTGTATTATCAGTGACGGTTTTGCGTCGGAATAAACACGCCGATAAACAGGCAAAATACGCCGATAAGACTGAAGAGATTACAAGGACATGCACACAAATATGAAATCACAAAGATCCAGGACGGTGTAAAACACACACACACACTCTCTCCTCATATCTGCCTATTTCTTGATTGTTGAGAAACAGGGATAAGATGTTTTAATCATCTTGTTCCTGGGAGGAGTTTGCTGGGACTTATTCTTTGTATCTGCACTAATGCTGTATATCAGCGATGACAGTATCTATCTCGGTGTCTCACACACACGCGCTCACAAAGAGAGAGTGCACTGGCTCAAGCAAACCCCGATAAGGATCGGTTAAGAGTTTTATGACATCATCAGACCGTGACAGGTTTTTGGTTTAGGAAGCCTGCATCTGATTGGTCATTTACGCTAATGGTGCCAAAAGATCAATAGATTGGTGCCAAGTGCAAGGCCTGTCATAAAGGAACACTCTACTCTATCTCACTTTCCATCATACACACACACAATCACCATAATAAGCTTTTTCAGCCATTAGTGGTGTTTGCTAAACAAGTTTCAGTATTATTTTTGGTCATTAAACTTCATGGAAATAATGTCACATCCCTCAGAAATCACTCTAATATGCTGATTTGGTGCTCAAAAACATGTCTTACTATTATCAATGTTAAAACAATCGTGCAGCGATTGTGATAGTTTTGTGGACAATATGATATTTTTTTAATTTTTGATAAATAGAAAATTCTAAAGAACATAATTTATATTAAATAGAAATATTTTGTAAGATTTTAAATGTTGTTACTGTTACTTTTAATCAATTTAATGCATCCTTGGTGAATAAAACTATTAATTTTAATTAAAAAAATTGAAACTAGAATTTTTGAAAGTTTTTTTTTTTCTCCATACAATGAAAGTCAATGTGTGTCCAATGTTGTTTTAAACCCCACTTACTTCCATTGTACGTACAAAAATAGTTAAATGTTCTTTATAGCATCTTCTTTCATGCAGGTTACTCACATGAGGGTGAGTAAATGACGACAGAATTGTCATTTTTGGGTGAACTGGCCCTTACAGTTTCAGTTATAGCCAGACCATTCCTGGTTTTAAAGACCTTCTCTTTCTCTCTCACTCTTGGTGTCATGTTTCACTGCACACATGCCACTTGCCATTAGAATCGAATTCAATTACTGTTACACTAAGCAGATTGGCTACAACCTTTCTATTAACAAGAGAAATATGCACACGCGTACACACACAGACACACACACACACAGAGTGAAACTGAAGCCTTGGTTTCCACACATATTTTGATAATGATTTCATGGTATTTGCGTAGAAGTGAATATAGTTTCCCACGACAGATCTGTGGTGATTTTGTGAATGTACAGAATACACACACAGGCCAAATATAGATCTTGGATACTAAGCAGAGGTTTAGATTAGCCTTTAATGCTGCAAATATAGAGTATATCAAAAGGGTTATACCGCCCTGACACAGGTCAAATGTCACTTAAAGTTTGAAGAATTTCAGCTTTCGACTTTTCACAATCTGATATTACATTTCCAATCACCCAAAGTCCTCCGATCACTGTCGCCCTGTCACATGCTTTTGTCACAGTATACATTGCTGTAATAGTGCCCCCTCGTCTTACACACTTACCCCATTTAACCATATAAAATGTTAAACTACATCATGTGTAGTGCAGCTTATATGCTAAAAAAATATACTTTAAATTCTTCCAGCATGCTTTTTAAGTTATGTTTTATAACAATGTAACATTCTTGTGTGTTGTTCGCAACTCCTGGCAACAGCGTGTTTATGTTTTCTTTGTTTAAAGTTATATTGTGACTGTGTTGACTATGTAACTATTACAACTTAGTTTTTTCCATCATTGCGACTTTATAACTTACAGTGAGAGGTTAAATCTTGCATTTGTGATTTTTTTTCACTATTTAAACTTTATACCTCACAGTGTGACAAAATCTTGCAACTGTGACTTCTTCGTAACTTTATATCTCACATTGTTATGTTAAATCTATTTGCACATTTATTAGAATTACAACACTATTACTCACAGTGTGATATAACATTTTGCAAATGCGACTATCTCTTAGTGCGATGTTAAATCTCATATTTGCAACTTTCTTTTAAGCTGACTTTTTTTCTAACAGACAATAAATCTTGCAATTGCGACTTTTCTCAAAATTGTAACTAAAACGTACAGTGTGATATTAAATCTCATACTTATGGCTTGTTTTGCAACTTTATAACTCACAGTGTGACATTAAAATTCGCAATTACGACTTTATATATCACGGTGTGATGTTAAATGTCATATTTGCGATTTTTTTTCCGGATTAGTGACCTTTTTTTTTTTTTTTACTGTATAATTTTAAGTGTCGCAATTTGTTAAATTTCACAGTTATGACTATGTCTCACAGTATGATGTTAAATCTCATATTTGTGACTTATTTTGGAATTGCAACTTTTTTATGTTCTTTGAAACAATATCTCACAACATGACTTCGTTTCGCTATCTTTGGTCTGTTTAATTTTTTTTTTTATCTGAGGCAGAAACAGGCCTCCGTGCTTTTCACCAACCAGTCAATTCCCTATGGACAAAATCAAGTCACACCCTCATTTTTTTTTTTTTTACTGAAAAACTTACCAATTACAGAAGTCAAATGAGTTTGGAGAGCCGTTTCGTGTCGATTTTGAGGCCTGATTATTAAAAGTGCATTTTAACATCGTATTTTGATCTGTCTCACATCCACAAGCTCAGAGATTGAAGCGAAAATTGGAAAATCGCGTGTAAAGAGAGACCGAGGCGGGTTCAACTGGATATCTCCCCCTCGGCGAGGGTCACTTCAGGAGTGTGGCCCAATTCCACCCCCTCTCATCCCCTTTTCATCGGCAACTATTTCTCTGTCTCTCCCTCTCAACAAATGACACGGAATCACATAAAAGCATCCCCAAGAGCTTCCTATGTAGCAGCTACAGGTCACACAGACACACGCGCACACACAAAAACATCTCCAAACGGGAGATGAGCGAGGCAGCCAATCAGAATCGCTCGGTCTTATCAGCGTGCACCCCATCAGCGGCGAGGGGTTTGGGGTGTGGGTGCAGACGGGTGGCGGCGAGGGGGGACGTTCTACTGAGGAGCTAAGTCGCCGCAGCGACCGCTAAGCCCGGCGCGGTTCCACTAGCTCGACGGGGCTGTGTGAGCCCCAGGCGGGATTTGTGACAGCGAAATCACATCAGCCTATGCTGATTAGCCCTCTCTCTCCCTCTCTTTTGCTCTCCCCCTCCCTCCGATTTACAGAGAGAGAGAGAAGGGGGGAAAAACTATCTTACACTGTGCTTTTTAATAGGAAAACGATTGCTATCTGCAAATTGAGTCCCTGCAAACTTTAATAAAGGCTACAGGGTTGAGTGGCATTTTGCATGCTGATTTCAGGCCGATTGGAGGCTTTTTTGATGAGAGAGAGGTTGCCATGGTAAAGCTGCGCTCCCAGCGTTCCAACAAACTGCCATCTCACAGAGCGAGAGCAAAGAACGAAAGACTTCCATGTGGAATCTCCTTTTTTCTTCTAAAAGTGATTGACTGTTGAGTAAGTGAATGTGTGTGTGTGTGTGTGTGTGTGTGTGTGTGTAGGACACATAAGGATATTCTCTTTCTGGGTGTGAAAAAGTGAACCAGATCTATGCCTGGGTAATATGGTAGAGAACATGGCAGTAGTGTACACTATGGAGGGTATGTAATTATTATCGCAAGAGAGGGTAAGTGCAATCAAGCAAGGCACAGTTTTGTGTCCCCTTGAAAACTACATTGGTATTAGTGTCTATTTATAACAGTGTCTTGCTTTAATGCGATGAACGGCTTTATTTGTATAGATGTTGGATAATCCTAAAGACTTTATATGGTCCGAGAGATTTTCCCAACGTTTTCATTAGATATAGCACAGCCATTCTGATTAAATTCAATAGTATTCTGCTAAATTAACTCTCTGGCTAAACACTCTCATCACAGTATGACTGAGTGGGACAGAGAGAGAAAAGGCCAGAGGAAAGTATATACACATATAGGTTGATCTAGATTGTTATTTTTTTTAAGACTGTTTTATTATATCCACCAGAATTACTTGGATTGTGCAAAGTGGGCAGACCTGACTAGGATTATACATACACTGTATACCCACACATATAAACACACACTTGCATATGCGGTTTATGGGGACTCTTTGTAGGTATAATGGTATTTATACTCTACAAAAAAAAAAATTTTTTCTATCCCCTTACCCTAAACCTACCCCTCACAGAAAACGAATGCAATTTTTTTGGATTGTCAAAAAACTGTTTAATATGGTTCTTAAAGTCATTTAGTTTACGAGGATGTGGAGGTGTATAAAATATAGAAATGTGTCAATTGTTAAAGATAAAGATACAGGCTCACATGAGGTCTAGGTCATGAAAACCTATCGTGTTTTAAGCATTGCGGTTTAAAAACTAGGGATTTTAAACCGTTGAAATGCAATGAGCAGTGAAAGAGAACACGTTTAACAGTGTATTGGATCCGAGAAGCTCTTAAAGTGACAGCAGTCTAAAATCCCTGCTGTCTGTCATTCATGAATGATGCATTTATATATATGAATGAATGATGCATAATATTCATGTTAATCAAACAACAAAACAGAGAAAACTGTTCTTTACTATATCACTTTTGTAACTTTAATAAGAAGAAATATACATTTAATTTACACACTGAAGAATATGCAGTGCTACTCGAGTTCAGGAGTCATCTTGAACAATCTATAAAACCAGATCATAAGAGTCGTTTGCTTGTGAATCAAACTTTGTTGGTCTCACTGATTATCTATTAACCTTTGCCGTCTATGTTACATTAGCAGCAATTATAGTCCTTTTTGAGTCA
Organism: Ptychobarbus kaznakovi; assembly: GCA_027422405.1. Taxonomy (NCBI): domain Eukaryota; kingdom Metazoa; phylum Chordata; class Actinopteri; order Cypriniformes; family Cyprinidae; genus Ptychobarbus; species Ptychobarbus kaznakovi. The sequence goes on along the minus strand of CM049795.1, from coordinate 30,315,026 downwards.
TTTGTTCTTGGCTTTTTTATGCACTGATGAATAATGCACAATGAGACCAGGATTATTAGAGAAAAAATATCAATAACTGTATAAGCTACTGTATTGTGCACACAATATGTTGACAAAATTAGACAAAACATGTCACATAATAAACATGTTGTGTTAACAGATTTAGTGAAATGAGTGAATTCATTGAATACACAATTTATCTGCAAACTCTCTCTCACACACACACACACACACACACACACACTTCTGCCAGCTATATTATAGCCCTAAAGGTGAGTGAAGCTTCCTTGCACAGCCAGACGGCCAAAACATGCTGTGTGTGTGTGTGTGTGTGTAGCTCTCCAGAGATCTTCTCATAGGGCAGGGTGCCAACGCTTGGCACAGTTGAGTACCCAGTGCCTGCCACTCCATGCCACCCAACCCCCTGGCATCAGCCCTTCACCTAAATGCACGGTGAAATGTGAGCCAATCGGATCTCAGATCATGGAGGGGGCGTGGCCACATCAAGGGGCTTTGTAAATCGATCTGATAGGGGGATGATTCAAGCTCCACATATATACAAACATACCACAAAAACACACATTTCTGCTCGTTTAGTAAAGAAATGTATGTATGTGTATCCGCCTTCAAGTCCTCCTGTGAAGTTCTGATCTACGACTTGGAAAATACAATTATTTCACTTACTGATGGATGAAATGACCATAAATCACCATATTTTCCCCGTATCACTGAGTATAATAATTTACCTGTTCAGTGTCCCTTGTGTTTACCCATAAGCTTGCTTGATAGCAATTGTGTATTTTAAGATAATGACAGCTTAAAAAAAAAATATATATATATATATATATATTAATTCATTGTCAAATAAGGTTCTGCACAGCTGTGTTAATTAAAACATGGATGAAAAAATATCCTGTTTGTATAATAATTTTTATTATGAGAATTACATTTTTACTATGCAGTAACATTTTTGTCGTAATATCTTCAAGTTAAATCAAACTTTTATTTTGGCAACTTGCCATGAAGATGCATTATCTGTGCATACCCAGAGAATGATGGGAAGCATAAGTCTGTCTAAAAGTCTAAAACAGTGTTGTTTTCTGCTGCTATTTTTCATTAAAAGCACACGAAAGACATACAAACTAAGTTATTTTGAACGCAACTAATTGTTTTCAGTATGCTCAGTTCTGTTAACAGTTTCTTCGCCGATGTCAACTCTGACCGAGTTATGAACAAATGGCTCATATGAGTCAGTCAAAATAACTTTTTGGAATCAGTGAGTCACCGTCTAACATTTCTGAATCAGTGTGAACGGTAACTGAATGAACATCTGGCTCACCCAGTAAACCACAAATTGTCACTACTCAAAATAAACTAAGAATAATTACTGAAAGTGAAGTGAAGTGACGTGGGGCCAAGTATGGTGACCCATACTCGGAATTTGTGCTCTGCATTTAACCAAACAAGTGCGCACATAGTAGAACACACCTAGAGCAGTGGGCAGCCAATGCTGCGGCGCCCGGGGAGCAGTTGGGGCTTTGGTGCCTTGCTCAAGGGTCTCACCTCAGTCGTGGTATTGAAGGTGCAGAGAGCACTGGTAATTCACTCCCCCCACCAACAATTCCTGCCGGACCAGAGACTCGAACACACAACCTTCGGGTTACAAGGCCACGAGTTTAGGCCATGACTGCCTGTACTTAAGGTTTATGAGACATCCTAATACGTTAACTAAACTAGCTGTTTATACGACAGTGAGAAGTTAAAAATAGCCATTAGAAACAGAGTTTGCCATAGAATAACTAGGAATCAATTAATAAGAGTCATTAAAATAAGTATGCACAACAAAACATCCCTTTATTTGTTATACACTGAACCATCTTAGCAACCAGCAACCAATGTCTGTTCGAAATTACACTTTTCTGCATTAAGGAACTACAATCAAAATCAAGAAATAAAAGAAAGTAAAATCCGAACTTCCCCCTTTTTCCAGTATAAATTAATTGAAAAGTTAGCATTCACAACAATCGTTCAACATATTTAATAGCAATTTGCAACTACCATTATTCTTTAAATGACACGGTCCAACTCATAAAGCCTGAACTCAATTAAACTCCCACTAGTAATTATGTTGCCATTCATGTGCACTTATCTTGTAAATATGATCATTCTGACATGACATAAAGGCAGCATGTGTGTAAGCTGACCAGAATGTATTGAAAGGGTATGCCAGCATGTATTGCTATAGCAGTTTTTTTTTTTTTTTTTATATATAGAGTTCAATACATTTAGAGCTACTGTAAGAGTCTGCAGTCATGCCCTGAATTGGATTGAATTATTGGGAGGAAGCAGAGAGAGGGGGAGAGAGAGAGCGAATAAACGAAAGAAAAGGAAAATAGAGCCCTGTTCCCTAGAAAAGGAAGGTCTGAGCGTGGGAGAAATGCCTTTTGGACTAGGCACTGTTAAAACTTGCAAATGTGCTCAGAGCGATGAATTGTGGTGATGCCTTTCTACAACACACACACACACACACACACTCACACGTCCATCTGAATGGATTGGGAATTACCAAGAGTGGTGTACTGAGATGGTCTCATTCTCACATTTGGTCATAGCTGACATAACTTCCATCCTTAAATAGCATGTGCCGTCAAGCCCTGGGTCTAAAAATGGACCGAAACGACACGAGAAAGACACAGAGAAAGAAAAACAGTGTTGAAAGGTAAATACATAAAGCTTAGCTGTCCATTTCCTTACAGATCCCGTGCATATACACCAGTGGCGTCTGCTTTAAGATTCCATAAAGCACAGCTTCTTTTGAGATTTCATAAAAATAATGTGTCTCTAGCTTTAACAAATGTCTCTTTCTCGCTCTATGCATTCTTTTATATGATATATTCTTATACACTTTCATTTATTTGATTTAAAAAATTTAAATAAGTATTATTTAATACAAATCTATATAATTTATTTGTAATTATATATAAATCTATAAATTAAATATATATTTTTAAATGATAAATATAAAACAAAAATATAAAAATGTATATAAGGTTAATATATAATAAATATATATTTTTGAATTAATAAAATATATAAATACTATCACTCCTGGTACATTGCAGAATTTTATAAATTATATATAATATAAAACATCTTCATATGTATTTATTTATTTATTTATATATAAATATAATACCATATAATTATAATATAATTCACTTTATTTTAAATTAGTTTATATATATTTAGAAATTATTTAAATTTAAAATGAATACAAATATATACATATCACTCCTGGGACATTAAAGATTTTTATAAATGTATACATTATATACAAATATATATATATATATATATATATATATATATATACACACACACACACACATTTCAAATGTATAAACGTACAATATAAAAAATATATTTATAATATTTATTGATTAAAGTTAATAAAAATATAGATTACATTTCACTCTTGGCGCATTTGAATATTTTAACAAATAAAGGTGTAAGATATTATACAGCTTTATATTGCTGCAACAGATCAATAAAATGATTCATCAGCTTTAATCTACATTAATATATGCACTTGATTCCCACATGCCACATTTGATACATGCTTGTGGTTTTGCGAAGGTCGTCGCATGTCCGGGATGTTCAAGAGACCATAGGGGGCCATTTATTTTCTTTATGTAATATCACTTTTAGGAACAACATTGTAGACATCCAAATGTATATCTATATATGTATATAGATATACCCGAGTACACATTTTGCCAAAGTGACATCTATGCTTCTCCTCTATCGAACAGCAGCAGTCGCCACTGGTATACACACACTCTCTCTTACACGCACAGGCCCGGGACCCCTGTCCCTCTTGAGGCCTTCTGCAGGCCGATAAGATGCTATCAGTTGGCCCTTAAAGCACTTGAGAGCCACTTTAGGAGATCACTGGGGCAATTACCATGAAAAGTAAAAGATACTGCCTATATTGATGTTAGATTAATACTGACCACCTTCCCATTGATTTTTCTTCTTCCTCTAGCGCAGTCTTACCCCATCTTACGCTAGCGGTGATCTGAATTTCTGATGCTAACATTGTTTTATGGGACCGTTTCTCTTACACGCCGCCACCCCGATAAACCTTTCGCTCGAGCGTGCTATCTATGGTTTCAGAGGCCGATCTAGAGAGGGAACGCTCCTTATCGGCTGATGTTATTCAATTGTCCCACGCCGATCAGGACCATTAGCGCTTGGTGCTAAATAATGCATCCTGTTTTAAAAGGCCCCTTATCTGCTCACTGTTTGTTTCTAACATTATTAGTATCGGAAGGGTAATGACAGTAAAAAGGACGATATGAAGTGATTGACAGAGCTGGGACGTCTAAAAAGGATGCCGTCCATTTGGGAGGAGACGTCGAGGTTTATCTTATTGTTATTCAAAGGGCAACAATCCACCAAGGGCCCTTGGAAGGTGATTTAAATGCGACTAATTTAAGTGCCTCGGATGAATCTATACACTTTTTCGCTATCTCTTGCTCTCGGTTTCTCTTAGACATACAGTCCGTTGCTATGAGACAGATTTATACGCCATACTGGCCTCTGGTCCTTTCCAGCTCTTATCGCTCAAATTATGGGATGGCAGAAAGCCATTAAATTCTGCTTAGGTTTCACTAAAAAGCTGGAACTGTGGTAACTGCTGCATCTTTTAAGGCACCTATCACACTATCAATCAGATGGTTGCACAAATATTCACACTTTTACTTAATGGCCATATATACAGTGAAAATAGCTAATAAAACAGACTAATTGGTGGGCTTTCCGAACAGGTAGTCCTGTATTATTAGACTGGTTTAGGATACTCTCCATCAATTGCATTTCTTAGCCAGTGTGCTTAGCACATAATGCTAGCAACAAATCCTAGGTGGCCATGGGTTTGATTCGCAGGGAATATATACACTGATAAAATGTGTGCCTTGAATGTAATTCAAGTTGGTTTGGATAAAAGCACCTGCCAGTTGAAAAAAAACTACTCAAATGTCAGTATATTTAGTATGTTGTACTAAAAATGTAACTAAGCTGACAAATTTAAATTAACCGACTAGTCAGCCTCATTAATGGAACATCTTGGTTCACCTTGTGCTTTTCATCTCTCATAAAACTGCCCTCTTGTTGTCTTGATAATTTATACAGATTCATCCCTTTCTGTTAGCATAGGCACCAACAAAATTATAGTCTTCCCATTAGTCTTGTTTCACTTGGCACAGACACTCCAAGTTGGCCTTCATCTTAAAATGTATGAGACTCAGACAGCAAACAAACAAGCTGGTAAGACGCCCGACTTTGATGCAACGGTATCATTCACAGGAACATTTGGCGGCATCAAAGTTAAGATAACAAATTACTCCCTCAGGCTATTGTGTGGGCAAACAGTCAACCTGGATACACGTTACAATATATGGATATTTATTGTTAATACCTACAAAAACAGAGCACAATGTCGTTGATGATGTCTTATGATGCCCCAGCACGAACGTAAGATACATTTGAGATGATATTTAGCATTGTTTGCTTCAACAAAAATTACTACTAATATTACCCATACTCAGGGTTAGGGGGCTTTCCAAACATTTCACATACTGGTGCTATAAACATGATTTTTTTCCTCAAATCATGCACATTGTTGTGGATATTACTTTCCTAAGCAATCACATGTACTATTTCCTGTGGAGGATGGAAAAGATCCAAACCAGACTCATTGAAAAAATGTGTCTGTGGCAACATTTCTGCAAAATCTGATATTATGTTTGCATTTTGCAACACTATCAAAGTGAAATGTTGAGTCAATGGCATTCACTTTCTTTTGTAACGTTTTATTACATTGGTTGTTGATGTCCGGTGGAAAAATGGAAATGCCTGGTAAGTGGCGCTAAAAGGTTAAGGCTCTACAACAGAGGATCTCAGCTCTGGCCCTCAATGTCCATTTTCCTGCAGAGTTTAGCTCCAACCCTAGTCAAACACACATGAACAAGCTCATCAAGACCTTCAGGATTACCAGAAAATTACTATCAGGTGAGTTTGATCAAGATTGGAAACTAACTCTGTGGAAAAGTGGACCTCGAGGGCCAGAGTTGCGAACCCCTGTTCTACAACGGGCTCTTAAACACTACCCATAAGCAAACCAGTGTTACCAAAAGCAAACATGGCATAAAAATGTTGTTTTAGCTTGCTTGTACAAGTCTTCAAGCTCTTTTTAGGGCCCGAGTGCTCCACATTGCAAGTGCAATGCTGTACCAGGTGGGCTACCGAGCAAGTTTACAATGTCCGAAAAGCCATACATATGGAGATGATTATGTGATGCAAACATAAAAATGTTTTAGTTTACAATTCATGCACTGTGATAAAAAATAGTTGAGGTCATAAGTATATTATGTTGAAGTCTTGCAAAAATGTAGGCATGGTTTTCCAATGACCCTATATTGAAAAATTCCCATGTCCTTTATGTATATGGGAATTTTTTAATATAGGGTCATATTGCAAGAACTCAGGCACAACACAATATAATACATAATTGGGTGTGCATGAGTTCTTTTGACTTTGGCAATCAACCATCTACCAACCACTGAGAACACCTTAATAACTCCCAAATAATGCCCTGGCCACCAGTCAGCACCACTACAATTTAAGATTTTTGATCTGTAAGATGATCCTTTCGAAACGGGGAACACATTTACTTGGGGCAACCACACAAACAGGATTGCTACGAGCGTGTGTGTGATAAAGAATGAGAAATGCCAGCTAACTGTTTGTCTTTTCCATTTGAAGCTGGCAGCGGCATCAGTTACAGATCCCGTCCATAATCCATCTGTGTCCCGCTCACCCCTCTCAGTGTAATCAGAGCACTAATTCAAATTTGGGAGGAAGACAATCCGTGACGGACGTTTTTTTGTGCAACTCCGAGTGGTGTCCCCCATGACCGGTGAAAATGTGGTGCAAAACTGTCTAAAGGAGAGAAAAAAAAAAGACTGAAGTGAAAGAATACCAATGAGCGCTTACAGAAAAGGTAACGACATGGGCATACACAGTGAATTAAAGTTACCCGAGCACTTAGGACTGCCTAATATAAAATAACAGCTCGTCTTCTACAAAATCATCACTCTCCGCCTCATTTCATCTATCTGCGGAGGAGAATACACCCCAGACGTGTAGAGTAAAATAAAGTAGACTATCCTCCACAGCCCTCAATTATGTGTGGGTGAGAGGTAATAGTGAGGAAGAGGTTTCGGATAAGGTACTGTGCTCCCATGCTCCTTTTCTCTGCCGGCAGCCAGCCACATCTCTGCCGCGGTTTAAGGCAGTGTCGAGTTACGGCTCAGCAAACCACGTTATTGCATTTGCAGCCTCCTTCCTCTCATGAACCTCCGCTGCAGCTAATTAAGACGAGCACGGACTCATCAGAATAATACATACCTTACAGAGGAAAGAGAGGCATTCTGAGAAAGAATAGAAAAGAGAAATTCTTTGCGGACATAAACTGTTCCCATTCACTCTTTCACTTTCGGTTTGATATAGCAATTTGTCTTCGGCTTGCATCCAATGATGTCTTTGCTGTATTTACTGTTTGACTGCACTGTTGACATTGTCATGTACTTCCTCAACAGGAACCAAAGCAAGAATCTCTTTTTAATATAGGTGACAACACCCACTGTTTCCCATATGCCAACTGGGCTTACAGTTTATTGTTGCTCACTTGATAAATATTTGCAATAGATTTACTCTTAATGATCTTATTTTCTTTGAATATTGTGCAGATATATAATACAAAATTACAAGTTACTACAAAGTTAATACGTCTGAATTACTTCCAAAGAGATAACTTTCTGCTAGGGTGATTCTATGAAGTATAGCTAAAGCGTTCTGAAAAAATTATGTCATGACAATATACATATCATGTAATATACATGACAATTTTAATGTGTTTGGGCTTGGCAGATATTAGATCTGCGACACGGCTGCTGCTGCGTCAAAGTAAGTACCGGGACTTGCTACTGCCAATAGATCTACATAAAATATATGGATCATATAAAATATGTTATGGAAATAGCAGATCCGTACAAATGGAGCTGGGGAAGTTGGAGGGTTTCTGAAGCTTGTTGCAACTGATACAGCAAACAGCATTTTTTGAATTTAGCAGTATTTGAATGTTGAGCAGCAAACTAATTGGCTGCTGACTCGAAAAGAAACAAATCAGCTGCACCATGTGAATAATGCTGTCAGTATGGGAGACTGAGTTGGAACCTCGGACTACGCCATGTAAAGTTTGTTGACAGAACTTTGGATATAATGCGAGGTTTGTAAGATGTTACGGTAATAGCTACAATATTTCTAAGGTGTGCTGGGTATATCAGTTCTTGCATTCAAACCCAGGACCTTGTTGCTTCTAGGACCATGTTCTACTTTTTGAGCTACAGGATCGTCCTGTTTCCACAAGAGCTCTCCACAACAGTTGAACAAAAACTGTTTGACCAAAGAACCAAACTCAAGCTACATTTTCTATATTTGTGATAGCCATGCATAATACCTGGAACCATAATAACAGTGACCAACATGAATTGCAAAAATGGTGATCCTTCCTTCAAATGCAAGTTCGTTCAGTTTTTTTCACACATTTTCTTATTAATTTAACTCTGTTTGCTTAGAGAAGTAAAAAGACTCATGTTATCACCAAGCTGCATGATCTTTACATTATCATTAATTACCATACAACAAACACTGTGTGACAGGTTACACACAGAAGTTTGTAGCGAAATTTGTTCAAATTAGTATGACCAACAGTAACAGTGATGCTTGCCTTGGTAAACACAACTAAAGACTGGTTGTACATCTTGACATAAGCTGATCGATTACCGTAACATCTTCATACACTGCTGACTGGTATCTTAACCCATGGTGTGCTCCAATTTGAAACAGCTGGCTGCAAGCCTTAGATGAACCAATTAGGATGTCTACAAAACCTCTATAGCACTCTGTAATTCCACCAAATCCTTTAATGCCAAAACATAAACCACACAGCTATTGTCGACATAAGCCATATGCTTCAATCACCAGCATCGCCTCTGGTCATATGATCATACAGCATTCTTTCAAAAACCTGAACTCACAAACACAGCAACACATCTTCAGCATATTGTCGTTCGGGTTGTGCTTAGCAAGTGTCTATTAAAAAGGCATGGAAAAATATGTATTGCTCTATGGAAATAATTTTATTTGTGGAAAGTTATTACGCAGATGGTTTGGGAAACCGAAAAGTTTCTATTTAGAGAAAATAAATTATTTTATTATTTAAAATGGAATTGGAAAAATACTATTAACATGTAATTAACGTGTTATTAATATGTTGCTATCAGCATTTAAAATAAAAAGGTAATGACTTGTATTCACTTATAGTGGAAGATCGCCTCATTGTAAGGGAGATATGTGAGGTTTTACTAGAAGATTAAATTAAATCCAGTTAATAAATATGATGAACTGACAACTCTTCATTGTAAATCCGAACCAAAAGGAAGGAATACTTACTTATCACAGGCGTATCTGTTTCATTGATGTTAAGAAAGTCGGCGCTAGCAATCTTAAGGGTCACGAGTAATCTTGATCCCTTCAATTAGAGAGATATTTTTATAGTCTATTGATTAGCCTACGCATGTATTGTAGAATATGGTTCATATTTCTCATTGTGTCTCACTTTCTGTCTGTCCTCAGGTCAAAATCTAGCCAGCAGGCTTTGGAAAAGAAACTGAAGCTCTCTGCTGCCTCTTTATTATATCTACTGTCAGTAGCATGGACGTACCGATCAGAAAACATGAATAACACAATACAGATCATTTGAAATATATGTATTAGGAAATAAAATAGAATAAAATAACTGATCCTAAACTTTTGAACGCTACTGTATCAAAATGTGCACTTATTTCAGTGAATTCTAGGAGAATGTATTGTAAGTTTGCAGAATCCTATAAAATACAACTGATATGTAGATGAAAATGAAAAAGAGGGGAAAAAATATCAAATGTTTGAATGTCAGGTGTTATATCCACACACATACACATTTGGTGCTGGTAGGGGTTAAACCACGAGAGGAAGAAACCTTTACACAGTCCTTTATTAACTTCACCTACAACTCAAAGACCTCACCACATCCCCCTACACACACACACACACACACACACACACACACAAACTGCCTTCTCAGAAACTGTTAGTGACACCTGTTCTGTTGTGCAATTTTCCTAAAACACATATTCAAGTGAAATCACATGTATACCAACCACAAAAAGACAAACACTTCAATATACTGTATAGCATTATTAAGTCCAACTTACAAGTGTCTACATGACTTATGAATATAATTAAGATACAGGTTTCAAAGATGACAGTAGATTATTCAGTTGTGTGTTCTGCTGTGTTTGCACATTTTCTTGACAAGATTTAAAAATGTAGATCAGTATGTTTTGACACAGACAGGAGCAGTTTAGCGTCACAAGTGTGGGAGAATTTCTGCTGTACTCGGGAGTAGAGGCCGGCGGTACAGCTGCTTCCTGCTGTAATGTGGGCACACACACACACACACACACACGTTTACCAGGGGTGTGTGACTTAAAATGTGAAACTCGCATTAAAGAAAGATTATAAACAAGTCATGGCTCATTCATTTCTATTTGGTCTAATATACTGATTTTAAAATGAATTTTAAATGATACTATAATAACAGCAACTCACACACGCACTTACATTTATTTTTATATTTAGAAAAGTTTTAAAAAAACAAAGCTTTTCTATGAACTTTTCCCTTTTCTTAAACATACAAACAAAACTATTAATTTAAAAAAAATATAATGACATTTTCAATGTTATAAATATATCAATAATGACTCAAAATTAACCCAAACCCTTAATAACCCTTTTTCCGTTCCCAACATATTCCTGATATTTCAGGTTTAAGAACATCATGGGCAAGTTTTGTCCAAAACAATAAGTACACACACACATAAACGTTTTAGAGACCTGACCAAAGCTGTAATTTGTTTTAATAAAAAATACAGTAATAGCGATCCTCTGCTTTTCTAACCTGGTCACTGGTGCCCTCAGGCCTTTCCTAACCAACAACCCTTTCCTGTCATTACGAGTGTGTGTGTGCGTGTGAACTTCATCCAGGGTTAGAAACACAAATAGCATGCATTTTTAAAAGGTTTGTGTGTGTGTGTGTGTGTGTGTGTTGGCTGCAGTGTTTTGTTTGGAAGGAAAAAAAATAAGGGAGGGGACACACGTAACTTAATTACTTCACTGTAATAGCAATTATTTAGTCTGCGCTCCTTATCTTAATTATTTCAAAAGGCAAACTTCAATTAGGGGGGTGAAGGTACGTCTCCAACAAAAACACCTTTCGGTGCATGCAGACAGAAACCACACATATTTATATATGCACACAATCAGACACTGTATGTTTACCGCATAAGTCTAAGCTTTATAAATTAGTACCGAGAACAATTTTAAATAAATTATATTGTGAAAGAAAAACTTAAGGACTGCTTGTAAATTAAAAGCATCACAGTAAACAACAACATTATGCTGTCTTCTATTACAAATTCAATAACAGCATGAACAGATGATGCAATTTTAGAATTTAGGAAAGCCAATTTCTAAAATATAAGAAAATCATTCGATGTCATGATGATCATGTCGATAACAATCCAAGTATTCCATACAAAGAAAACAAGACAAATACATTCAGAAATTAAGTTGTGTAATAAAATGGAATGACACGGAGGAAAAAGAACTACTGAAATGTATGTAAAACTTTATACAAAATCCTTTGTTGTATGGAGATGCTTTATGGAGAAACTAGTCGCAAACATTGCTCAGGTGTGATTTTGGCCCATTCTTCCACAGTCTCTTCAAATCGTGAAGGTTCTTGTGGGTCACTTATATGAACTCTGTAGATCTTTAGTTCTTATTTTATATTGGATTCAAGTTAGGTGATTGGCTGGGCCATTCTAGCAGCTTTATTTTCTTTCTCTGAAACCAATTGAGAGTTTCCTTGGCTGTGTTTGGGATCACTGTCTTGCTGAAATGTCCACCCTTGCTCCATCTTCATCATCCTGGTACTGTAGGTGTTGGGACTGAACCAGCTTATATAAATTTCCACTGACAAGGGGCAGGATTGCTTTCGAATTACTGATATTTTTCATTTGGTGTCTTGGCTTTCCAATGCTTTATTGCACCTCCCTTTCTTCATGTGTTCAATACTTGTCATTCCATTTTATTACACATAACTTAATTTCTCAACTTATTGGTTTTGTTTTCTTTGTATGTATGGATTACTTGGATTGGTATCGACATCTGGTGAAAATTTCATGTCAACAGCACCTTTAGAAATACAGCCTATTTACTAATAAAAATGGTGACGTGTTCAGTACTTATTTTACCCGCTATATAACATAAAAAGCAATAATTATGATATACTAAATTATATTTATTAGATGAAAAGTCAAACTTTTGACGTTGTTTTTTTGGTGGTATTATTAACTCATGATTATTTTTACGGTTAATAGTGTGGCCTTTTGTTAGCTTAGCAACTTGCTAACACAAAACTCCATTAGAATTCACCTGGTCTCATGGCATAAACGTACCTGGGCGCCAATAAGTACATATCATTGCACTTTCCAAAATAAATGAACACTAGAGGCAGTAAAACCCCAACGCCTTTTATTCCTTTTCACACAAATGTACAGAGTTTCGATTAATAAAGTGCGATTTTCGCACAATTACTTGAAGAATATCATGTTATATCTTCAAAACAGTATTAATATGTTGGGAGATTTGAAAACTGATGCTTTTGAACGTTAGCATCGCACATATCCAGCTTCTTATCTATGGGTTTTCATAGACGGTAAGTTTGTTTGGTAACTCACGGAGTACGGATACGTACTTGATGAATGAATTAATGAATGAATGATGCACTTATATAGCGCTTTGTGTATTGCTGTAAACCCAAAGCGCTTTACAATCATGTGGGGGGGGGGGCTCTCTCCTCAACCACCACAAGTGTACAGCATCCACTTGGATGATGCGACGGCTGCCACAGGACAATGGCGCCAGTGCGCTCACCACACACCAGCTACAGGTGGAGAGGAGAGAGAGCCAATCAAGTGGATGGGGATTATTGATAGGTGAGGAGTTCCGGTTTGAATCCTGTGTAATCACGTTTCGACAAAGCAGTTCAAATCTGCATGTAAGGAAGTTGAAATGGCACGTTTGCATCAACAAATACGTTTTTATATCAGTTTTGCATTTGTTAACACTATCAGGTTTAGGGTTGGGTTTGGTGTTGGGCATATTTCCAACACGATAGAGAATACATTTTTAACGAGGGATATTTGAATTCTGAACCGCGGCAATATGTACCTGAAGAAACGTAATAAAAACACAGCAATATGTACCTATATCAACGTAATAAAAACGTGTCCGGGTTTACATATTGAACCCGTGTTTTAGCGCCACTCAGTGGACATTTCTTTTCAAATGTGCAGTAAGGTACGTAAAAACGGTCTCGCTAAAAAGTGCACCCAGGTAAGTTTATGCCATGAGACGAGTCTTTCTGTGTTTCACATGAAGAGGACTATTAGTGTAGAGTGCAAAGTTTCTGTAAAGCATTTCAAATCAGTCACTTATGAGGTAGCCTACCACTGCAGTAACTTAGAAGGTAGTAGATAGCAAAGATACTTACTAGGTTTCATAAGAGCTAGTCCAAACTGAAATCCCCAGAGGTCTACAGAAAAGGACTTTGCACTGTAGTATGAACTTTCTGTGTCATGTTTGACCCTCCACAGAACTCACCATCGATGGTGTTGATAGATAGTACATTACACAGAAAGTGGCCACACACTCAGCACTGTCATTCCTCTATGGACGGTGTGAGGGAGAGAAATGTTGTTAGCCACATCAAGTGGATGGGTGATGTATTGAGTAGGTAGTATGATTGCAGTTCTAAGTTGCTTTGATTATCAATGCTGTATAAAATATGCATTCTTGTTTTACTAAATAGTTGTTGCTCAGTGATAAATCTAGTTTACTTGAACTGAAAGAAAAAAAACTTACATAGAAGACTATAAATATATGTATCCACTAAGGTCCCTTGTGTCAACACTTAGAATTACATCAATAGAAAAGAGGAATCCCCAATCATTCCTATTTAATACCTCAGTTGTTCCTTATAGACAACGGTGTGATTAAATGGAGATTCTGCTTGAATCTTCTACTTCTCAAATGTTTCTTCTGAGAAAAAGACCTTAGTAATCTCACATGTTTACCAAGATAATGGGTTTTTAAACTTGGGACTCCCAGGGGACCTCAATGTGATACATTTTTAAGTCCCAGTTATATTTACGTTTCCGGAATGATCAGAAATCACCACATTAAATGTGATTATTTAATTCAACTTTCAGCACTTTTTTACAGAAAGAAAAAAAAAACATATAAAATAGCTTTTTTGTGACAGTTAAATATGACTGTTTGAAGCTAAATAGTTATAGTAATTGTAAAAGTTAAAAAAAAACTAATTTCGGGTAATATCACACATATGTTTTCTCAGAGTAAATGAAATGTATAGTATAGCTTCCTTCATGATTTAGGAAAAGGTCTTTCTCAAGGGGACCTTCAAAAGACATCTCAGCAATATCTCAAATTACGCTGCAAAGCCTGCAATAAAAAGTCAGACCTTAATATGAAGCAAAACATTCCTCGTCAAATTATTCCAAGACCAAATTATATAAGCTTTTTTACTTTTACTTTTTAGTTTATAACTTTATAAAACAAAACATATAAACTGGCCTCTGGTCAGCTGTCAAAAATACAGCCAGAAGTTTGATGGCTAGCTTCAAAACTTGTCTTTTGAAAAGAAAGTAAAAGTTGTTTTCATTTTGGCTCCTCCTAAAGATTATTAGGAGATATATTTTAGATACTCAAATGATACATAAATGAAAACATTTCGCTCTGATAGTACAACAATCTATGAATTCCAGCGTCTGTGCCTAAAAGCGTCTGTATTCGCAAACCTACACAGAGTATGTTTCAGGCCTAAATCTTACAGAAAACTGGGTAAAATACAGATTTGTGTATCTATATGGGGATAATCTTCTCTTATACCAGATTTACCTGTTTATTTACTAAACTGATACCATAGTACATCCATATTCAAAGTTAAAATGAAAAATATGTTTTGAACAGAGTGCATGCACTTGCGTATGAGTTTGTGTGTGAATGTGTGTAGACGTGTGACTATCAGCTGTACTGTCAAGTGCTATCAGCATAGACATAAATACACACATGCATCAACAAACCAGTCTCGATTGATCCTGAAAGAGTGGAAAACCAAATAGGATTCATGGGAGAGAGTGAAGGAGAGGAAAACATGAAATTCCCAGTATATCTCAGCAGAGCACACTGAAGCACTGAATAGCACTGGTGCGCGCACGTGTGTGTGTGTGTGTGTGTGTGTGTGTGTGTGTGTGTGTGTGTGCGTGAGAGAGAGGAAGAGAGAGTCCTCTAATACTGATTAGAAATAGGATTAGTGGATTATTTGGGTTTGGGATGGAGGAGAATGTTGAGGGAGACACTTTTCTCCCATCATGCTGTTCATCCAAAGATTTCTCCGTCTCTCTCTCTCTCTCTCTCTGATTGTGCATATTTGTTTTGTGACACTAGAATATCTCGAACAGTAGATGTATTTGTTGTAAATAAATACTGGTTACTATGCTCTCGATGCATGCTCTGCAGTCTTTAGATAAGCTCAAATATCACATTTCGACATGGATGCACTTTTACAGAGCGTTCTGAGGGATCCGATGTCCACCAATTTCTATACTGGTGTATGCTTCTGTAAAATGGGTGCCTTTTTCTATTTCTCTGTTAACATTACTAGTCTTGTGCTTGAGGTCATGACACTACAAGTTGCTTATTAGAAAATAAACATTTTAACTGATTATTTCAATAACCGCTCACTTTCCAAAATCATCTTGACAATTGTAAGTCGTCCTTGACAAATCAAACCAGTAGATAACTTCCATTTATTTAGTTCAGTGCCAGGTGTTTTTTTTTTTTTTTTTTGTAGAGAGAATAATAAAAATAAAAGCTTTCAAATACATATATTTCTGTTGGTTAGTTCACCCAAAAATGAAAATTCTGTCATTAATTACTCACCCTCGTGTTGTCCCAAAGCCGTAAGACCTTCATTCGTTCATTTTTGGGTGAACGATCCCTTTAACATTAAAAGAAGATAAAGTTAAAAACAAAGCTACTGATTTTTTTATTATTATTTTGTATGCGTTTAAAAATGTCAATATATCACATAAAGTCAGGTAAGTTATGTAAGTTATTGCTTGTTAAAATCATTTATGTTAATGAGGAACACCAAACAACTGTTTTATCAAACGACCCATTCAATAAAATCTGGGCCAATTTAGGGATGCTTTATTAAAGATTACCATAAATTCCATGTTCATATGGACTGTTTTAGGTGTGAATATTAGATTTTAGAGTTGAAAGAGAGCTATTACACACCACTTCCTGTGATGGAATGTGTCATCACACCTTTTTTTCTTTCTTTTTGAGGGAAATTCCGCTCCAAAAAGTGATGAGAACATGATGAAAAGCAGAATTAAGTAATCAACGTTTTTAACCTTTCTCTGTTCTTTAGCTTTGAGCGCTATGTGCCAGCTTTGAAAAGAGAAGGTAGTCAATGTGTAGCACAGCTGAATGATGAACATAAGACAGACGGAGCAAGAGAGACACTTCATTAGGTCTATATGGAAATTGATGAAAGCGGACCGTAAAATAGGTGGTCTTGACGTTAGCGTGCTCATTGAAGGAAGACTGAGACATTACACGACTGTGACAAAGATACGTGTAACCTCATAATCTGCATGCCATCTAATAACTCCATGAATGGCCTTTTTATTTTTATTCACAAGTCTCCCAATCCTTATCCAGTCGTGTTACTTAGGCCCAAAACATATGCTATGCAAGTACATGAAAATAACGCTTTAATTAAACTACATACGTTCAGTCTTGCATAATGAAATGTCATAACATTCATATTTACCAAATTCACAAAACAGCTGTCCCACTGTATGAAGCTTCATGAACCACCTGCAAACCAGTTAAAGCAGATACTTAATACACTGCTACAGTACTGCAATATGGGTACTTAAATTAAACAATTGTGAATCTGTTCAGCGCTAGTGCCTCGTTTTGTTTGTTTCATGAAAATGAGGTTTGTCATAGAACTTGGCATACTCACAGTGGTCATATTCACGTAATTGATTGGGCAAATGAGCAGATTTTGGTGCCATTTAATGCTGTCACAAAGGGGGCGCTATAGCAGGTATTAGCATAAACTCTCTCTTTCAATGGATAGTTTGCCCTTCAGATCAACTATAGTCATGGCAGGGAAACAGTTTAAAGAGAATATTGCGGAGCATATTAATTAAACTTAAAATAGCTCAATTGTCGACATGCTACCTGAGTCTGGTTTAAAGTCAGCATGAAAACAAAATTACACGTTTTTTTACACCCTTTTGTGATGTAGGTCCTAATGAAATGGCTTCTCTAAAGAAAATAAATAATAAATTGCTTAGCGGGACTTGATTTTGTCCATCAGGAATTGATTGCAACCAGTGTTGGGGAAAGTTACTTTTTTTAAATAATGCACTTATAATATTGCGTTACTCTATAAAAAAAAAAAACGAATTGCATTACTTTTACTTTTTGTGGAAAGTAATGCATAACATTACTTTTGAGTTACTTTTTGTTACTTGGGCTGGGCTTGCATTTAATTTATTATTTAACACAAAAGTGATATTTCAGGCAACTGTAAAGGCCCTTTTACAAAGTGAAATCAATAAGCTTCAGGCCAAAGGAAGTGCCTCAGCCTCTGCACCGAACTCCCAATTTATCTCAACATGGGGACAGAAGAGGTGTCAATGCCTAAATGGGAAAACAAAGTAACTTGCGTTACTTATTCGAAAAAGGAAAAGTTGCTGTAAATGTAAAAGTAATGTGTTATTTTACTAGTAACTAGAAAAAGTAATCTGATTACATAACTCACATTACTTGTAATGCGTTACCCCCAACACTGTTGCTAACTGCTGTGATTCATTAAAAAAATTATCACATTTTATACATTCACAGTCATGCATGAATGTGATATGTACAGTGGGAACACACACTTACAATGTGTTGGCTAAGCAATCGTGTTTGCGTTTTACGTATATGCTATTTTTTATGGACGTAGAGTCTTTTGTCCCCCATCGTCTCTTTCAAGATGAATTTCATATGTACATTTAATATTTAAGATTTATTTCTTCACTTAGAGAGAAGTGTTTTGGATTTGTCAGGTCCTTTTGCAAAACAATCAAAGCTCAAAATGACAGTTAAAGAGAAGTTTCCTGCCGTCAACAGCCCAGGTGTGTGTGTGTGTGTGTGTGTGTGTGTGTGTGTGTGTGAGTGAGAGAGAGAGAGAGAGAGAGAGAGAGCGAGAGAGAGATGATGCGTAGGTGAAAAATTGCTCTTATTGCTTCCAATACAAACTTTGTCTTGCGGCGAAGCTTTATTAGACCACAAACTGACATCGGCCGCAATCCTGTTTGTGTGTGGGAGCAGGTGTTAGAATGGAAGGCAGTTTTTTGAGGTACCTTTTACGTGGGTTTGAAAGAAATAACTTTCTGCATTTTTCCATCCAACATGTGCGCATCCTAACAGCACAAACACTGACATCCCGTAACAGGTAGCCTGTATCACCCTCCGCTGAATCATTGGGATGGGGGAAGTCATTTCGCTTTGTGTGCACTCACTCTGACAAAGGAGGTCTTAGGAGCTTGTGTTCCCTTTTTCAGGCACACAAACATTCAGCTTTTTAATCACTGCGGGAACAAAGAATAGATTTGTTGGCAGCTCTTTGGTACTTATACTTAAAGCCTTTTGTAGATGTCACACACACCTTTCACTCTCCAAAAAAAACAAAATAAAATCACTTTTCAGCTTTACCTTGGGCACATATTCCACAATAGTGACGATTAGCAATGTTTCCTAAAGCAAGAAATACTATTGCTTATACTTGGGGTTAGAGATTTGACCAAACCAAACTCTTTAAGTATTACAATTTTGAACCCAACTTCTTTAGGACACCGATGCCTCAAATGATGTGCTTTTTTGGGGGAAAGGTGTGCTGCTACTTTTCAATGTAATTGCCCTTCCAATTTATAGCTAAGACCTCAATCGGTCTACAAACAAACGTAGTATCTTTGTTTAGAAGTTTGATTAATTGTCTTCCTGCCATCACAAACTTTTTTTTTACATAAATTACACTAACAAATAAAATTCATAACAATGAAAGCACATTTATCCATAGATCAAAAATGCTATTTAGGGTCGTGGGGATACTAGAGCCTATCACAGCATCTCAGGCCATAGGCAGGAAAACTCCCTGGATGAATGTCTAGTAGTGATTTTACATTATATATATATATATACATAAAAAATATTTTATTTTAGATGTATAGTAAAAATAAAGTGGCTGGATCCACTGTGCAACGCGACATGGTTAGGAATGTGAAGTCCATCAATTGAGCATTCATCACGTCACTGCATTCATTGAGTATAACTGATCAATTTAGGTTTGTTTTGCATCAGTCTTGCCAGATTGAGGTGTTGTTTATTTAGTGAGGACATTATCCCAACCTCTAGTCTAGGATGTTAGTGGTTCTCGAAGGTTTTAGGGACCGGCACAGAGGCAGAACTGGTTTTGAATCACCTGTATCGCAGTGGAAATGCATGGAGAGATTCCATATTGAGTTGGCAACAGCCGTGTTGGTGGAAACGGGACAATAAAGCAACATAGGCTTTGGACTTTTTTGACCATGTCCATACAATGGAAGTCAAAGGTTACCAAAACTGTTTGGTTATCCATAAATCTTCAAAATATCTACTTTTGTGTTCTTCAGAAGAAAGGCATTCAGGTTTGAAACAACATGAGGGTGAGTAAAGAACAGTTATCATTTTGGGGTGAACTGTCTCTTTAAGCAAGTTAGCAATCAACCGGTAGACTATATCAATGACTTTAGCAATGCCCTAGAAAATATCTACAAGACCTTATCAACTGCTTAGCAAAAGCCTGGCAGGATGGTGGCAACTTTTTTAAATGAGCAAGAACCACTCACATGTTCTTGTTAAGCCAAGAGTTCATATTTACACGCACAAGACTGAATTTCACCCAAAAAGCCAAGAAACCACTCTCTTTCTTTGTCAATCTCTCTATCTTTGTCTCAATCAATATTCTCCTCGGACAATCATCATCCTGCTCATCAGCCATTTGTGACTCATAAATCTATCATGTAACATACTTCATCTCCAGTATCAAACTTCGCGCTAATTACCACGGCATTAGGCTAACAGGCTACCATTTCGTAGCGTAACGTTTATAATGGCTCGAAAACTTTGTTTGATTTAAGAACTTTCCTCATTTGGCTCCAAGAACTCACTTAGTAATTTATTTAAAACTAATTTTCTCAATCAAACTGAGACAGAATCTTAATTCAACGTTAGTGCTGGGATTTCCCAGAAGAACACCGGGGTTTCGTGCTAGCATATATAAACCGGGCTTAATCGTGGCAATCTGAGAGGGTTAACCTAATTTAGTAGCCTATAGAAGTTGCTGTGGTAGATTAGAGCCTACCTCGGTCACACCACCGGCCAATTAAAGCCTTAATTATCCCGTTAATTATGCAGACAGGAAGTATCAGCTGCCGCCCGATTGTGTTTGGCTCTCAGAGGACAGGGACCTAATGGCCGATGGTAGTCACCACAATGTCACACACACAAATACACACTAAGTGGTGAGGCAATTTAATTTCTGAGAAGAACAAAGACAATGGGAATGTCAGTCTGCATATTACAACAGTTTTAAGGCACACAAATACATGTATCTTTCATGAAGTAACATTTTTGGCTGTGTTTCGTTTGCATTTGTTATCTGTGTGTGTAAGCCCCATTGCCTGCTGGGATACCACTGCCCAAAGGGATTCTGCGTTTATGTGTGTACCCCATTCTCTTATCTACTGAGGGAACCAGATATTGGTCCCCTATATGATGTCACAAAACTAATCCCTCAACACACACCTAATTACAAATGAGGCATGCCTGCCAGCATCAAGAATCTAATCACATTTCAAGCCAAGCGAGTAAATTCAGCTTTCTGCACTCTATTCCACACTTACACACACACACACACACACACACACACACACACACCTGGCCTAAAGCTATAAAGATTGGGTCCGACTTTCAAGCAGTCAGAGGTGTGTGAATGTATATATCAGAGTGTTAATGTATTCATGGATATATGTAAAAATACAAAACAATCTATAAAATAATTAATTAGCCCTTATAATATTAAATAAAAGTAAGATACACAACCAGTCAGAGGTTCAAAATTAAGATCTTTAAGATCTTAATGCTTAAAAATAAAACCAGAAATGTTCTAAAGTGTGTGTGTAATAGTGTGTGTGTGTGTGTGTGTGTGTGTGTGTGTGTGTGTGTGTGTGTGTGTGTGTGTGTTTCAAATGGATACTTTCGCTTATATCTTTTGCTTTTTTAGATTATTTTCCTAAGAAAAGGCCCCCTTTAATCTTAATGTCTTAAACTGTGCTGGGATTTCTCGAGATGACACATGCTGCAATCAAGTCTGAGATCTTCTTCCAAAACCAAAGTATATGATCTATAATAACCTTATTCATTTTATAGTTCAGTATAGTCTCTCTCTCTCTCTCTCTCTCTCAACTGTACAGCTGTAGGAGAAACATTTGAGACAAAATTGATACTTGAGTTATAAAAGAGCAACATTTGAGCAGTATTAATTTTTCACAGGGGAGCGAATGAAGAACATGGGATTGAAAACAGAAATAAAAAGAGAGAGAAAAAAGTGCATAGAAGTGTGTAGTTCATGACCTGGTCAGGAATGTGGTCCGTCCTTTCTAGAATGCCTCAGGAAACCAAACGCCCTGTCTGTCAATCAAAATATTGGGGTTCTGTGGAGAGAAGGACTGTCTGCTTGTCTGATTACCATTCCTGTGTGTGTGTGTGTGTGTGTGTGTGTGTGTGTGTGTGTGTGTGTGTGTGTGTGTGTGTGTGTGTGTTAACATGCAGGACAAAGTTTGCATATATAACTACAGATATTCCATCTTATTTAGCAGATTCTCTTCCAGACGCTCCTCCCCCCAGTCAGAAAGGGGGCGGTGCTGCCGCTTGACAGAGGAGCAAACAGCACTGACAGCTTCCTTCCTAGGGGTAAACACACCCCAAACCATTTACACACACTCTCACACAACCCCACCTCTCCTCAGGGTAAACATACCCTTACCTCTTACATGCAGGTCAGGGAGTCGAACACACACACACACACACACACACACACACACTCCACTTGTCTCTGTATTCAGAGTTTAAGAGCTCTTTTATGAGTGTGAGTGAGTGCTCAGAGTCATTTGGTCAACCCAATTTTTGTCTTTTTGCCATTTTCTAAATGCATCCTATAAGTGTACTCTTTGTCTCTGTGTGTGTCTTTTTGCCATTTTCTAAATGCATCGTATAAGTGTACAACATGGTGTAGTGACTATGATATATTAATATGGATTGATTACTATGATATATTAATATGGATTGATTACCAAATTCATGTATAGCAGTATATTTCAAAGAATACCATGGAACCAAAAACATAGTACACATCCAGCAAAAACATGAAAGTACTATATTACATGAGTAAAAAAATCTAATAGTACCATAATACATGTTCAAATGCATAGAAGCACCATGGTACATGTCCAAAATATTAAAAAAACTTGACAAAACCATATAAAAAAATAAAACAAAGCAAATACCATGGTAAATTTAGCTACTTTTTAGTGTTTGGTCGCCACTGCTGTGATTCCTCGGCTCCTTCTCTTTGATATGAAACCTGTGTGGTTTGACCACACTATGTAGCAAGAGGCTTCACTAGGGCATGTGTGTGTGTGTGTGCATGAGTGTATGTATGCATCCATGCACACTATGTGTATGATACCACCGAGGGTGGGAATGTTATCTCAAGCACTGATCCAGGAGTTTGTCGGAAAACAGAGTGGAAATGTGTGTGTGTTCAATTTGAGGTCTCACTTTCCAGTAATAATGCCCAAAAAATGAGTCCTCGGTCCTCAGAAATACAATACAAGAAAGTGTATTTAATAAAATTCTAAATGTATAAGGACATTACATAGACATGTAATATTGATCAAATCTGTAGTTGTGAACCTTCTTTTCGTGTATATAAAAGCATATTGTGTGTGTGTAGAGATAGATAGATAATTTCATGTGGATAAAATAATGCATTACAAAATGTTTTTTTTATGCCAATTTATTCTGACAAGAGCTATGTCATGTCTGTTTTTTGTTTTTATGGCAGTTTAAACATTAAATACAGACAGTAACTGTGTTTGTGTGTGTTTAGTATTTCAGCTTGCACAAAGGCGCACCTATTACACGGAAGAGAAATATGACACTGAATATAATTGTATTAATTCTAATCAAGCTAAAAAATCAAGCACACAAAATTTGCCAAAGAACAATAACAAACAGAGAGGGCCCTGCCCTGTAAACTTACAGAAGTTATTGCAATTATTTATTCATTTATTTTTGGAATGATGTGCACTGCTAAATCATTCACAATAATACAAATAATAATTTAAAAGACTGCATTAAGAAACTACATTTTAATATCATTTGTGTTGAACACGTCGCCATTTTTTATCTAGTCCACTCTTCAAAATGTTAGTAAAAATGCCAAAAATGGCACAGTATATATCCATACCATCCTAAAATTCATAGACTCCCCAAACGGTGTTGAAATGGAGAAACCAATAAATGCACCCACAAGTGAACTACACACAATGCGTACTGAAAGCTGGACATGAATAATAATTCAGAAAATAAGCCACCTAATCTGGACCACTCTACTGTTCAGGATTAGCCCAGCGGAGTGTGTGTGTGTGTGTGTGTGTGTGAGAGAGAGAGAGGTCGGGTCAGGCTCACACACTCTGCCCTGAAGACCCTGCCATGAAATGAAATCCCTTTAATCTGTCATCACCTGCGGAGAGGTGTGGAGTGGAACGTGCAATATCTGCTTGTGTGTGTGTGTGTACACATTTTCCATTTTTATTACTGATAGTTATTTAGTATGACCAGCAATACAGGTCTGCAAAGCAAAATGAGATGATAACTGAAGGTTTTTAAGTAGTTGATAGTTTGCTTTAAATTGTGTTTTTGTGTCAAAAGCCATTGTTGAGAATCTATCATGTTGTGTAGCATATTTTGTCTAAAATCCTCCACGCAACCCCTATTCCTGTGTTTAATGTCATAACAACTCAAAGAAAGAAAGAAAAGGACACATCCACACACACAGTGAATCAATAGCAAGCTTTTCTTTATGTAGGCATACTCATGCGTCACTTTCTGTTTGACTTTAAATATGTGGGTATTTTTGACTTTTAGGTGGTCCATTTGGCTTAAACAATGCACCACCTCCGCTGTTTGACCTAGTTCACTTCATTATCATATCATATCTGGAGTGAATTGTTTGATGCTTTACATCATGATGCAAAAATAATATCCCCCCCATGTACCTAAAGACGTTTACCCTGCTATTCTTTATTTCCATGTGAAAAGTGTCTGGTAGATGCACGAGTAGACATTTTGAAGACTGTCATGAAGCTCTTTTCCATACAACTCTGAGGAAAAAAAAAGGTACAAAAATTGTCACTGGGACCACCCTATTAAAGGGTACATTTGTGTACCTTGTTTATTCCTAAAGGGTGCATATTAGTACCTTAAAAATACATCTTCGTAACAAAATGCATATTAGTGCCTTTTGAAAGGTACCGTCCCAATGACAGCTTTTGGTCCTTTTTTCTGAGAATGTAGCATGATGTATCGATGTACCAGAGAATTGTATTCAAAAGAACTGCGTAAAGTAATTTCTCCATTTGTGTTTTCTTGGAAACCATACATTAACAGCATACTGGTTGGGAACAAGAAGTTCTATCAAGCACCACCTTCAAGATCTCACATGCACTTCACAAGATGGCTCTTCACTCGGTTTATCACTAGGATAAAAAACTGTGACTTGAACAAACGCGATTGGCCCACTGAATCAAAAAAAACAAAAACACCTTAAATGGGATTCCGAAATCGAATCAAAGCCGAAATGTTTTGAATTAGTTCAAACATGTTGAAAATAAAGTGATAAACCACATATAATGAGGGGGAAGAAGAGACTGAACAAACTGAATCTCAGAGAGAAAAGAGCCATGTTCTTTGGCGACACAGCAAGCCCGCAGTTTCCTGTGAGTGAGAGGAAAGGAGACGTGTGGGGGCGAAATACTAGGTGAAACAGCATGTGAAGTGACACCACTGCTACTGTCTTCCTCCGAAAGACAGAAAGAGAAAGGTAGGCTCATCCTGTCTTGAGTAGTGAGGTTAAATTGTGTTGATATGTGGGTGGGTTTATTCTACCATCCTGTCAAAGGTGATGTCAGATCTGACTGAGTGGGCGCAATAAGTGTGGTGAACAGCCAAAAACACAGGCATACAAACACAGGTAGGCACACCGTTACATGATGTGCACTCAATGGTGTACACATTGTAAACAGACTGCTGTTGATGTTTAAAACATCGAAATAATGTTGAAAAAGTAGCGGCTTGAGGTTGTTGGGTTTCAAGAATGATATTCAATTTACTTGTGTTACTGCCCTTTACTAGTATAAGTGATTTGCTTGAGAGCTCAGTTACATTTAGATTTGTCTCAGATGTCTCTTCCTTACTACAGACAAAGAAAACAATTTGACATAGCAAGAGTATAAATATGTTCTGAATTTAGATTCAAATCTACTCAAGATTCTTAATTCAGCCACATCTCAAGAGAAAATAACTATTTCAGGAGGGAGCTTTTTTGTATGAATTCAATATACAATATACGAATAAAACCAAAAAACACAATTACTATAGTTAAACCATGGTAACCACAAATGAACCATGGTTTTGCTACACTACCATAGAAAGCAGATCATATGAAAACATTCAAATGAGATCCAATCATCGAAATGAAATATAGATAGAAATTTCCATGAGACTGTGTTCGCTCTACACCTCAATATTCTCTTATCTTCACAGGAGTTTAGCATTGCTAAGCTAAACACGCTTCAGCAGAGCTAAAAGTAAAACTGCAGCATAGACGATAAATCGGTTTTAAAAATCATAACTGACAACTCGAAAGTCAATTTATCTGTCAAAAGAAATAGCTACGATATTCTTATCTTGGCAAACAGAGCTAATTAGCGGTTAAAAAAGCCTAGCATACAGGCTTGAACTGTGGCCAAAACCTTAGCTGCAGAATTATTAGCCTTTTAATGATCTTTAACCCGTATTTATGATTAGACACCCTTGTGTGTAAATAATGCTGTGACTGTGCCAACCTTAGCTGCAGAATTATTAGCCTTTTAATGATCTTTAACCCGTATTTATGATTAGACACCCTTGTGTGTAAATAATGCTGTGACTGTGCGCTCTGTAGGTGTAAAATCAAATGGATGGGAAGGCAATGGTGCAGTGGAGCAATATATAGCACGGAAAGATTATCAGGCATGAAATTGAACATCAAGCTCCTCTTAAAATTGTCAAAATGTCTATTTTGCACCACGTCTTTGTATTAAGCAACCGCTCATCTCTGTTTGAAAGATCTCTCCAGGTTATGTTTACAGTCGGCAGAGTTGCAATTCTTTTCCGTAAGCTATTAATAGGTGTGGTTAAGTGTGTTTGCTGCTGGTGTGTGGGGATCTTAACTCTTTAACTCAACTTGTGCTACTAACAACTTGTCTACAGAATCACAGGTATTAACATTGTGAAGAAGAGTTGCTTTTAAATATAACTGGTTAGGATAGTTAGATCTATCTTTTCACTGTATCTATCCATCCATCTATTCAAAGAGCTAGTTTAAAGCCATTATTATGCTGAGTCTGCTTTCACAATCAACAGTCGGTTTATGTAAAACAGATCACTCGCAATACCGAAACTCAGTTCAGCTATCATCAGCTATGTGTCACTCTCTATGTTATCATTCTGTCGAATTAATGTGTAAAAGCCAGTGTATCATCTATCACAGTGTGTCATTTATCAACATTGCTGGTAAGTTCACCTTGTTCTTTTGGAAATAGGTGTGACCAAAGCATACAGTAACAGTTTTATATTAACATTTTAAAAATGGGGTTACTTTTTTCTGTAGTCATATATAAAAATAACTATACAGTACATCCTCATTTAGATAGTAAATGTGTGATTGAGTTTTACAGTTAAAGCCACAGGAAAAGGTGGTCAGCTAGTTCTAGCACACATGTGAAAATGGACAGTGTTGATGGCAAGAGGCCCTTAACACCTTAAGGGGCCTAAATGCTCACCTAAACATACACAAAACCCCTCAGCGTCTCCTGCTGTGAACAATTCTTCTATATTAACCTCAAAACATCTTTGGCTTTATTGCATTTTGACCCTAATTCACTAGTAAATGCAACACGGAGTCAATCATGCATGAGTTCATAGCATATAAAGCAACATGACAGGTGATTACAAAGCAAACAAATAGATTTTTAGCCACACAGACCACATTGGTATTAGTATTCGAGTAAAAAAGTGAAAAGGTCACAGCCTAGAGCGAGACTTCTGGGAACACACAAAGTGCACAAGCGCACTCCAGAACTGGCTTGTCTCGGGTGGTGCGTACGTGTTGAAGCAGCGGGACCGAGTGTCATTCTGACAGCACTTTCACAATACTTCACTGTGAAGTGGCAGCAGAGCGTGGCGTACACAAGCACCCGCGCACACACTTTTGAGGTAGTTATGCATGTTAGTAAAATAGCAGTTAGCATGTTAGCTAACAAAAGTAGGCCAACGACATTCACTACATCATTTGCTTATCACCGTAATCTGTCTGCTTGACTAGTGTTACAATCTTCTCCATCTAACACTGATGTTTATGATAATCAATGATCAGATAAGACGTGATTGGCTGTGGTCGGCGCTGATAATTTCACACGCCCAACCCAGTGGGAGGAAATACCAATGCTGTTTTACCACAGAAATTTACTCTTTAGCTGGTTAGAATTCACTCGCATACCGTTTGGGTCAGTTACTCAAAGAATGTAATATATTACTCATTACTAGTAAGTTTCAAAAGTAATATTGCTACTTTACTTATTACTTTCTGGCAACAGTAATTAGTTACACTACTAGTTACATTACTTTTTCTTCACGCCCCACAGACGTTGTAACTGTGTATCTTCCTCATAAAATGCATCTAGAATGTTACTAACAACATATTTATTCATCATTTGACCAAAATCCACATCTCAGTCAGAGGTTATTACAAACACTCAATAGTGCCATTCAAGTAAAAGTGTTGTATTAATCTCATTCATTTCCATGTGTAGCTTGAAGCTAATTGGAATTTCTCCATTACCCATATATGATTATATTTCATTACGTATTTGATCAAAGCACATAGGTTTGTAATAAACTGTTGTGGAAATTATGAAAATAAATAGGAATTATTTGATTGTTGGATTTTAAATCAGCTGGGTTGAGGCATCAAAAGTAACTAAGTAAGCTGTTTTATGGATGGTAACTGTAATATTACTTACTGAAAGCTTATTAGTAATTAGTTACACTACTAGTTACTGCAAAAAGTAATAAACTTACAGTAAGTTACTAGTGACTAGTTGCTGCCCAACACTGCATTTTACGAACTAAAACCACTAACTAAAACTAACAAACAAATAACTCAATGCTGTAACGCTAGCATGTGTGTGTGCTAGCCTAGCAGCAGGATTAAAATAACAAACAGCCCGTGAGTGGAAAGCACATTTGAGTTGAACGTCACCTGTCTTTTTCTCTCTCACACACAGCTTAAGGTGTAGTTGGTACATTAATGCACACACACAAACACCCTTCATGAGGGTTGAGCTGAGAGTGTATTTTCCCATCGTCCAAGCACTGCTAGTGTTTAGAGTGTAAACAAGTGTGTGTGAGAAAATCACCACAGGGCTTTTGCTTTGCAATCTTAGGGGAAAAAAGACATGCCGGTACACACGCACACGCATTTTGAGTTAAAAGGAACCATCTTTATATGTGTACTTGTGTGTCCCCATTTGGTGGAGCCAGCCTAGATTGAGCAAGTTAGTTACTAACTATCCAAAGACTACTCTGGGGTAAATTATATTTCATCAGGGTAATTACATAAGTGCCCTACACTCTCTGAAGCTCATTAAGATGTGTGTGTTTGATAAACATGTTCTCTGCCTTGCTAACTTCATAAAGGCCTATACTAATGGGAAACAGAACAACAGTAGCACGCCTTCAACCAATAAAACATCAATCAGTCATTATGACATTACAATTACCCTTCAGATAGTTAGACAAATTGTTCATACACAATAGTTAAGAACATCAATAGCAATTCGCTCAGACCAAAATTACCAAAATTGAAACGCAGCATGCTTAGATCAGTGATGTTGTATGTATTTCTGACTGCATTGTTGATTCGTAAATATAGATTCTTATTATACAGTATTAACGTAAATCTAAATTTAGCTGGGTGAAAATATATTTGATACAAACTGGACTTTCAAAGGCATAGTTCGCCTAAAAATGAACATGCTGTCATCGTTTACTCGCCCTCATGTCGTTCCAAACCTGTATGAGTTTCTTATGTTGAACACAAAAGATATTCTGAAGAATGCTGGTAAGCAAACAGTTGATGGTGTTGACAGCAACAACTGTTTGGTTCTTCAAAATATCTTCTTTTGTGTTCAACATATGAAAGAAACTTAAGTAAATTAAGAAAACTAAAATTTGGGGTGAACGATTCCTTAAATCCAGTTTCATTATAATATCTATAAAGTATAGAATTAATTTATTTATTTATCAATCAGTCAGTCAATATATGTCAGTTTAAGAATGGCATAAAGTATTTTACTCCCTTGTAATATGTTTGATATTGAAAAACTCAATAAATGTAATAAAAGAACAATCTTACTTTAGATCCACAAATTCCATATGGAGAAATGTCAATAGGGCTCAATATAAAGATCTCAAACAACATCAATTGGAGGAAAAATTGCAAATACACTGAGTTTTTCTTCATAAATGCATTTTGTAACTTGTGTTTTTGTGTGTGTTGAAATACTGCACAATATAAAATACTAACAATAGTAATCCACCTGCATTTCCATATCACACCTGCTTCTTTCTCTTACGTGATGGAAAGCAAATTGAAACAGTATCCCTTCCTTGTATGTCGTTTGCCACAATCAGTCATATAATACGCCTTGAGTCGTTCTTGAACAGGAAGGGCCAGAGTGATGACTACATGAGGTAGTATGGCAATTGCGCTAAGTATTGTTTGGACGGCTGGCTGGATCATTACTACACAGGAAGGCACCAGGAAGCCCTGACTCTCTCATTCCAGGAGCTCGTTTGATAATGGGCTAACAAACGTGAGGAAAAGTGCCACATTTCTTAGAAATGTCCGAACTTCTTTACACACACATACACAATAGTTTAATGGACGGATGTCATGTTTAGATTAGCCACATTACAGCAACTCAATACACACGTTTTGAGCATTAAAATGTCCCTCATTAGTTTTATCTGATGAATCTTTTTTCCCAAGCCCAGTCCATTTGGATGGTAAGTAATATTAATCACAGAAAGCTCCACACCCATCACACTTAAAGTAATCTGACAAGAAATTGAGTCAAATTCCTCAGTAGGCAAAGGAAATGCGTCTGGGTCAAATGAGGAGGAAACAGTGGGAATGTGTTCTCAATGAAAACTATTATGTTGCCAATATGCTCAATTTTGAATACATCTAGAATTCAAAGAGTAGAAAACATGATTTAAATGAATGTTCCCACAAGAATGAAACTTATGTCATTATTTACTATATTGTAAATGTATAGTATTTTGCTATATTGACAAGTTGACTATACTGTCCCATTGATCACATGGCTGCTCAAGTAAATAAATAAATGGACATTACTTATTTTAGTTAAAATTGGGCTATTCTATAATTGTACCTATATATTAAAAGATACTGACCAATACAACATACATAACAATCAGCCTAGCAACAAGACAAATGCTGAATTCCTCTATAGTCATTTTCCATTTAATTTGTGACACATGAGATGAAACTAGCGCCAGTTTAAATTACTGCTGAATGGCACAACTGACCAATCAGAATGAAGGATTCCAGAGCACCTTGTAATAAAGCCTTCAAATTCGTGGAGGTTTTGTTGTGTCGTTGAACTTGCAGCGACACGTCTTGTCACGGCATGTGTGAATATGCAAACGCGAATGAGATTTAAGTGGAGGAAGGGAAGATATCAGTGTATTTCGACTGACATTTGTGTTTGTTCTGTATAAAAGGCCATTGTGCAGTTTCAGAAGAACTGGAATATAGTGCAAGAGACATATGGGCTACTTCTATGGTGCTTTTTTGTCCTTTTTTGAGCTTGACAGCCACTGTTCATGTTTTAGTTGTATGGGGGGGGGTTAAATTCCTCAAAATATCTAATGTTCCTAAGAGCATTGTGTTATTCGATTCTCTGAAAATAATCTAAGTTTTGGATAAAAGTTCGAAAGGTGTTCGACAGAAGAAAGTTATACAGCTTTGAATGATAAGGAGGAGTAAATGATGAGTGTATTGTGATACAAGCATTCCAACGCAATCTCAAGGCAATTTGTACATATTTTATGAGGTGGCTAATTCGTATGAATTCGTACGACCTCACTCGTACGATTTTGTACGATTTGTCTAAACCCCAGTGACGGGTAGGTTTAGGGGCGGGGTTAGCTGTAGGTCATTTGTACAAATTCATACGAATTTGGTCAACACGTAAAATACGTACAATTTAGCAAAAATCGCATTAATTTGTACGAGTGAGGTCGTACAAATTAGCCACCTCGTAAAATATGTACGAATTGCCGTGAGATTCGGGCTGAGCATTCAGGTAAGGCACAACAGTACTGCCATACACATATAGTGCACACAGATTATTTACCGATTTAGACGCAAACAAATTGTCCTCATACTAACGCATGCAGCCTAATGATTTGTTTCAACTGTTTTCAAGAGCTCAACTGCCTTAAAACTGATGAGTGACTGAGAGGAATGAGAGAGGAAACACTGCAAACTGGAAAATCGAGTTGTGGTGCCAGAAGTTTGCATAACACCAACCCCTTTAAAAAAATGAGGAGCGGGAATTTATCTGACTCTATCACACCTGCCGATCAATTACAGTCTAGTAATTCCAGCATGTTACAGCTTTTTAATAGATGAGCAAGATGAGTTTATCTACTCGCCGCCCAGACATTTGCTTCAGGATATAGAAACAGGAGTAAAGCTATAGAGACAGATAGTATTAATGAAGTATGGAACAGCCTGTAGACTGCAAACACACACAAGTTTACTTATATAGTATTCAAATTGAGGACACTCACATAGACTGTTAATGCTTAATTTTTAAAAGCTTATTCAAACACCTTAAACATTTCTCACATCATCACAGTTTATTCTATAGTTTAGAAAATGGTAATAAAATATGACAAGAACTCAAGAGTTAAACTGTGTCGGAACAAATTAATCTTGATAATGTCCGATAACTATGAACATGGTCAGGTCAAAGGGTCAAATCACATTTTTGGGCCCAAATATTTATCAATTTTACTGGTAGTCCAATGTATGAAGATTTTTTTGGGTACAATATGTCACAGTTTACTTTATTTTTTAATCCTCACTTACATAAATTAACTATACTGTCCTGCACCAACTAGTAAAAAAAACTAGTTAACTACTATGTACTTACATCAAAAAATAAGTGCAATGTACTTATTGTGTTCATATTGTATTGCAAAACACTTCTGCTGCTATTGAGGTGGGATACGGGTAAGGTTAGGGACAGGTTTGGTGGTATGGGTAGGTTTAATGTGTAAGAGATGGGTCAACAGTGTAATTATAAATGTAATTACAGAAATTAATTACAGATATTATTACATGTAGGTATTTTTAAATATACAAGTACAATAAAAAACATGCATGTACACAATAAGTGCATTGAATCAATTTATTAATTTAAATGCATGTACATATTAGTTAAGGCCACCTAATATAAAGTGGGACCAAAACAAATTATAATAAAAAATTCTATAATGTCTGAATGAACTGGTTTCTGTCAGGTCATGTAAGGGTAAATACAACAGGAGAAATAAAATGCATGCATAATTTTATATTTTTTATTCATTCACATATGTATTTTATTTATCTGTTGTCTATATGCCTAAAACTAATAATAACTAACAATAAAATAAGGTTTCTTTGAGGACATTAGACAAGTGTACTGTCAACAAAAGACAGGACAAACATTGACATATGAATAGTTTCAAGAACTATTTACAGTACTGTGGAAAACCAATGAGAATTTCCAATGAAATTATTTATTAAAAAGATAACTTGATTTGGTAATTAAGGATGATCCCGTGTTATAGTTAAATTATTGTATTTACATTATATTTATGTTATTGTTTCATTTATATTGAATATCTTACTGGCTTAATAACTTTGCAGAAAGTCCCATACAAAGCAACCATGTCATTGCATAAGTAATCCATTTTGATTTGCATATTCTTTCATCTTATTTTGATGTTTTTAGTTGAGCAGGGTGACAGTACACCTAAGCGTTCTGGTTTGACACCTAACTGTGTGAAAGTTAGGGTTTGTATATTTGATTGCATGGTTTAATGTGAGATGCTCTGGGGGGAACCGTCAAATGTAGGTGCTGGATGAGGGTGTGCATGCGGTTTAGATATCTAAAGGCTTCCAGAGAGGGTCTCAAACCCACCAAAAGTGTGTGAGAGTTTGCGTAGTGAAGTGTGTAAACTAAACCCCTTTGTTGGGGTTTCTGTCAAACCATATACCTTCTCTTTATACACTAACACCGACCAAGATGGGCCTGTTCTACACTCACACTCCTACACACACACACACACAGTCACTGTTATCGAAAAGGCACATGCTTTATATGACAGCTGTTTGTTCACGATGCATAGAACTAAGTTGTAAATCATCACTGTACACTCTGTCTAGATGGTCACATATTTCACATATTTTGTCGGTCGAAGTCAACACATATTTGGAGTCCCTGTAACACACACCAGTCACACACAGATGATTTCACACAATGAAAGCTTAACCTTTTACCTCTACAAATCCTTTAGCACGCTTAAGTTCAATAAGGCAGTTAATGACATGTATTTACGATTATGCGGAAATGACATGTTGCTTAACTCTGCACTTTAAAACAAATGTTTTGTGAGGTGATCTAAGAGCAAATGTCTGGAATGTGTTACCATCTAAGTTTGAGATCAACAAGATTTTTGATGTTTTTAAAGAAGTCTCTTATGCTCATTAAGGCGGCATTTGTTTGTTCAAAATTTACAGTAAAAATAGTAATATTGTGAAACAATTACAATTTAAATTAACGGTTATCTATTTTAATATACTTTAAAATATAGTATATTCATGAAGAGGCAAAGCTGAATTTTCAATAGAAGTCTTTACTGTCACTTTATCAATTTTACACATCCTTGCTAAATAAAAACATTAATTTATTGAAATTACCCAAAAGTGTTGAAAGTTAGTATATATTGTTACAAAAGATTTCTATTTTGAGTAAATACTATTATTTGTAACTTTTGTTCCCCATAGAAAAATTGTATAAAAATAAATCACAGGCTCCAGAAAATTAAGCATCACAACATTTCCCAAATCGATTTTTTTTTTTAAAGCAACAGCATTTTAGAAGGATTTCGGAAGGACATTGAATACTGAAGTAATGATGCTGGACTTTTAGGCTTGCCACCACAGGAATAAATTATATTTTAAAGTATATTAAAAAGAAAACAGTTATTTTCAAACCAAGTTTATTCGAAATATGTGCCTCTAAACATATTTCTGCATACCGATATTACGCACCTTACTGCACGTTGCGCGGTAGTTTCAAAGTGAAACGTCCAGTGAGTGGCGCTACGTGATACGTGAAGCTGCTGGCACGTTTTCGTTACGTTGATATAGGCATGTATTGCTGTGTTTTTATTAAGTTTCTTCAGGTATGTATTGCGGTGGTTCACAATTCAAATATCCTATGAGTGAGCATGTTTACATGCACACCAGTAAGCTGATAACTCATAAAAATCATCTTATTAAAGTAACCAGTTTTCGCCGTTTACATGCACATCAGTAACCTGACAACGCAGCTGTTTACATGACTTCTTTAATAAATCGGGTTATTTCCCTGTAGTGACGTAAAAATATAATAATTTGCGTATCTGACTCCGAGTATTCCATACATTTGTCAGTTGTGATGTTAAATTAAGCTTGCAACATGTCAGCGGGAAACTTATAGCTCATATATTATCCTCTCATACAGTTATAACTGCAGCATTGTGACTGAACCACTTCTACTTCTGTTGCATGAGATGAGAACACATTTTTAGCATTTTCTGAGTCATGAAAAAGTCTGCTTATGTGATGTATTTCCTTCTTTCTTTACTGCGAGACGTTTGCTTGGTCTAGATGCGCTTAAATCTGCATTAAGGATGCGTTTCTGTCACATATCACACATTCGCACTTCAATAAAACAACAGAAAGTGGGTTATTGTGTTAATATGCTGTGAGAAATCGGAGTAAGAGACAAAAAACTACCTGTTACGACCGGTTTATGCTTAAGCCGTTTATGACCTTACTCCGATAAAAGAAAACGGGTAACCGCGTTTACATGACCACATGCGTTTTCAGCTTATTACGCATAATCGGATTAAGAACATGCATGTAAATGCGCTCAGTGTCGTTAAAAGTTAATGCTCTATCATGTTGTAAATATCCCCTACACCAAACCGAACCGTTGTTTCACGGTGTTCGTACCTGAGCTCTTCATTGTTTAAGTGCAACGCCATATCACGAGCGTCCAAGCAAACCTACTCAATTAGAAAACTCTTGCATATTAAGCAGTATATATGACGACACGTTCAGAAGTATCAGTTTTCAAATCTCTGAGCATGTTAAAATTGTTTTAAATTCATAACATAATATTCCTTAAGTAATTATGTGAAAATTAGGCCTTATGAATCGAAACTGGGACCTGCAAATCATTGTGTTAAAAGGAATAAACCCTGTCTGAGTTTTACTGCCTCTAGTGTTCATTTCAACTGGAAACTGCAGCGATTCTTGTGTACACGTACAGTTTTTTGCGTTTCGCAGAAGTGTAGGTCGCAGAAATGAGCCTATGTTGGTTATTTTACATTTTAATTTTATTTCACAATATTACCGTATTTTTTGTTGTTGAATAAATTCAGCCTTGATGAACATAAGAGACTTAATTCAAAAACTAAATCTTATTGATCACAAAAGTTTAATCTGTTTAAATAAAAAATATGATTTAATATAATTGAATCCACTTTTATTATGTTAGGTTATGCAAACAATTGTTATGCAATAAATTAACATTCATGCTTAAAATGCACATTTGTATAGACACCTATGCATACAATATTAATGCAATGAACATACTGAATTGTTTATTTTTATGGATTTTTATTTTATTTTTTATATTTAAATTGAAATACTAATGTTTGTTGAATTATTAATTTACCATTAATTATTTGTATTAACTTTATTTATTTATAAAATACACTTTTAAGTTACTTGTATACAATGTTAAAAAGAGGAAAATGCTCAGGGGCTCAGGTTTATGAAGTTATATTCAGTAATAGTTTAGATTTCAATAAAACTACATTGCCGGACCCATTCTTCAGAATCATGAAGTTATTGAAGTCAGATATAAGCAGTACAGCCACTCCCTATACGCAGAGTACGCAGTTTGCGTAGGGCACCAATTCCCAGGGGGAGAACCATCCCAGTTGCTCAAAAAAAAAAAATAAAAAAAACGTGAAACGCCATTGCATCCGCGCCCATGACCGTTCGCGGCTGAATGCAAATTATCACAATTGATGGAAAACTATGCCCGTGAAAAGACATCAGAAATCCGTTGTCAAGAAAGAAAAAAGATGAAAACGAAGCCCATGCTCACTTTCAGGTAAGCTACATTCTCTCCGAGTTTTCATTTTCCCTAACGAAAGTTAGCCATGGTTTTAACACGAATAAAAAAATAAAAAAAAAAAAATCGGTTCTTGTAGCCATGGTAACCGCAAATTATACATGGTTTTGTTACTTCAAAGAATAATAATATACAAAGTAATATTAAGATAATATTTTTGTGTGGTTATAAAAACAAACCTAAGCCAACAACAGCCTTTAAAATGAGGTAACCCTGCTGAACAAAAACAAACAAAAACAATAGAACCTTCACATAAAATTATAAATACAATCACAAAGAAATCACAAATACGATGACAAACATTACAATAGCCATATATAACTGTCTAGAGCTACAATTTGAATAGTAAATAATACAATTTAATAACAATTTATTTATTTACTTTTATATTTTATTAAAGTTCTATTTTGACCCCTGTAGTAGGTGTTCTTATTTTTTTATTAATAATATTTGAGGGAGGAGGCACAACAATACAATCCTGCTTATGGCACCCACAGCAGCGGCCCTTGATATAAGTGACTGTTGGATCTATCCAACAAAAATAAGTGACAGAAAGAATGTAGTAAAGTTTGGCCTAAGGGACGAAGAGTACCTCAGGGAGAAACGGCTAAATACCTTCCCCTTGAAAGAACTTCTAGTTTTTGGTCTTCACAAGGACCACCTTTGATTTCCAAAGTTCAAAACCCTTTGGGCTCCACAAACAATACACACATACAACTACACCCAAGAGAAAAACACACAAACACACACAAAAACTCCCTCCCTCATCTGAAAGGGGTACATGGCCCCCTCCAGGCAGGCTCTATTCATCCAGCATGTCTCTGCCTCATTAGGGCTATTAGCATGGGTGAGACGAGGCGGGGTAATTTATCTAATCCTGCTGTGAGGACACAGACACATGGAAGGAGACAGATCCAGGCCTCACACAGGTCACAACACCTCTGTGGTCTTGTTAAGTCAAGATGTATTACCATAGCCAGAATTATGGCACACGCAAGCTGCCGTGTCAACATACTAAGTCAACTGTGTTGGATATAAAGGGCTGCTGGTGCACTAAAGCTGTCATTTTGATTGACATGCTGGTTAGTAACAGCTAACTAATTAATATATTTGTGTACAGGACAGACAGAAAAAAAGGATATGAAAGAGGTGTTAGAGTGAATCTACAAAATTACACAATTCTGAGAGCATTTTTTTGTATCAGACTAATGTTAATCTTGTCTGCAGGTGTGTTTTCTCTATGTTTGTGAAGTGCAGATGTATATTTCTTTACATGCAAAATCAATGTGCAAACTATTTAAAAATATATAAGGTGTATAGAACTCTTATATAAAACTTTATCTATCTTCCTCTAAATTTGTATGTAGAAATTACAACATGTTGATAGAAGTTATATCATCAATACTGAAGGTGAAAGATCTAGTATAATCTTATTTTTATCTGAAGGTATTTCTATGTGAATTGTACAATTTGCAGTTTTTACAAAATTAGTTTTGAAGGTATTGGTGTCTATGTACAATCAGATTCTAAAACTGACTGTATAAATTATAGGGGAGCTGCATGGTGGGGTCTAACCTCGGTAATTAAGGACTAAAAAGAAGAAAAAGTTTGACACTTAATGGTGTTCAACAGCATTGTCAAACACTACTTCAGTAATCATAAAGATTAGCCTGACGAAATGTGTTGTCATTATTAAGCATGTTTTTAAAGATTTACACATCACATATATGCAAATAAACACATTTGTGTTTTGTTTGAAGTTAGCTAACTCTGCTAACGGTGCCATTAAGTTAATTTTGTCAAGTTAAGTTTTGTTAAGTTAAGTTTTAAGTTAAGTTTTTGTCAAGTTAAAGTTAAGTTTTGTCAAGTTTGTCAAGTTAAGTTTTGTTAAGTTTTGTTTTTTTGTCAAGTTATGTTAAGTTTTAAGTTAAGTTGTCAAGTTTTTTGTTGTCAAGTTAAGTTAAGTTAAGTTAAGTTTTGTTAAGTGTTAAGTTGAGTTTTGTCAAGTTATGTTAAGTTTTGTTAAGTTAAGTTAAATTTAATTTACATTGATGGATTTTAATGAGTTTTAAATATGTGTTAATTACTATTTATATTGTTTAATATTAATTAAGGGTTTGTTTTAAAAAGGAGTTCATTTTAAAAAGTTCAATGTTTTATTTTTAAAGTATTCATTAAAGATTTATTGTGTAAAATATTTTGAATGATATACTGCACAAATTCATTATACTTTTTTTGTTTCATATATTTTTATGATTGTTTTAAACATTTAAAGTGTTTTTTTTCTTTGTTTGATTGTTTGAATAGCTATCATTTAAATTATTCATTAATTATTTAAAAGATGTATTGCTTTGTTTATTTGTTTGCACCAAATCAGGTAAAAACAGATCCTATTGTACATTTATTATCCACATACCTATAAATTAAAAAACATTCCCACAATTCAACAGGTCTCTCTTAATGCTAATAGCTTGGACAGTAGCACTTACGTGGAGCGCAGTCTCTAGAAAGCCACACACATGCTTCCTAATTAGAGATCTCATTATCTCAATGTACCATACACACACACTCTCACACACACACACCCCCTGTCACGCTGTAAAATAACTAATCAGAACATGAGCCAAAGCAATGAGTGAAATGGAAACACACACACTCCCACAAAGCCAGAAACACACCGGTTATTAGGTCTTTAAGGTCATAATTAGAAGCAAACCGCTAGGCAGGTTTTGGGCTGTAAACACAACGCAGAACAAATTGGACGGGGTAATCGGGGGGAGTTACGCCCACCAGAACAGATGGAGAGGAAGGCCCCGCCATCCCACAGGGGTCTCAGCTGGCAGCCATAGGAACGCTAGACACATATGCACCAGTTTAGCCTTTTTAGCAATGAAAAGAGGGAAGCTGTCATTCGTTTGATATTAGCCTGACCCTATCACACCAGTTTAAAAGACAGCACTCTCCAGGGACGAACCGATTCCTATAACAGCAATCAAACGGATGGCTGAACGAAGAGGAGAACAGGAAACGAGTGATGGAAGGGGATGGGAATCAATCTCAGACTGATTTCACATGCTTCAAGTTTGTAGTCAATGCTGTATTTAGCATTCAAATGAGGGAGCGCTGAATAAACGCCAGCGACGTCGCAGGGCAATGTAGGGTGACTGAAGCACATTATAACTTTCTACACAAGGATGTCTTTCACCTCAATGCTACAAAACTAGCAAGAGTGATTTTATGCTCGACTTTGGGTTCAAATTTTATGCTAAACCTGTAACAACGTACACAATGAGCCAAAAACACACTTTAGTCACACCTTATAAAAGTATTAGCATCATTTTTGGAGGGAAACTGTATGTTTTATGATTGGAACATAATGCTTTAGCATGCTAGCTAGCGTACGTTTAGACTCAGAAGCTTGAGAGTTATTAGCGTGTTAATTTAATGTTGCACTTCTGAAAGACGGGGTGGAGAGGTCAAAGAGAAACACTGAAGCGGCACTATACAACCATCACACACAATACACTCGCTTAACAGCCCAGTTAACATCGCACTGACCCGCCTCTACACACACACACACACACTGTCTCCTGCTCTGACTGGTTGTGATTAGCACTATGATGCTGCATAATGCTGTAATCGAGCTTGTATTGGTCTCTGGAGAGACCCCCGAGAGTGCTGGGAACTGGGACCACCCTCTGGTTCTCCTGAGAACCCGGACACACATACACATACATGGCTGTAATGATGAGCTATAATCACCTATCTCTGCTAGCACAGACGAGCTGGTGATAAACTAATGTGTGATATTGAGATAAAGAGATAAGAGAGGGGCGGAGAGGAGGAAAATGAGAAAAGAAAGAGTGATGGATAAAGCAGGACAATGGCATGGGAAGATCTCCACCAGAAGGATTTCATGCTGGGAAGAGATGAATATTGACTTGGACATGAAAATAAACCTGTGAAAAATTAATGCATCATGAAATTAATTACAAGCCAACATAAATAAAACATGAAAACTGAAAACGTAAAAACAAAAAATAAATAATTAAATAAATAAAAAGTATATTAAATTATAAAATAATTACTTTTATTTAAAAATGTTTTAAAATATATTAATTATCTTTATTCTATGAAACTAAATCATTTCATGTACTAAATAAAAAATGTATTAAATACTGTAACATATAGATTTGACATCTGCATATTACATATATTGCATACAAGTAATTCTTATATAAATTGTAATTTCAAAATGTGTTTTAATTTATTTATTTATTAACTAATAATGTACTATTAAAATACTTTCATATTATAAATTGTATGTGTATTAAAATTATTATGAAGTAATAAAATGTAAAAATAATATAAAATAATAAAATGTGACCCTGGTTGTGAAAACCCAGCTAAAGTCGTGTGTGTGTGTGTGCGTGCGTGCGTGCGTGTGTTTTACTGTTTTCTATATAAAGTCATCCTTCATATGGTAAAGAACATTCTGTGAAATGTAACCTTGATATCTTTAATATTGACTGAGGAAGAACATGTCAAAGATTGAAACCATAGTGAAATTAATGGCTGAAATCAAACTTTGATGCTTGTTATCTCAATTACATTATTAGAGAGAGAATTAGAGATCTCGCTCTATATATAAATAGTTAATAAGTAGTAAATTAATTAATACACTATTGCAATGTATACACTATATGTTTAGTATACCATGCATGTATATGTATATATATATATATATATTTAATTATATATATTACATTTAATAAAGTGTATTAAAGAAATAAAAAGTAATATACATATATATATATGTGTGTGTAACACCAACATTCATATAATTTGTATTATAAAAGCATTATATGATTGCAAAATATAATTTTTATATTAATTCTCACAAGCGTGCAATATTATTATATATAACAAATACGGTCTTTGCAATGATTTTACCACAGCATTAAGCTGCTATATATATATATATATATATATTATTTAACAGTTTTCAGGATGTTGCAGCATTTTACAACCGATTCGATATAGCTTTTTTTATATAACAGAAGATATATAGTATGTATATTCAGTCAAAACATCTAAAACGTTGCCATTTTTTTCTGAATAGGAGGGAGGTTAATTGATCAAGACATGCTAATAGTGTTTACACGGAGACAGGCAGGGCACCATGTGCTGATCTGAGCTCATGAATATCAAACACCTCCAAACCCCTCATCCCTCCTCTCCTCTCCCCTCCCCAAGGGTCTTCATTGTCTGCCGGAGGTCCCGAGGGCCTGCTAGAGCAACAGTGTAGACGCGTCGACAGAGCCCAGATCAACAGGTTTCAACACACTCTTCCACTGCCTCAGACCAGACCAATACTAGAACCAGAAACCCTGCCCTCTGCAAAAAAACACAGCGAGAGAGGCTCAATTACGTAAACTCCCCCCCTGTTTATTGTGTTTATGGTAAACTGTCTGCCGAGGAAGAACTGCTGCGGAAAGATAGCGGTTACAAAAACATTTTAATGAGGCAAGGAGTCGTTAATGACACGTACAGCCGCCTCGAACAACGACACGTGAAAGCACGCCTGGAATTCGCCAAGAACTGGGAGGTTTTCGCACAAAAATAATGATTTTCTAATGGTATTTTTAATCCAAACCTTCCCTCAAGTGCACAGTCGGTCTGAAAACAAGCTGCAATCATTAGCAAACGTTGTTTTTTCATCAGAGGAAAATAGTTTGCTTTCAACAAGCAGGAAGCTTTTAAAGTTGAACAGCCTCTTCATCACAGACATTAATCACTGGATAGAAGTTCAGGAGATTGCCTGAGAGTTATTTTGAAGAGAGAGAAAAAAAATCCATGGAGTGTAACATAGGGATAATTAATCAAATGAATTCATTTTATGGTGATTTTGGAAATTAATGTTGAAATTATTTGGGCCGATTGACTTGCAAAGTTTGGAGAGACTTTGTTTATGAATGTAGCCCGAGTTGAAATGCATCTAACAGTTACACACACACATACACTGTACACACGCATCCAATTAACAAGCCTTTCACGATAATTTACTGTCACGTGTCAGCTCAGTTGGAGAAATTTAATATAAAGTGATCTGTGTATCTTGGCAACCGGTGCCATGACTAAAGGACTGAAATG
The DNA here is from genome assembly GCA_027422405.1 of Ptychobarbus kaznakovi. Classification (NCBI taxonomy): domain Eukaryota; kingdom Metazoa; phylum Chordata; class Actinopteri; order Cypriniformes; family Cyprinidae; genus Ptychobarbus; species Ptychobarbus kaznakovi. The sequence continues at coordinate 30,271,512 of CM049795.1, read as the reverse complement.
AATAGATGAACAGGTGTATTTCCATCCCCTCACTCACTTTCTCAGTCCCTCCTTCTTTCTCTTCATCTCTGCATGTGTGATGTTTTGATGCATTGATGTTTCAATAACAGATCATGCAACATGGCTACATTTGCACAGTTACACGATTAGAGATTTATAGCCTTTTTCTAACAGTTGACTACTTTAAAAAGCTAAAATATGAGATTTGATCAATTAGTCGCTACATAATTCCATATTACCAATATATACATTTGGGTTATTAGTTTTCATGATTTAAAATTAATCTAAAATGTGAAAATTATAGTTATAAAATATGAGCGAGTTTGTCTAAACATAGTGAATGTAACAGTTAATGTGATTTATTTATTCATTTATTTATGAAAGTTTGCTTTCACACAAAAAGCGTAAACATGCATTTTGTCTTGATACATGTTAATATACAATATCAGATTACTAACAGAGTGTAACAAACTCTTTTACAAGAGGACCACCACAGATGAACAAGTTTGATAGAATAGATTTATAATTGTACATGAAAATGTATTTATAATTAAGTCTTTGTTACAAAAGTAAAATCACTTTGGTGGAATCAGCATCTATAATGTCAATGAATTTCAGTAAGTATGAAATATAAATGAAACGCATTAATTTACGTGTATGTGTGTGTCTTACAGATGTTCAAGCTTTGCTCTTTTTTAACCAAAACACCAGATTACATGTGTTAAATGTATTACTAAGTAATGCCATTAAATTATTTAATTATGGTTTTTAAATTACGCATCTTTTAGCTTTCGATACTTTGATATTGCGCGTATCAGTTTCTATCAAAACATAAGAGCATTCGAACAACACTGTACAAACATCTATGAATACTAATGAGATCACATTGTTTGCGTGTGACAGATTACTTGCCATGTCACCACACACACACTCATAATACCACTAACAGCTTTCCAACACATTCTGCAAAAGCACCGCACAAGCTCATAGAAGCACATGTGCACGCAATGAACCCTACTTTCTTTATGACATGTCTGTTTTCAAAAGCAGTGAAAATCAGTTCACAGGACGGAATTCAAATGAAATCGATACAACACATACTAGAAAATTTGCCCCCGCCTAAATTTTCAAGGAACTTCTCTGTCAAAGAACCACAGACACAGCTTCTATGAATAGCTATTTGAATTTTTCATAACACAACTTCTAAGAACTTTACAAGTCTGCTACAAACCAGAAGAGGGTACCTGGCTGACTAGAAATCGGGAAAGCTAGTCGACTTTAAGCCAAACCTGTCAATATTAGCAATACAAGCTAAATTTGATTGCTCATTACATGGTACACGCATACTTGAAAAAAACAGAAGTCTTTGACAACAATTTCCTAAACACACAAACATACTGACAGATTAGATCAAAACTCTCTCCTCCAAACATCTTTTATGGGAGCTGAAGGCAACTGAATGTTTGACTGTTACGCCAATAGTTTTGGTATTTTAAAGCAAACATTTGTGTAGCAAACCATCTAAAGTTGTTCATATGCAGTCAAATATGTATGATGACGAGTAAACTTGACTCCAAATTCCTCAAACACACACACAACTGCCATTGGAACTGTTTAGTGTAAAGGTTTTACATTTAGCATCAGTGCTAGCAATGCTAACGCATCAAAACGTGACACTGCTGTTTTTAACACAAACAGCACATTGTACTGCTCATGCAGCTTTGTGGCCGCGTAAAGTGGGGCAATGCATCAATCAAACTTGCTACCTGTCAAGCTGTTCTCACTTCCACCGAGGCATTCGGTTTTGTCACATGTCCAAGAGAAACAAGCATCACTATACAGGTGCCAAAATTACCCTCTATTGTCTTTATTGCGACATAACCAGTAACGTATTGCTTTAAACAAAAAGCTTTTTGTGTCAATGCACTAACACAAAAGACATGGGAATTGCATCATCTTTAAATTATCTACTATATTATAAATATATAAGGTCAAACTTTATTTTAATGTCCAATTCTTGCTATTAACAAACCATTAACTATGGACTTGTGCCTCAAACTTCTAATTTGCTGCTTATTAATAGTTAGTAAGGTAGTTGTTAAGTTTAGATATTGGATAGGATTAGGGATGTAGAATATGGTCATGCAGAATATGGGCTTTATAAGTAGCTACTAATAAACAGCCAATAAGCTAGTAATATGCATGCTTCAGAAAGTTCATTAAGACATCATAAAAGTAATCCATATGAATCAAGCTTTCTAAAGAGATACAATCACTTTATATGATGAACATTTAATTTAAGAACCTCAACCATACTTACTTGATGCCTGAGGACAATCCTCATTGGTTTGCGAACCTCATTGTTTTTTCACGTGAAGTTGATGTATGTTGATCAATGGTTTTATATACGAGTAAGCAACCACATCTCTTCAAAATACTTGAATTAAACCTCGTATGGATTACTTTTAATAACTTTTTGAACTGTCAAAGTTTCGGTGCAATGGACTTTCAATGGAGGGACGGGAATCTCTCAGGTTTTATTCAAATGTAATGGAAATTTTTCATGAAATCATTTGAATAAATCTGCATGTTTTATACATTCCTCTCTCAATAGTGTTACTTTTTTTGGTATATTAATTGTGATCTTTCTCTGCCACTTTGATTCCTATCCACACTCTATGGTGTCTGAATAATCACTATAAATAAATAAATCTTTCAAAGCTACAGTTTCAAAGTATCTGTTTGGTATTAAAACTCATAAAAGGCAGTCATTTGTTTTGAAGCTAAACATCTAGAAAAGGCGAATTAACACCACTTCAACTCCCCAATTGGAATTAGACTTGATCTTGGCCGTTTCCATTGAGTGGTCATTTATCCATCACACAAAAGCCACCCTGGACAATGGCCTCAAAAGCCCACTGCTACACCAAGACCATGAGACACACGCGCTCAGAAACACACACTCACTCCAAGGCGTCACTTGAGCCTGAAACACTTCCCTTGAAGAAAGGAGAGAAGACCTTTGGAAGAGAAAGGCCTTAATTAATATTAAGAAGGGTAAGCGGGCCGCTCAGCTGACGAACTGCAGAGTCTGATTGCCGTATTGTGAATAATTGGTGTAGCTTTCATAAAGACGTACTGTACCGTGGAAAACTACTTTAAATCGGTGTATCAAATGCCCTCTGTCTCTTTCCCGTTTGAGGCGACTCAGCGTTTAAGGCTATAGAACAAAGGTAAACAAAGCGACTTTAACGTCAGGCTACTTGAGATGGTGAGAATTAATTGAGCATTCATGAAATGCCCTATACAAACACTCTTCCACTCATACAAAGAGAGTTATCCTATCCATAAAAGAGGTGAAGGGTGACTGGCATGCGTCTCAGGGTGTGGTCTGAAGTTACTGTTGTCGACTGTAATAATTTAAGCCTGCAGGATTAGGTCTGAATGGCAGACGGCGGTGTACCTCAAGTACGACTTTAATCTTCAACACACACACACACACGCGAGTCAGGCCAACTATTACACCTGCAATTAGTTTGCCCTCAGTCAACGTTAGGGGTAATTTTAGGCCATTGTGTGGAAGAATACTGTCAGTGCGGAGAGAGATAGGGGCATATTCATGTCATTCCGGAGAGAGAGAGTGTGCTATCAACTAGATTCAGTTCCAACGAAACTGTGAGTAGTGTTTGCCCGTGCACAACTGATGCAAAGGTGTTCTAGGTTGACCACAGCAGGAGGCTAAGAGGTCGCAATATTGTTTAGTTGCTAAGGTGTTTTAGGTGATTGCAGTTTAGTTGCTTACTCAAGTCTAATACGGGGTTCTGAATTTGTACCCTTAAAGGGCACTGCTCAAAACCCTTCAGTCCCTTCAGGAAGAGCTTTTTTACAAGGGAATGAGCAAAGGGTACATTTGAATGTTAGCCTACTGAAGTAATTTTGCCGTTATTAACAAGTGAGTGCATTTTCATTTTGAACACTGGGGTAATTTATTTAAGAAGTTACCTGGAAATGTAATGAATTTACTCAAAATTACACCAGGGCTATTATCGATAACTAAAAGTTTCAAACGTATTGTTTTGAGCTACTGGGCAATTCCGTTTAGTTTAAGCTAAAGAATAACTAAGACTATGCAAAATGTAAAAAAATGAATGTGACAATGTAAATGTAAAAAAAATGAGTAAAGTTGTAAACTAAACAAACTTTAGTGCAATACATTTTACAAGAAACATCTACTACAAAACTTCATATGTTACTACAAAAAAAAACAATGTGTTGCTGTTTCTTTGCAATTATGTGTGAAATTTTATCATTTCAGAACAATTTTCAAATTGATTTTTTCAGTGTATAAATTGAAAGCTAAACTAAAATTGAATAGAGACTACATTTTAAAAAAAGGTGTTTAAAAAACAAACTCGTCGGCGCCGATAAACTCGAGGGCAGCGTGCGACATATAGCACCATTGCACTTCGGACGTCCCGGGGTCCAATCCCGGCTTGTGGACTTTTCCACAATCCCGATGTCCTTTACACTGTCCTATCTAAATAAATTTGGCCTAAAAAGGCAAAAATAATACATAAATAAATAAAATACAAAAACAGCAGAATTACTAAAATAAAATACAAAATAAAAAAATAAAATGCAATAAAATGCTATAAAAGACAATATCGGTATCTTAACTAGTTGCTTATTAGAATATAGAATTGTATATTACTAGAATATTAGCCATTTATTAGTGGTATTTAAGCACATATTAATGGCTTATTCTACATCCCTAATCCTACCCAATACCTCAACTTAACAACTACCTTACTAACTATTAATAAGCAGCAACTTAGGAATTTATTGAAGGAAAAGTCGTAGTTAATAGTGAATAAGTGTTCCCTATTCTAAAGTGTTACCAAAATATCAAAACTTGAAATAAAATCAAAAACTGCAGTATAATATAGTTTTGAAATTCAAACAACACAGAATTACACAGAATTACACTGCAATACTTGTCATGAATAAGATCAGGAAAAGCAAATAAAACACTAACTACAAAAAGCATATTAGTCAGAAACATTGTCTTTCCCATGTCGATGAATAGGAGCAAGAGCTGAACGCCCTTTTACAGACCTTTCTTGAGCAAATTTAGGCAACTGTATCATAACCCCATTTTAAATCCTCTGAGATTACAGAAAGAGAAAGCAAGCGAGAAATTCAAAAAAGAAGGGGATAAAGTTGTGTTTGCATGTAAAAGCTTTGGTTTCATCTGCAACGGCCTGATTGAGTGGTTGGGACAAAACATTCAGAGCCACCGAGCAACTCTATAAAGAGCCTGGTGTCAAAGAAAGAATTCATACAGGTCTAAATATGAGCTCCATTTCCACACACACACACACACACACACACGTCTGAAGCCAAGACAGTGCGTCTCTTTTTCATTAGGGCTATTGTGCTGGATGAGACAGATGGAGTGAGTGAGAGAGAGCGAGTGAGAGAGAGAGACGGTGCCTGAGGTACAGATTTAGATGTCCTTCATTGTGCTTACACGAGTATTGTCTTGTCAGACGCGTTTAGGAGTGCTCTGCATTACTTAACACAAGGAAGAACACAAGTGAAAGACAGAGACAGACAAAAAGAAGGGGTTATGTTCTTCTGCATCGTGGTCTTTTAAATGTACAGCTGTGCATCAAATTACATGTGAAAACAAAGAAAAATAAGTCATTCATTAAGCATCACAAAAGCCGAAAAGGCTCCAAGTTGTTATATCATTACTTTAAGGTTTTCTTATATAATTTCAACACAATGTCCAGTTACGTATTTCTTAGTTACATATACAAACACACTTGGAATCATTAAGATTTTTTTTAAGTAGTCCAACTAAGGCTGAATTTATTTGATCAAAATACAATAAAAAAACAAGAATATTACAATTCACAACAACTTTTTTTTTTTTTTATAGATTTAAAAATGTAATTTATCGCTGTGATGGCAAAGCTGAATTTTTAACAGCCATTACGCCAGTCTTCAGTCACATGATCCTTCAATATTTTTGACAAGCTAAATATGTAAACCAAGGAAGAGAGAGTATAAGAGAGGGATTATTTTGCGGTTATAACTGTATTTTTTGTTTATAACGCATTTCAAATATAGTTTATGTCTTTCTGGCAGCAGTAGTTGTTGTTGGCAATGTGCCACTAACCTGTCTGCCCAGACAACGTCCAATCCAGAAGAACAACACCGGAGCAGGATCACGGATACAGGATCACCCCCTCTCACCCTCTATCTGTCTGTCTCTCTCTTTCCCTTCGCCTTTCTATCTCTCCTACACAATTTCACTTATAAAACCAACACCACTAAACACTGACGTCACGCAATTGGTGGCAGAGGTTTCTGGCATAATTATTGATTTTGCATAAGAAAACATAGAAGTTAAATAGACATTCGCTGTGTGTTGGCATATGCAAAATCAATCTGGCCGTTTTTCTAAATTCTACAATTTCTCATCATACAAGGCTTATATGATGTCATAGTACAGCATTATGCTTATGAGTGTGTGTGTGTGGGGGGGGTCTAATGTGTGTTCAGCTGCATGTTTAACCAAATATTAGTATTAAATCCTTCCGTGAAGACATATGTAAAAATATATATATATTTATACAATCTTAGAAAGTATGTGTGTGTTGTCTGTTTGAGTATTCCTCATGTGATCGCTGAAAAAACAATGTCATTAAAACTGTGAGTGTATGTGATATAAGCCACTTTGAGAATGTAGACTGACAATTTGTGCAGATGTCCCGAGGTAAAGTTACAGAAAAGTGACATTAGTTGTATCTAGTGTTGTGAGATGTAATCTTAATTTTTTTATCAAATTTAGTTCTAGGATGTGTGCCTGTGTATGGCTGTAGGCGCTGCATGTATCAGCAATGAAATACCTGTCTATCATAAAGTCCCTGATCGCATCAATAATTTTGTTTCTTTGGCCCTCAGCATGTCCAAGAGCATGGTTGGAAATGTGTGTGTGTGTGTCTACGTGTAGCAATGCTGTCAAGTTTTATAAGATACTGCAGCAGAAAAATCCCTTTTCTTGCAGATATGTACACACACATACACAAATCTGTTCTAAAAATCTATTGTTTTGCTAGATTCCTTAAGACATTATCCCAACCACCACAGAATGTCCAAAAGTCCAATTTGGAATGGACAACATAGATGGTAAGTAAGCATGTCACTAGTACAAATAGTCCTCAAGAACTGTAAAACTCAACTACCAATTGATTTCAGTAGAATTCGATGTTAGCATGCTGCTAAGCTAACAGCCCAATAATCTAGTAAGTAAACAACATACATACAAAGCACACACAAATATAGCTTTAATTACCATCTTGGATTTATTTATTAATTATTTAATAATTAATTGCAAAGCATTCTGGAAACCCTGCTAAAACAAGCAATAGAAGCCCAATAGAAACCATCACAGAAATTATAATGGTTTCCATTAAAATACCATTATGAACCATTAGCTTTTTCCAGTAAAACCATTACAAAATTCCTTTTTGTAGTGTGTTTTGGGCATTTTTCCAATAGGATTTAACATCCCACCAATAGAATCCATCACATACCAGTAGACACCATTCTAGTTTCCATTAAAACCAATACAATTCCCATTAAAACCATTAAATCCATTACATTTGTTATTGTGTTTTGGGCAGGGTTCTATTGTTTTTTTTCAGCAGGGATGACACTGTGAAGGATTTATGTGATACCATGGATATGTAATACATATATAGATACATATTTGACAGATTTAGACAACCTTTCACACGAGAGAATGTGTTGGTTTGTGTTTTTATAATACCTCAATATTACAGGTTTTGATACTATACAAAATATTTATGTTATACAACTATTTGATTTTTTACTATACAACTTTTTAATGTTGTATTAGCTAACGCCTTGTATTGTGCTAGTGTATCAAGATCATTTGCTGAAGTCTGTAGCAGTCATGGATAGTCACGCACAGTCAACTTGCTCTCGAGTGTTCACGGACCTGTTTTGACCGTTCCAATATGGCGGACGGCTTATATATAGCGGCCCATAGAAACATCTACCTTTGACAATTCAAGATAAAAACTATCACGCACACTCCTTTCATTAAAATATACGAAAACAACAGTGTTGGGAAATGGACCTTTTGGAACTGTAGCTTCTTAACTTGTCCGAATTAACTTTCACTTAAATGTATCAAATATCTTAATGCTACATATGACAACGAGAAGCCATTCAGAGAGGTTTATTTTTACCTCAGCCCGCACGGCAACAAAGCTGTGTGCTCAAATAATGTGACATTGAAAACAGTGATGCAGCGTTCGGTCACGGTACATCGCTACTTTAGCTTGTTACTGGAAAAACTGCTCTGTTTTGAAAACAGCCAAGCTACTGTCCCACTACTGAACGATTTAGCATCAATACTTTTAGTCAGCAAAAAAAAAGAAACGTTGACTGTTTAAAAGACCCAAAACAATTAAAAACTTTTTTTTAGTTTTACCAAATATTGCACCTGCAACACTGGTTATACCATTTATAAGAAAAGTGTGTATGAATTTAAACTGAATGAGAAGCGGAAACCGATTGATACATGAGAAACAAAGATGGATGTCCATTCATACTGCAGTTACTGCTTTCTTTAATGCACAAATGAGATCAGTTTTCCAGTTTGGGCATGTGTATTCAACATACTTCTTTTTTCCCCAGGCACAAAAGGGTGCAAATGTATTATATTTTTTTTAAGCTAAAACATCACGGCTAAACAATAAACCCTGAGAATTACCCTGAGAAATGGAGCAAAAAGTATGACAACTAGCCTCTGTTTGACCTGTTTGCAGAACATTTTTAAATATAGCCATCATTAAAAGTCAAATTGAGGCCTAAATTTGAGACAGGCGGAGGAGAGAGAGAGAGAGAGAGAGAGAGCGAGAGAGAGAGAGAGAGAGAGAGAGAGAGAGAATAGAGGAACAGAAGCCTGACTGGTTTTGGCCGATGTAAACTTCCGTGTTGAGAAAGACAAGAGGGAGAAAATTCCCTGGAATTCCACCGCACTGCTTCCTCCTTCTGAATGTCACCTGAGCTGCCAGTTCCCGAAAGTAAACAAAACACTCTTGCGCACACAGGGGAAAGTGGGGGTGGACAGAGGTACACAGGAAAGAAAGGGGCAAGGAGGAGAAGAATAACAAGCACGGTGACACACAGACACATAGCACAATGTCAAACACACACACTTTTGTCATGTCTCTTTTTATGGTTTAAAGTCCGCATGAACCGGAAGTTTGCGACCGTTTTTACTTCCATATTGTGACGTACTTCCGAGAGAAACAGAATATTGAATGAGGAAATAGAAGGCATGGCTTGTTTTTTCTACTGTGAATTGATTGGATGTAGTAAAGTAGGCGTTTCATTCCAAAATGAACACTGACAGTTGGAGGGGCGTGGTTCAAGGATGTCACGCTCATGCCCAAGCCGTCAAACTGATGTCATCAGAGAAGGCCCATCATTTTAGAGGGGAGGAGCATGTTCAGATTTGGATTAAAGATTATGAAACACATTTTTTTTGTGGATTGACTTACATGGATGAATTGTTCACCACAGAAATAGCAAAGTGCGCTAACAAAATAAATACAGTACATTTTGATTTCACACAGACTTTAGAGGAATTGTTCCCCCGAAACAAAAAGTCCTGTCATTGTTTTCTCATCGTCATGTCATTCAGAATTCATATGATTTCCATTTCTTGCATATGATACAAAAGGAGTTCTCACACAAAATGTCCAAGGTGCTGTTTTCCAGACAAAGTGGATGTGTGGTCACCATTCATATATTGAATGTTTGTTTACTCACGGTTGCCTTGTTGGAGTGGGATTTTGATAATGCATGCCCCATGAGTTTTTTTAGGATCCAATTCCTCTTTATGTTGTTAATTTCATCCAAAAATTGTTACTCGAATACATAGCCTAAGCCGTATGTTGTACTAGATCCACTTTTCTAAAGGCAACTATCCATTAAAAAACCTATTCATTTATATTAATGCAATGGTGCGAATTGTTGAAATGGTACAAAATTTAGTGTAACTTAAATTTTTGTGCCACTGAACTTTTGTTGTGGATATGATTAGAAAAGTTTAAAGAGATAGTTAAAGGAACATCACTCTCTAGTGAACATGTATGACAGTTAGCTAGAGATTATGGTTTATAAAGTTTTAAATATGGATATCTTTCAAATGCATTGATTCATTTCAGAAAGCCTTTATTTAAAAAAAAATAACTGATTGTATTCGTATCAAAAATAAAAAAGTCACATACATCTAGGATGGCCTAAGGGTGAGTAAATCATAGGGCTGTAGTCAAGCACACCTTTGTCGAGTCCAAGACAAGTCCAAGACCAGGACTATCGAGTCCGAGTCAAGACCGAGTCCAAAGAGGTTCGAGTCCAAGTCAAGACCGAGTCCAAATTATCTTCTTCAAAACCACATACTTAATTATTGATAATTTATGTAATACGAGAGACAGCATATCTTCTATTCTAAGATAATCATTTTGCATTATTATTTGTAATGATCTAAAAGCATGTGCAGCAACACTGTAGGATCAAATTAGGCTTTTTATTTATTTTAGGTTTAGCAATTTCACTAAAGTAACATAAGCTGAAGTGCATCTTCACATTTTCAGCATTTTTATTATAGTGTAACAATCACATTCTGGGCTACCAATATAAAATAATACAAATAACAAGCAACATAAGTGTAAAAAAAATCAACATGTTCCCATTCTTGAACTTGTTACTTGTTCTAAAGCAGGGTGTCCAAACTCAGTCCTGGAGGGCCAGTGTCCTGCAGAGTTTAGCTCCAACTTGCCTCAAAACACCGGTCCTGAAAGTTTCTAGTATGCTTAGATTAGCTGTTTCAGGTGTGTTTGATAAGGATTGGAGCTGAACTCTGCAGGACACCGGCCCTCCAGGACCAAGTTTCGAGACCTCTGTCCTAAAGAAGCCATAGTACAATATAACCCTCCCAAGCAAGGCTGTATAGCATATAAACACCTTCAGGTCTGTGTGTGGCTGCGCATGCATTTGTTTGCTGTTTGCCTTAGGCCATATAATATAGGTGCTATATAATATATATGTCCCCTGGGGATGGGGATATAGACAATGTTACAGGTGTTCATTTAGTTCAGTTAGAGAAAAGACAAATACAAATTGGAGTTTTTTATTATTTGTTTCTATTGCTGGGCGATATGGCAAAAATCTTACATTTTGTCAGAATATATGACCAATTCTCGATTTTGTACGATTTTAACTAGTCAACTTGAAAATGTAGCAACAGCATGATTCAAGCAACTTTTTCTTTATTAACCCTCTAGTTAAAGAAAATTATATTCTAAGTGCACCACACATGAAGTTGTCATCATGATGTACATGTTAAACAAATCACTAAATATCTTTGCAGAAAAGATGCATGAACTACAACTACATCTTGTACAAACTTTTATTATGCATATTAGGCTATATGTTCAGAAATAATACAAAAAAATGCTTCAAGTAATTCAAATTCAAAATGACTGAAGGTATAACACAGAGTGCTATTATTAACTATAAAGGCTCTGTAAAACAATGAACAGCAGTTTTCAGCCTGTCACCCTGATGCAAACATGAAATATCAGACATACAGTAGTAGTTCTTCACAGGTTTTGTATTCGATTACGCTGCTTTTCCATTGTTTTTTCTATGTAAACATGGACGCGTTTGACTGTTGCGCTCGCGTCTCTTGCAGCGTCTCGTGCATGAAACGGCATTCTAAAAACGCGGCGCTCTAGTTATTAAAGGATGTTTAACTCCCATCTTCTTGCATTTTTTCCTATTCCACTGCCCGCGTCAACACAAAAGCACATTCTGTGTGAATGGCACCTAGAGAGCATCACACGTGAGCGCCGTGTCATCAATCATGTGCACCGACATGCTGTTGGATTGTTCTTTTCTCTTTGCTGTTATTATCAAAGTGTCTAACTCTAGTGTTTGGTAATATTTATATTCAAAATCACGATTCCTTGATTTATAAAAAATTAATTGTGGCAAAACATTCTAATTAATCGATAAAATTGGATAAATCGCCCAGCCATAGCGTTTGCTGATTTTCAGGCGTTTTTTTTTTACATTTAAACAATTTGTAAGTTTGTTATTTTATATTAGGCTTATAGCATGGTAATTGTGTATTTTTATTCTATTTGTTAAAAGTCCCATGTTTATTGCAGAAAATTTGTCGTTGTAAGTTATAGATGAGCAATTGACCGGAAATGAAAGTGAAAATAAAACGTGCACGAGCATTAATAAGGTATTTAAAAGTGAATGAAAGTGAGAGGGAAAACTAACGAACTTTGTAAAACCAAACTGTATTATGCAACTCGCCAACATCGTGTCTGTGGCCAAAATAAAAATAATTTATGCCTCCACGCAGCGCGCATGCTCGGAGCCAGGCATATATGACGCAGCTGTGAATTTACCAGGCGACCAATGGCAATGCCCGTTCTAGATGGAATTAAAACAATTACATTACCCATTTTCCAAACAAGCGAGCCAGATTAATGGTTTTGTTTTGAAAGAGAAAAAAAAGCATATATAGTTGGACTCGGTCGAGACCAACTGTCACATTTAACGAGTCCAATGACCAAGTCCGAGTCCAAATACCATTGAGTCCAAGACAAGAGTCGAGGCGATAGAAAAACGTCTCGAGTCCGGAGTCTCAGACTCGAGTACTACAGCCCTAGTAAATCATGGGGTCAATTTTCATTTTTGGGTTAACTATCCCTTTAAATGGTCTTTAAAAATAATCAGTTGCACTAGTGGTCAACAATAACCACCATATAATTGAAAAATACAAACAAATAAATGCCAAGCATTTTTGGTGTACAGGCTACAAATCAGACCTCACACAGAAAAAAGACCGAGAAATAAAGGGGTTAACCTCCAAACATCAAGAATGCACAATAGACACACCCACTCACATAAAAAACTTTAAATAAAAGTTACCTTCATTCTGTTTACTTTGTCAGTTAACTTGATTGACCTGAATCTTTTTCCTGCTCTTTTTGTCTTGTTCTCCTTACATGCATATTTTGGCCCTATGCATACCCATTATGGTATTTAAGAAATAACTGCTAGCCCTTTAGTATACAAGCTAGTTCTACACGTACTACATACATAAAATAACTCTAAACATACTAACCCCTAAACATAAACCTAAATAATCACCTTAACCTCAAATCCAAGTAGATATCTTGTATTATTTTTTTCTTGTGTGACTACAGTACACATACTGTAAAAAAAAATTGGTAACACTTTATTTTACTTATTTTAAGGTGTGTCTGGTGCAGTATAAATATACATTTAAGTACTGAGTAATGCTTACTATGTGGTAAGGGTTAGGATTAGGGTTTAGCTTAAGGCCAAAGTATACTTCACTTTGTACGCTTAAGCGAGTGACAGCGTACAGTGCGCGTGACGTGAATTTCATCATCAGATTAGTACTGTACGCGCACCCCCGGATTTTTGTAACCGCACGTACTTTGTACACGCAGGTCGCACATGCGCATTAAACTCTCTTGCAGTAATTAATTTATCCGCAAGGTGGAAACGCTGCCGTGTGGGTATCGATTCACAAGGTAGCCGAAGAAAAAATGCATAAATATATGGCTTCACACACCTCCGGAATAAGCTTAAACACTGTTCGACTTCCCAAACAGTAGCTTGCAGCAATACTTGGTCACGGCTAGCCTTTCCGCTGTGTTTACCGGACTTCTAGGAGTTTTTCTTCCGTGTCCTTCATCACACTGTAATCTTCATAACTGCTCCCTACGGGCCCCGCTAGGCCAGGAGAGGTATTGCAATTTGACGCAAAGCGCATGCGTCGAACGTCTGTGTACGCGTACAATTCATAGACTGTAAAAAATATGGACGACGTGTCTCCGCTTCCTTCCACTATAGAAAAGTGAAGGCAAATCATCTCAGTCTGGCCGTTGCCATCTTGAGAAAATGATGTCATTTGGAGCCCGAGTCTGCGCAGTAGAGATTAGTTTGGAGCCAAAGTCTGTGTAGTAGAGTCGTGAGGTGGAGCCGCGGGATAAAACTCCCGCCCAAACTCTGGAAGACCCAATCAACCATAACGACATTTTATAGAATCAAATTACTAGCTAAAGTCAAACTTATCACAAAAAGGAGCAATATAACATATATCAGCGTGATAACAACTACCTTAAATGACCAAAACCATATTTCGGAAAATTGTATTGAAAGTGTAATTTATTTTTTGATTTTGACTAAAGTCCCATTCGTTTACATGGAGAGGGCGGGGTTTATGACCTGTACTGCAGCCAGCCACCAGGGGGGCGATCAAGGAGCCCGTAGCTTCACTTTTAAGGACATGTGAGGCACACCCGGTCAAATTAAGTATACTTTGCAAGGCTGCATGTACGACTGTACGCATACGCTAACATACGTGTAAAATAATATATATATATACTTAGGCCTTTAGGGTTACTTGCATGTTTTTATACATAATTTATAGTCATTATAATAATAGTACGTACATGTAACAAGGACACCTTCAAATAAAGTGTTTTCCAAAAAGTCTAACTAATAAATTGATTTAACTAAAAATAACAACTGAATTTAAAGTAAGATATAGCATCTGGATTAGGGTATTCATAATTACTATGTATATTTTCCCCATAATCTACACATTAGCATTATTTAATTTACTCTATATTGTTTCCCTTAAGTCTGTATATGACTAAAAAAACATTCATGACTCAAAAACGGACAAGATTTAGTTTTGCAATTTTCCACTTTTTCCAAATGTCTTAGATTCTGCTATGCAAATCACCTCTAACCTTTCTGCATGCAAAATAAGAAATAACGTTGTAATGATCCATAATCTGTTCAATCCTGAATAGTCACCATGTATCTTCATTTAATAGTTAAAACCGTCAAATTTCTATTGTTGAGTATGCATTGTAAGATCAAGGCTGGAAATGTCTCTTGCCTTCAGAAAACGTCAGAATCTGCAATCGTGCTATACACGTGCTGCCACTGGACATGCGTAAGTCTCTCGGCTTGCAATTCGAACCGCGGTCAATCACCCGGACACCGCCACTCACCTTTCCACCCGTCTCCATGGCAATAGTGCCCCGTGCGTGAGTGCTGTGGTCAGAGGACTGTGTGTGTAGGGTAAATTGAGGAGTGTATGTGAGCACTAATCTGCTATGGGGTCACATGCAGGGGAGCATTTTGTACCCTTAAGTGAACGTTTTGTAATCGTTAGAAAGCATTTTGTATCGGTTACGGCAATCCAAAAGAACCAAGTGGGGCGAGTGAACAACCCTGTTCTGGATGGGACGATTGGAGAGGGGGGGTTGCTGGGTGTCACAGATCAGGAACTTCAGGAACGCCGAGTGCAGGTGGCCTTTCAGGGTATGAATACACATACAATCTTACCTTTCATTCCAAAATGCTCCCCTATATGTAGAGCAGTCACATTGTGAAATGCTCTAGTCTACAAAGAACAATTGTGTTGCATGTGTGTCTTTCGGTGGGTTAAAACAGGTATGATGGCAATGAGGTATCAGGTTGAGACATTCTGAGGGGGTATGGCTGTGAGCTATTAGCTCAAGGCTGTATCTCTACCCTCTTTGCTCCCCCAGCGTTGCACCTGGACTGAATCTAAAGACATCAACACACCCCTCAGGTACACACTTACAGATACATGTATACATTTAGATGTGTATATGCTTAAACCACATTTAAATATGAATGAGGATCAATGACATAAAAAAATGTTTTGAAAGCTCAAGTTAAAACACGTGCCAAGTTTTTAGAAATGCAATCTTGTGGTTCATGTTGGTTTCGGAAAAAAAAAAATCATACATTCATACTATGTTTCTTTTATTTAATGAGTTAAATTTTTTATTTTATTCTAACTTCTTGAACACATTCATACTTTACATTATTTAAAAATACAAATAACTAATGTGATTAAAACAAATTCATTGATTCAAATAATATTTGAGGGGGGATATTAAATATCTGTATTGAATTTTTTACATATACACCTTATACTGAACAATTTTACATATATTATAAATTATTTATAAATATAATTTAGTTTGAAGGAGTCACACCACATGACGATTTGCAACCTGATCTAATCACGCCTTGTCACAAATCTGTCAAATGATCAGATAATTAAGAGAAAAATATTGAACTTGACACAGTTCAGAGTCATGGAGTTTTATGCTGTCCTCTTTGTTATTTATTTATTCTGCACATTGGTTGCACCACATGACTTTGATTCCAAAGACAAAAGTTTTGTCTCAAAACTAATTCTAATAATAAGTGATTACGCCAAAGTTTTTTTTTTCATTATGATATCAGGAATCACTCCGATATTTTTTCAGTTCATATACATTTTAAATATGCTCATAACCTTATATATATATATATATATACTAAATAATCCACATACAAAGCAAAAATTCAAATCTTACCTGCAAGAGTGAGAAACCACTCATGCGAGAACAAACACACACTCACGCACAATGACAAAAGCCTATTGTTGAGCCCTCAAAACTGAAACAACTGACTCACCAAAAGCACCCAAGGGATGTACCATTCACTTCTCAATCAATTCAGAGCCTGCACATCCACTTCAGACACTCAAACACACACGTATAGAAACAGAAACACAATGTTTTATGAATATATGCAATGTGAGTGGAATGCATGACTGTGTACAATAACCACACAAACTCAGTAACTCTTATTTGTATTGACCTGTGTGTGTGTGTGTGTGTGTGTGTGTGTGTGTGTGTGTGTGTGTGTGTGTGTGTGTGCTAAGAGCTTTGGGAATAGTTGTAGACAACAGCTCTAGAATTACGACAATTCGAGTTACTTACTCATCCCCAATGTGAGCTTGAAAAGAGGCAAGGGCCTCTTTAAATTATCGGCTCAAGCACACATTCACACACCCAGGGTTTGTAGAGAGCCTAATTAAATCACATTGATTTGGAGGTGCATTATAGTTCCCTAGAGAGGTTTAAAGCCACACTTCCAGAACAGTTACTAAATCTTCCTCAGATCACCGTCAAAACAAACTAACTGACCTGAGCTAAAAATCATGCAGGTGGATTTCTTCTGAAATTAAACTGAAATAAAGTTGTTCTAAGTAAATTAAAGTCTTGTTTTGAAGTCCAGTCATGTGTGGTGTAGGACACTATACAACGCTACAAGTTTGACATTTTGTCTACCAAATACATTTGTGAAACAGCAAAGAAAGGTGGGTCATTTCTTCGCAGTAGACATGTAACACTGTCAAATTTGAAGATTTGCTGTAAATTCCTGTGTGCGTGTGTGTGTGTGTGTGTGTGTATGTTACTAAATATTTCCACTTGGGTCCAGTGTGATCTCAGCCAAGATTGCGCGAGATATACACTCTCGCACTACAAACCCTGAAAGCACACACTCTCTAACACACCAAAACGAAAGAAATCCATGATCACACCCACAGCATACACCACACAGCTGAGAAGATTCATAAACAGCCCTAAAAACATGTAGAACACACATTTAGGGGGGGGGGGGGGAATGTGTTAGGTTCCAAACATAAGACTTGAAGAGGGCTACAAGGGGGAAAAAACAGGTTGGATGAATAAGAGAAGAGGAAGAACGGATGCATAATTCATTCAACAGTGATTCATTCACTTGTAATTATAGTTTACCTCTTTAAATATATGACTGTGTGTGTGTGTGTGTGTGTGTGTGTGTGTGTGTGTGAGAGAGAGATAGAGAGAATACACCCGCATCCGCAATATAAAAAAAAAAAAATCAACAAAAGTATAGTATATATATATATATATATATATAGTAGTCAACATTTGAAGTGGATCCAAACCTTTCAAATTTGACTTAAATCTTAAAACCAAAATTTCTTAGGACAACTTTGATTAACTTTTTTGATCCACCTCAAATGTTCACTATACTGTATAGATGTAATAAAAAACAATAATCATAATTAGCTTAAGATGCCTATGGTATATCCTCATTTAAAAAGCTAAATAAATATGTGTGTGTGTGTGTGTGTGTGTGTGTGTGTGTGTGTGTGTGTGTGTGTGTGTGTTAAGAACATGGCTGCAAGGCAGCATGGTTCGGGTGACAGAGAGTTCAGAGCGTTGCATTTTTCAACATTTACCTCAGCATTTTCTTACTGCGCGCACACACACACACACACACACACACACACACACACACACACAGACATAAGAGAGTTATGGTGGACAGTGTTATGTGCCATGTTCGTTTAGTGGAATGTACAATCCAGTAAGAGCAAGAGCTCCATAAATGGCAGACTAGGAAAGAGACAAAATGATGCACTGCAGTTAAGATATATAGAAAGCCAAGTGACATATTACACATTACACTTTCTCTCTTTTAACATCCAAGCCTTCCAACTTTATTTATCTAACTTCAGCTGGAATGTGGGACTTTTCGTTGTTTTGTTTCTCCAGCCAACAATTACAGGAACAATTTCATCAGTGAGGAATTTTTCTAAATTACTTAAAGGGAAAGGGAAGAAAACAAAACTAGGCATTAAAGAAAGAAAGAAAGAAATGGCCCACTTACTCAAATAGTGACAGTATTAACAAAGTATCATCAACACTGCTAAATTAACTTCAGTTAAGATTGGCATAGGTTTTCACAACAATTAGTGTGTAGCTTGATAAAGCCATTATTCTTGATCTCTATTTTTATGTCACATTGTATCATGTTATCAGGCATAACATCACACTTACAACCAAATCAAACACACTCTCTTAAAACGTCTTTAGTAGCACTAAGTGATTTTAATTTGAGTTTCAACTGGGACAGTTTGATTTAGTGTTCACGAAAAAACATGATTCGCCAATTTGGTCGCCAGTCAGTAATGTTCACAAAAACCAAATGTCTTTGTCAACAGACTCTGTCAGCTATTCCTGTATTATATAATCTTTTAATTCTCTAGAAGATATTAGTTGTGTCCCAAATTATGTATTGAGTCTGATTGCATCTCCTCTTCCGCTACGTAAGGAAAGTCTCGAACATTCCATACTTCTTTTTTTGAAAGAAAGAAAGAAAGAAAGAAAGAAAGAAAGTTTGGAGGTAGAGACAGAGACATATATCAGGTAGTGAGTTCATGCTACCCTGCAGCAGTTCTCCGTATCACTCCAACATGCTACAACAAGCCTGACCGAATCCTGGCCTCAAGATTACCTCTCTTTCTCTTAAACTCTACCTTTCTCCCTTCTCTCTGTCTCCCCCCTTTCTCAGCTTCTCGTTTCTATCGTTATCCTTCTGTCTGCCTCAGGTGAGCATTTCATTGGTCCATTTATTGGACTTGCTAGGAAACAGAACATATATATTTTTCTCCAAACAATCATTCAGCTCTAAAAATGATTTACGAACCATTTAATAATGAACTATGAATAACGCCCATCGGCATGATTACGTCAAGAATTCGGATTGTATCAAAGCCACACAAGACGAAGGGAACAACATCACTACAGAAACTTTTCCCAAATTCTAGCAAGCTGCTTACCAAAACAGCAGTCATAGTTACTGTCCTGATGAAAAGGCAGTCATGTAGTAGGCCTACCTTTTTGGCCAGATTCTAAGACAGCATCATACACAAGTCAAGTATGAATATACATTTCATTCATTATAAAAAAAAAATCAATACTGACACTTATTTAGCTTAGCAACATGCTATCATCATGCTTTTTCAGTCAGGATATTGTCTTACAAGTCAGAATACCCTGCTGAAAAACACAATGGAACATGTAATGGATTTAATGGTTATATTGGGAATTGTATTGGTTTTAATGGAAACTATAATGGTGTCTACTGGTATGTGATGGATTCTATTGGTGGGATGTTAATCATATTGGAAACATGTCCAAAACATACTACAAAAAAAGAATTTTGTAATGGTTTTACTGGGAAAAGCTAATGGTTCATAATGGTATTTTAATGGAAACCATTAGAATTTCTGTGATGGTTTCTATTGGGCTTCTGTTGTTTTTTTAGCAGGGTAAGTGGCTAATCTTTGAAACAGAGCTAAGATCTTTTGTTTACATCTAAAATTCTGTGTAAATCTTCAAAGCGCCAGGGGTAAAAAGGAAAATTAGGGTGAGACAGAACATTTTAAGGTTTCAGTTGTTATTAGAGATGCTAACTGTGAGGAGATTTACTACTGCTGTATGGCTAAGTCAGCTAGCATGCTGGACATCTCTGCTCTCTTCTACTGTAACAAGCTGTAATTACAAAGACAGCCATGACAATGGATGGCTGCTAGTTATGAGGGAAAGAATGTGTGTGTGTGTGCTGAGTCACTGAAGAGAAACAAGCACAATAAAAATGTGTAACCACAAGCTGCTTTGAGCAGAACCTCAGAACAAAACAAAAAAATCTGTCCTTTTTCTCTCCCACCCTCAGCTTTAACACTCAGCTAGTCAGCGCTAAGTCCCTCGGAAAGCTCATTGTTTTAGGGAAAACATTCCCCATCCCCCGCTCCAAAAACACCCCACCCCACCTCCACCTCTGCCCCTCAACCTGTTTATCCAGTACACACACACACACACACACACACACACACACACAAACAGCGTTCGACCGTTAGCGTCTACCACCTGCCTTTTCCTGCTCTGCGGCCTGCAACAGACCGAAAGATCGAAAAAGAAAGGGAGAGAACAGAAAGATATAGAGAATGTGAGAAACAGAGCATTAAAACAAACATGCCAGCAATGTACCCTCTGAGTGCTGACAGCATTGCTTTCCGCATTTCAGCCACCCTCGCCTACGCAACCTCATCCGTCAGGGGGAAACCGACGGCCGAAAATCAACTTCTCGGTGTTGCAAGACTTCGGTTGCTTCTCGATTTGCATAGTTCTACTATGGATTTGCTGTTGAATGCAAAGTATGTTCACCCGTATTGTGTCATGATGCTGTCATACAATTGTCTTGATGCCGCAGATGCCATTCTTATGTCCCTGCTCCCAAAATAGTGCACTAAATTGAAGTTACATATTGCCTTATATTAAGGCACATGTTTTTTTCAACCAAATACTAATCAAACTGTTAAATATAAGGTGATCTCTAGATGGTTACATAATGGTAAATACTTGCTGGCAGATGACTCTTTAATTCAGATTGTTAAATCTCAAATGAATAAGCGAAACAAAGTCCCGAAATTGTTCCTATGATAGCTTTAGGATAGGAATCAACTTTTAAAACTCTCAGCACCATGAAGAGCTCTGACTGTGCTCTAAAGATTCCCTGTATCATTATCTGTGCCAAGAATTACCCCCATTAAGGTTTCGTTTTCCATGATTCGTAAAGAGCATTCTGATTAACTTTCCCATGCGCCACATTTTCATTATCAAAAGAACATTCTCACTGGCGAATTTCACTGCACAGCATTAGAGGAACTCACATTAGTAAATTACACTGAACTCCAAAGTTCTAAATATAAATGGTTGATATAGAATGGCTTAGAATCAGTGTCAGTCAAATTGCTGACTTTGACAGAAAACCCTGCCATGCGATCTTATTGACCAATCAGTTCGCCTGCCAATAGATGCTATCAGCCAATTAGAGGAGCAATCCATATGCTACCCATCTAACTGGCACTGCCTGACTCTCCATCTTTAATAAAAGGCAGACCGAAGTGGAGAAAAGTTCCAGAGCTTGGGATAATTCAATTTCTGTCCACATTCATCTGAGTCACGTTGAGGTATCAGTATATCAAAGTGGACAGGAGGCGAGTGCTGTCAGTACTAAAGAGCTAAACAGGAGACAAGCCAAGTACGGAAAGGCACAGACGTGTTCCTGACATGCGCATTGAACATTGGGAATCAAAAACTGGATCCATTAAAAAATAACACATCAACCAAATTATATTATTGATGTTTGATTACATTTAATAACACCACTTTAAATATGACCCACCTTATTCCCAACTATCTGAGCATGCGGAATCAGCTTTGGTCCTGTGGAAATTAAATAAACACCATGAACTCACCTTGGTCATGCAAAACCATGCCTATCTAGGGCTTTGGCATTGTTTGCTTATTTTATAGATTTTTTTTTTTTTTACACTTTATTTTTATGCCCAATGTTCTCTATTAACAAACCATTAACTACGACTTTTGCCTCAATAAACTTCTAATTTGCTGCTTTTTAATAGTTTGTTAGGTTGCTGTTAAGTTAAGTATTGGGTAGGATTAGGGATGTAGAAAATGCTCATGCAGAACACAACCAGTATGTTAATAATAGGCATGCTAATAAGCAACTAGTTAATAGTGAGAATTGGTCCATATACTAAAGTGTTCTACTTTAGAGAGATTGGGAGATTGTTTCCTTTCTAAACTCACCAAGCAACTAAATACAAAGTATGAGTTGACAGCTGCTAGATTTTTTGTTTGTTGCAAAACATGTATATTAAAATGTACTAAAATAATTGATAACAGAATCATTAAGGAACCAGAATTAGTAAGTGGAAATGGAACCAGAATAGTTCAATTCCTCAAATTCCCATCCCTACTCCGAAACCTCCAAGAATCAAACCACGCCGCATGCAGTATTGTAGTGGTTAACCCGAGGCCTTCCTGAATTTCCATTTCCTCTCGCAGCAAGGAGTCCTTCACCGCAGCCACTTCTAGTGACCTCAACTCAAACACTTCCTACAACTGCCAGTGACTCATCCAACTTCTTCTAATGACAGCCTAGGCTGTGACATCAGCTTTATTGCAAAACAATGCACAAATACTCAAAGAACCAGTCGAGACACTGCAGACGCTGCACTCTTGCTCGGTCACATTCCCACTCCCTTTCTCCCATGCGGTCATATCAGGGCAGCATTACCTCAGGAAAAGTTGAGCCCTAGAAAAACATACACAGTCTCTGCTGAGCTCCCCGCCTGCTAAACAAACACAGGCAGAGATCCCCAAGAGCCCACGTCCCAGACAAACTCACTCTATCTTTTTCAGTGAGGAAGTGAGAGAGAGTTAGAGTTTAAAGGAGGCAAGGGGAAGCCCTGTGTGAGTAACTTCCGTAATCAATTCTTCAAACTCTCCGCAGTATGTTGAAGGCAGACCTTTGGTACACGATTCCCCTGATGAGACACTATATTCTGTTTGACTGCTGACTGACTAGACGAGATGTAGTGGTAGTCGCTGGCAAGAGCGCAAAAATAAATTACATGTTTTGTATTATGTTAAGTAAACATTATAAACACGCATTCATATTGCAGTCAATAATTCCAATCCTATTCATCCTTTCTCCAAAACCCCTTGTCCTTTATCGGCTCGAGCCTATCCTAGCATCTCAGGCCAAAGTCAAACACGCATCAGATTCAAACTACTGTCTCTAATTCACCTATTCCACACATATTTGGACTGTGGGGGAACCAGACCCTCAGAAGAAACCCATGCCAACATAGAGACAACATGTGAACTTCTCCTTGCTAAGATGGGATTTGAACTGAAGAGTTTCTTGTTGCAAGGTAAAAATGCAATCCTACTGAATCACCATGTCACCCTGCCTCACAGATCTGAACCTAAATAGGAAGCCAACAATACTGTTTAGGGTTTTACATTGTACAAAGAAAATTTGCTAGCCATGCTTGTCCGTACAAAAGTTGGTGCAACTATATTGTGTATCAAGTGCATATCTTGTGCTGGATGCACATTGTATTTTATGAGTGTTGCTTGTCAGACTACATGAAATGATCCAGATGAGATCTTAGGTAAAAGCAATGGCAAAGTGTTCAACATGAACTTTTATATCAGACTGTATGATAGAGATTATAGTCAAGACTTTGCTTGCAATCATCTGATTACGGGACATTTTCGGACACTGCAAGAACTTCATTGAGGTCAAGGTGCATCACAAATGTTATTAATCTTCTGTTGATGAATATCACACTAAAGACTGCCAAAACTTTCATACATCAAGAATAATCATTTACAACCCCACATAATTGTATTATACTGCAAACCAGTGTGAATCCTGCTTTAAGGTGCATCCAGCATAGCTTAACAGATCGCAATGGGAGTCTTGTCACATGTAACTTAAAGCATGAAACAAACACCAAGTTGTAGACCAGCAGGACGTTGTGATGTGGTTGTTATTCTTTGTTTTGGTTGTTGCTATATAGCATGTTCGAGGTGGTTGATTGAGTGGTTGCTAAATGGTCGCTTACCAAATCTACAGTTCACCCAGAGATATGGCTTAAATATCTTGTTCTGTAAAAATTTCGTTGTTTTTGTTTATATTCTAATCTGGTTTATTAGTCTGACAACCTAGTAAAGTAATAGACACCTCTCTTTGGCACACCATAATAGTTTTGCTGCAAAGACATGTGGTCAAATAGTTACAAATAGTTATTTTTTTAGGGTTTACATTAATAAAAAAATACTAATTAAGTGCAAAGTGTAAAATGCAAATTGTAAATCCAAAATCATTGACAGAATAATCTTGCTTATTCAGAACACAATGAGGAGAGTATACTCTAAACAAACAGCTGAGACAATCCCAAACACACAAATCATGGATGAGCAAAGTGACCTCTCATTGGGTATGTTTTAAGAGACTATTAAAAGCATGCAATACCTGTGATGACAACCCAGGACAAGCTGGCAAATGAGACGCTTTAAACTCACTCATGCTCAAGACCAATATGTGCCAAGAATCTTTGCTCGAGTGTGTGTACATAGGGGTGTGTATGTGTGTGTGTGTATATATATAGTGGCCGCCAAATACTAATGCAACAAAATAAAAATATCTTAACATCAACACCTGTCTCTTAGCTCGCCTAGAGGAAAATAGTATGACTCAGAGGTTGTTTTTTCATTGTGTAGGAGACATAATGGAGCTCTCAGTTGTAGCTCAACTGCTTGCTTGGTGTTAGAAACAAATGTCACAGGTTTAATAATAAAAATGTCACAGGCTTAATAATAAAAAATGCAGAACTTGAATGCACTGCAAGTTGCTTTTAAAGTCTCATTTAAAGGTTGGTCATTTTTTCAGTGTTGAAATACTTTCTTCTTTCAAAGCTAATATGCAAAAACAACTTTAAGACAGCCAATAGTAGATGTATTTCCATAACAAACATAAACCATGTGGCACTATCAAAAATTGCTTTGTTTGTTTGTGCAGCCTGACTCAACAATACTGGTTTAACCAATTGCATTGAGTTTTGGGCAGGGACTATGTTTGTCAAACCAATGGGAGTGCTTGAGAATCTGTTGAAAATCCTTTTTGCAACCCTATTTAGTGAAACAGGCACAGAAATTACACACTTCTCTTAATCTTCCTGCAGTGATTAATGTGGAGAGCAATTTGGTCTTGGGCAAATTTAATGAAATATTTTATAAATGCTTTTTGATTTCCTTGCACTCGTTTAGAAATATTTGGAGAAGAGAAGAGAAGAGAAGAGAAGAGAAGAGAAGAGAAGCTTTTTTATTTTTCTAAACTCCGTTGACAGGTTCATGCAAATAAGGTGATTTTCACAGAAAAGACAGTTTTGCCTTTGGCATTTAAGAGTCTTGTGTCCGTTAGGCCAACTGCTCTGAAAACAAACATACATCAAGCACCATTCTTCCCATTTAATCAAAAAATAATTATGTGAGTGTTTCTTTTTTCCTCTATTCTGTGAAATTAAAGTCTAAAAGGCTATAAATAATCAACCCAGGCTCATTCGAAACGTGCCTTATTTCTGCATAACTGATATTACGTATCTTACTACACTCGCAGCAGTTTCAAAGTGAAACGTCCAGTGAGTGGCACTAAAACATGGGTTCAATACGTGACCCTGGCACGTTTTTGTTACATTGATAAAGGCACCACGTATTGCTGTGTTTGTATTACATTGCTTCAGGTAGGCCTGCGTATTGCGATGGTTCATAACTCAAATATACGATGAGTGTAGCTAAAATGTTAATGCTCAACTGGTTCATTTCAACTGGAAACTGCAGTGATTTGTGTATATATGTGTTCGTTTTTTGAGTTTCGCAGAAATTTAGGTAGATGCTCGTATTTCCATTGAGCCTATGTTGAAAAAAATCATCAATTAATCATACCACTGATGATAACACAGGATGGAAATGTTGTAGGTGACAGAGGTGTCAAACGTTAAAAGTGCATATTATATAAGAACATTTCAACTACATTCCCAAATACTGTTTTGATAAAATGTTAGTATACACTAATTGTAGTGAACTGGTTTGTTCGGATAAACCGTTCATTGTAAACATTATTCTTGTTAAAATTAATAATTAATTGTGTATTACAGGTTTGCAAAGCCCAAATTATTTTACGCAAGTCATTTTGTTCTGGTCTTTTCATACAAGTGAACCGGTTTAAATAAATGATTTATAAAAAAATTTTGTGTTGAGAAGTCCAGTTGGTCAGTAGTGAACCAGTTTAAAATTTTCTTTCAAAGTAGTTTGCAGTATAACTAACTTTTTTTTAACAATCAAGTTTTTTTAGCTCAGCACGAAGAGTACCGTTTCAAAGTAGAACCCCCCCCCCCCCACGATAAATTAACACATCAGTTCCAGTTTTACCACCTGACAGTCACTGTTTTGTGTGTATGTTTCTTTCTGCTCATCCATTCAGAAGCTTAGATTTGTTTGAAAGAGGATCTGTGTTTATGGTCACACACATACACACACACCTTTCCCTCTCTGGCCTTCAAATCACCCCTCATCTCCACTAAAACCGTGTTCTCTCCCTCCCTAAAAACCCCAGAAGCCCCTTCAACTCCTCCTCTTCTGTCTTTCTCTCGCTCATCATTCACTCCATCTGTCACTGTTGTCATTTACCTGAACGCCCCCTCTTTCTGCTTTACCAAGTGTGAACTGCTGAACTCCACGTAAGTGTGTGTCTGATTACGGTAATGCCCCATTCTGTCCCCGTCTAGGGATGAACTGATGAACTTTTAGCACCATGATTCACCAAGCTTTCCAAAGCACGGTTTTCATCATCCAACCCCACACGTGACTAAACTAAGCAACTGAAAGCACCAATAATCACATAATTGAAAAGTTTAAAAGGCAAAATAGGTTTGGAGGTACCTATACAGTTGCTGGGTGTTCTATGTGGTTTCTACGTGGTCAAAATAATACAGTAGTCAACATTTGAAGTGGATCAAAATCTTTAATCAAAATGGTCTTAAAACCAAAACAATACCTGTCCTTGCCTTAGGGCAACGTTGATTATCTTTTTTGATCCACTTGACATGTTGACTACATCCCGACTTTTGATGACATACCAGTCCTAGTTATGGTTAACTCTTTTTTTCTAACTTGTGTTCACTAGTTTTCTCATT
The DNA here is from genome assembly GCA_027422405.1 of Ptychobarbus kaznakovi. Taxonomy (NCBI): domain Eukaryota; kingdom Metazoa; phylum Chordata; class Actinopteri; order Cypriniformes; family Cyprinidae; genus Ptychobarbus; species Ptychobarbus kaznakovi. Next base: position 30,244,070 of record CM049795.1, on the reverse strand, counting down.
TAGCAGGTAGAAATCGCATAGTCAGTCAAGTAATTAAAAGTAATGTTGCACCTCTTCTTACCAAGATGCATGATTTGAGGCATAATTCATACATGTATTAGTGTAATGTACTCCACTTTAATATGATACATTTAGTGGATTGGTTTATTTAGGTAATTTGTTCATTGAATAGTTCATGTAAACAAAATTGTTAAAATAAGTGTTTATCAAGCACTGCAGTAGGCTATTATAAAGTTTAGATCATTTCATTTTAATCGGTTCATTCATAATCTGACAATCATAATATCATAAAATGTGCTTGTTCAGCTCAAATTACACTTTTTATACATGATTTAGATAGCGTGCATGCACCATTAATAGTTAATAAACAGCCAATGCCTCTATAACTGAAAAATCTTACTATTTTCTTTAGTCGCCATATTACTAGGGTTTCGCTATGCAGTTACTATGGTGTTACCACTACGGAGTTTCTATGTGGCCAAAATAGTAAAACTCTTTATGACCGCATATACACTACAGGTCTTGATGCCCAGTTCCAATTAGTTGACTATAACTGATTTTTGATGACCATCTTACATCATCTTAAAACAGGTTAACCGCTATCTGCATTTACATTATACTCTTGGTAAAACAACCCAAGGTGTCGTTTTTTTCAGTGACGTACAACTTTTACAGGGAAATATGTGTTCTGTACACTCACATGGCAGAACATGCAAATGAATGAATGAATGATGTATTAATATAGCGCTTTGTGTATTGTTGTACACCCAAAGCGCTTTACAATCATATGTGGGGGTCTCTCCTCAACCACCACCAGTGTTTAGCATCCACTTGGATGATGCGACGGCTGCCACAGGACAACGGTGCCAGTGCGCTCACCACACACCAGCTACAGGTGGAGAGGAGAGAGAGTCATAGAGCCAATCAAGTGTATGCGCTCACCACACACCAGCTACAGGTGGAGAGGAGAGAGAGTCATAGAGCCAATCAAGTGTATGCGCTCACCACACACCAGCTACAGGTGGAGAGGAGAGAGAGTCATAGAGCCAATCAAGTGTATGCGCTCACCACACACCAGCTACAGGTGGAGAGGAGAGAGAGATAGAGCCAATCAAGTGTATGCGCTCACCACACACCAGCTACAGGTGGAGAGGAGAGAGAGTCATAGAGCCAATCAAGTGTATGCGCTCACCACACACCAGCTACAGGTGGAGAGGAGAGAGAGTCATAGAGCCAATCAAGTGTATGCGCTCACCACACACCAGCTACAGGTGGAGAGGAGAGAGAGTCAGAGAATCAAGTGTATGCGCTCACCACACACAGGTGGAGAGAGAGAGAGTCATAGAGCCAATCAAGTGGATGGGGATTATTAGGAGGCCATGATTGAAAAGGGCCAGGGGGGGGAATTTGGCCAGGACACCGGGGTTACACCCCTACTCTTTACGAGAAGTGCCATGGGATTTTTAATGACCACAGAGAGTCAGGACCTCGGTTTAACGTCTCATCCGAAAGACAGTGCTTTTTGACAGTATAGTGTCCCCATCACTATACTGGGGCGTTAGGACCCACACAGACCACAGGGTGAACACCCCCTGCTGGTCTCACTAACAACTCTTCCAGCAGCAACCTAGTTTTTTCAAGGAGGTCTCCCATTCAGGAACTGACCAGCTCAATTCTGCTTAGCTTCAGTGGGAAACCGGTCTTGCTATAAAAGATATGTCTTAGAGAGGCAGAGTCTCTCAGAAGTAAAGATGGGCAGAGATGGGAAAACACAATTGGGTCTCTCTGTTTCTGTGTGTGTACATGTGGCAGCCAGCATATAGTCTCGTCGACCGGCCACCCTGCAGCCCCTCAGGCTTCCCCAGTCGAAGGAGAGAGATGATTATCTGTTATCTGCCATGTTTTGACAGGAGATTATGCTAAAGATTTACGATTGCTGAAAAGACAATGCTGAACACCGCATTCTCAAGTGGCAAAAGAGTGTTGAAAACAAACATACAGACCACAGATAGCTGCTCACTTTAGCAACAGAGGGACAGCATTCCTGGCATTTGAAACAACGGTTCACAGAGACTGTTCATTACAGCATCACCACAAACAGCCAAACGACTCTCATTTTTATCATGTATTTTCACGTATGACTTGACTGCAGCCTTATTAAAATTCTTGGCAACAGTTCATCGGGCTGGGCCAAGACGCTTCCACAAAAGTGCCAAAACTAAGAATCTGAAATTAAAGTGACAGGCTTTGTAATTGAAGTCAATTGTGGTTTTATGTCTTATGTTTTAAGGCTGACTGTAAGGCTTTAACTGTATGTGATGATTTCTATAATGATGATATTTGTGATCATTACACAATGTTAAAAAAATATAGGCCTATCATTAGATTTTTATTCAGGCCACACAGAATATGTGCTTACAAAGAATTGCAGAGAAAGTGTCAGTCAAGTTTTACATCTGTGTGTTTGCTCATTCATTTGGCTAATGCGATCATGCTTTTTGCTATCAATAAATGTGTCAATGACATGACCCTCATTTATTTATTGCCTGTATCTATTATTATGTTCAAAAATGTATAATAAAAAAATGCAGTTCACACATTCATGACTTGAATATGCCTCTTCTAAGATCAGCATGTTTACATTTTTTATTTAATTAATTTAGATAACTTTTGGGGATGTAATATAGAAATATCAGGATAGTACAGTACAAATGCATCAATTTCATAATAAGAAAGAGCCATTAACACACATAAAACATTCAGGATTTGTAAAGATATCATTTGTGCAAGATGAAAAAAACTAGAAACAAACTCGACATTTACACGATTTTATGTCATTAACCCATTTATGATACTCCTCAAAGCTCTTTTTAACACATTTTACTATTTCTCACCCAAAACAAAATCCAGCTGCATGCTAATCACCAACAATGTATAAAAATTGCAGCGGGAAATCAGGCCAGACACATGTAGTTGTTTATTTTTTGTCAACACAGACATTTCTTTATATGTGTGGTTAGACTACCTTGGTTTTATGTGTGTCTAAATGCACATGTGGTTTCAAGCAAATAACTGTTCGGGTATGACAGTAAGAATTGAATAGCTAACAGGTCACAGACCAGAGACGTGTGTAAGTGTTCAAGGGTAATGTTTGTATGTGGTTAATGTAGGTAAATATGGAGTGGTTTATTGGAGACCCACATGAATCCCATGGTGTGGTCATATAACCACTGACACACTTAAATCAGCAGTAACCTGATGCAGAATTACACCAAGGACCGTTCCAATAAACACAACTATCAGAACAATTCTCAGCACTGAAATGTCTAGTTAAGCCCTGGTTAGCAGATCTAATCAACACTTTGTATTCACCTGAAGCCACCGCTGACAAATCAAGTCTAATAAAAGTGAATTCCACCTTTTAAAACAATGAAAAGGAAGGAAGTCTGCGCCGCTGACATTCAACTGCACAAATGACTACTTCTTATGAGTTTAGCTAAACAAATAATGGCATCTGACCAAACTTTTTTTTATTTATTATTAGTTATTATTATTTTTTTTGGCAAAATCAATATTCATGCATGGGTAATAAATATTAATAAATAACTGGATGCTATCATTGTCATTAACATACATTTTTACAATAATATCAGATACTTTTGAGGAAAACTTGAAGGAAACTTAAGCTATAGTAAACGAAGTTGGGCTTTTATTTGCTTTTAGAGTTTTTTTTTTTTTTTTTTTAGTACATCAATGAGAATGGCAAATGCTGCCTTGGACAGATTTTGTATTATTATTATTTATTTATTTTAAAAATGGCATGTTATTTTATGGTTTTACTTTCAGTTAACTATAAAAACCCATGTCTACATGGTGTTAATATGACTCTACTGAATGGCTGTTTGTTGGTTTTACCAGCATGGTTAATGAAAGATAGACAGTACATACCTTTTTATGAATATTTTGCAAACAACTCATGACCACATGAGGGATGGATGGTTTGAAGACCAGTTTTCTTTTCTATGTTGATGTTATTTCCAAACTAGAAGCATGGGTGAAACATAATAGCCACAAAAACCTGACTTGCTACTTGCTATTGCTAATGAGTGGCAGGTGGTATTAGTGGGCGGGATCTTCTCAGTCTAAAGGACATTTGATTGGACAAAATTAATATGGCCTTAGTTGGTCCATTGTTGGTCCCAGTTAAACACCATTTGAAGTATACAAGTATATTAAGTATATTAAAGACTAGATTTGAAGTATATACATATTGGATTTGAAATGTAAAGTGTATTGTAGGCCTCTATAGGCTATATGAATATTGTATATCTGCTACATTTGTATTTGTCATGTTTCAAGACACAAGCTTATACAAAGCTAATAGGCTAACATGGATTAACAGCAACAAAATATTTTTAATTCATATGGTCTTGACTAGTAGTGTCACATGACACACAACCTTTTTTTCCTGGTAGCTAGTGGAGTTCCCCTTTAGGTTCTTGTTTACACACAATTGATGCCATTTTATAGCATAATAATGACAGGAGTTTCTTCCAACACAGGCATTATTTGGATGATGCACTTCTGCTAAGATGGTCTTGAGTTAAAAACGTGTTTGAGCTAATATTAAGACTGCAGGTTCAAATCTCAAGGAAGTCAAACAGAGGTTAGATGTTCAAACATACAGCTGTCATAATACAAGTTATTTCAACCACAGGTAACTGCCTCTCAGGTGTTTGTTCCCATGACAACTACAATGTTTACAAACACATACTCATTTTTTTTTCTGTTAACCCGGAAAAGAGCTTGACTTCATACTATTTCAGTCAAATTGAGTGGGTTGACCAAACACTGGAAGATGGCCAAAAAGTCCTGTGTTAGGTTGCAAAGCAACGTTTGGCTTTTTATTTGGATGTATTTTTGGCGTATCTGCCTACCACTGCTCTCTCTCTCTCTCTCTCTCTCTCTCTCTCTCTCTCTCTATCTATATATATATATATATATATATATATATATATATATATATACATATATAGTATCAGTATTCAGTATACACAGTACCAGTATGCTGTCCCAAGTTATACACTATACTTCACCGGTTCACTAAGAGTAACAACAACAAAAAAAATACTTACTGGTGTGTGCTGGTAGGCCAGCTGGTTGGCTGGATTTAGCTGGTTTTCCAGTCTGGGCATAGCTGGTTTGCAGGCTGGTTTTAGTGGGTTTTTGGCCTGCTTCTTTAGCTAATCAGGGGTGGGTTGTTCATGCCATACCGCAAGTTCAACGTTACCAGCATAGTTCAACGATTTGGTGTTTAGCATAGTTCAACGATTTGGTGTTTCCCGAAACCATAGTTCAAACGAACGTTCGCTATCAGCGTCACAAACTTCCTTGGTTTGAACGACAGCTCCCGACCTGTGGTTAGAAGCATAGTTTCTTGTTAGTAAGATATATGGGCTTAAATAAATATGCTCTTGGGCACAACAAGCAAGCTAACATGCAGTACTATCTGAATCTTCCATTCTATCTAAATATAAATGTAGTTTAATAATGTATTTTTGCTCGTCCATTGTAAGCACCATTTTTGAAAAGTGTGCATGTGCATAAATACCTAAGAGAACCCCGGAGTATGACGTAAGAGGGAACCTGCGATGAATCAAACATCAAATAAAGCACAATAACAGGGAACAAAAATAGTACATTAGTCAGTAGTTGCCATGTTCAATTCATAGCATCTTAGAGACCTCTAATCAGTTAAAAGCAGAAGTTATTCCTCCACCACATGCGTGTGACGTCATTAACAATGGTCCTATGTTGCTGAACTAATGTGGTTCAAACGACGGAGATGCGACCGTGTTCGGGAAACAGTCGTGACTAGCTAGTTCGTTTCCAAAACAATGCATCCTACTATGGTGGTTAATCAGCGAGTTACGTCGTTGTTTGGGAAACGCACCCCAAGCTGAGAAACCAGTTAAACCAACTAAGCCAGTCTGAGACCAGCTAAAACCAGCTACTTCCAGCTTAAACCAGCTAAGACAAGCCAACAGCATAGGCTGGTTTTTTTAGTGCGTAGAATGTAATCAGTTGTCATATATTTTTCAATATTAGCATTGTTATACACTTTAACTCACTAGACTATCAAAAAACAGTAAAAAAAGAATTGATCAAAAAAGCTAGTTAGCTAGCTAATGTCAGCAGCTGCTGTCAATAGACAAAGCTGACATTTGCCCCCAGAAAAGTGCTTAGGCTGTGCATAGCCTAATCGTGCCATCATTATTCCCTGCTCGTTGCATCATTTGACTCAGAAGCGTCAAACCAAAGTCACCACAAAAGCTTCATGTCAAAAAAAACCAAAGGTGTGCTTGCTTTTTCTGCAGTGTCATGATATATTGTCTACTGGGGATCATGTAGTTTGCATGCTAACATGAGGGAACTAGTTTAATTGGCAGCACTTACCAATTAATGGAACAAACCTTAAAGTATGTGTTTTTGGACCAAAAATGTTTGAGCTTTCTTTAGGGACCGTTTAAAATGTGCTTAATAGTAATTAGCATATTGCTAATTCAAGATCACCCATATTCCATATTGAGTTACATCTACAGATCACAGTGTTAATACACAAAATGCCACAAGTATGAGAGACGTGATTTAAATATAGAAAAAGAGTTATATTGGTGAACAAAACAGCTAAAGTCAGTCCAGTAAACTGACGCGGTGACTGCCGTGTGGTGTAGTCAAAGCGGAAGTTAGCAAAGTTAGATTACGATATGATTTTTGATAAGACCTGATGATTTAACACGCAAAAAGTGTTGCCTCGGGCATTGCACTCTCAGACTCCCAGAAGCAGACATCAGCATATACACACTTGTGTAGTCGGCGTAAAGCTCTAACTTCTCCTTCTATCTTTCACTCACTCTCTCCATCTGCATTTTCATGTCTGGTTCATTATGGCCATTACAACAGTAATGAGCTGTAAAAGGCAGCAAAGGGCAGCGAGACATTCCAACACGTTCATATTTGCAAAACCGAATGCAAGTTTTTTTACGCTAACATAAAAGCTACTTGTTTTTCATACACTGTAGTAGTGGAACGTTTATGTTTTACGTGAGTGTGTAAATGCGTTTTCATCTGCTCTCTACTATATGTGTAAGTGTGGGTCCTTAGCGTCCCTGTGGTCTGGGGCCAGTTCCTCTTTTTTACGACTTCGCAGAGAAAGTTTCTTAGCATGCTAATGTGCCATCAGCACAAGCTGCATGCAAATGTATGAAACCACAACAGCAACTAAAAACAAAACAGCTCCTCTATATTCACTTTGTTAAGAAAAAGAAACATGCAAATGAATCATGCAGTGTCGGGTGACAACTGCTCTGTGTTCAATTTAGCATGATGCTAATATAAAACAAGCCTTTGTGTTTGGTTTCTACGTTCACCTGCAGGATTGGAATTCTTAACCATGATGAAATGTTTTTGTCGTCATGTGAGTAATGTTGAATAAGTTTTAGCCTCGTTAATGATCAATGTTTCTTTGAACTTAGCATAACATGGGAAATCTATTAAAGATAGAGTACTATTAAACATATGCATTGTTCGTATTGCATATCATCTTTAAGTTAACAGTTGTTCTACAAAGTGAACGCTTTATAATCAAACAAAAGCCCTCAGGGCAGGTCCTTTCTGACGACCCATAAAAACTAATGGAGTGAAGACCATGGCTAGCTACAATGGAACAGTAAGCAATGACCCACCAAACCCACAATGAGCCACTGATCAAAGTCAGTTGAAAAAAAAAAGATTTCCTGCATGTGTAACGACTGCTTTTGAACATTTTTAATGTTCTTGCGGTGTCTCTTAATGATTTTGCAGACTAGATTTTGGCCTACAGTCTGGCCCCAAAATTGCAATTTTATTTTTGTAATATTTTGGATTATTCTGTTTCGGTTTTTAGTTTGTAAAAATGTAACGTTCAAAATCTTGTCAAGATCCAAATTGCAGTGTAAACTTACCCTTGAGATGCCAACTTAAGCCTAATCGCACCACGGAAACATACAACCTCTTTTTTGTTTCTTTTCTACATTTACTGTGTATTAGCAGCCACAGACCGAGGGTATTTTCTGTGGTATCTTTTACAATACTCTACCCATTAAGCTATGTTTCTGTTTAATGTTTTTTTGCACTCTGCTCTTTTAGTCTTTAACTCTAAAACTAAAGATAAGTGAATGCTTTGTCGATTCAAATATAGATTTCATTGCCATATTCATCACTGGATTGCCTTATTCATACAGTACGTTGCTTTTTCATTGAAATTCACAAATATTAAATTATGCATTAGATCTTTGATCATTCATGGATCAAACTTGTTATTGTAAAGTACTGCTGTTCCAAGGTATTTTAAGCATTTGTGACTTCAAAACGTAAACCGATTTTACTTTCAACATAATTTGGACGGAAAGCTGAATTTCAATCTCCTGACTGCCAATACTCTTATTTGTGTCCTGACATGTTCACAAAACATTTCTCATGTGACTAGCATGCTAACAGCAGTGTTGATGGAATGTCAAACTCACATTGGTAGCGTGAGGAGCTTTAGGCTGTGTAGAGTCCCTCACAACATGTCTGTTTATTTCTAGGCTTCCTGTTGGTATGTAGCCAACAGCATTCTGGGTAAATCTAGAGGTGTCCTTGTGGCTAGAGAAAGCCATGTGTCAGATATCACACATGCACAGTGACATATACCCACAAAAACTCACTCTCGCATTCACACACAAAGTCATACGCAAACATTCACAAAAGCTACCACCGTTGCGTCCTCGTATGATGTCAACAGAGATTAAACTAGTTTATTATTTTTAAAGAAGAAAAAAATTACGCAACAAAAAGCAAGTCTTTTTTACACTAGTGATTATTAAATTTGTACAACCATTCAGTCTGCATTACATAAAGAAATAATTCTACATCTTTGTTTCTTTCGTATTTTTGGTACTCTGAATTATACATACAAATAACAAATACAGGAACTTTTTTTCACAATGCATATAACCTGGGCCCAAAGAAGTCTTTCAGGTGTATACGTGAGCGTGTGTGTGTGTGTGTGTGTGTGTGTGTGTGTGTGTGTGTGTGTGTGTGTGTGTGTGTGTGTGTGTGTGTGTGTGTGTGTGTGTGTGTGTGTGTGTGTGTGTGTGTGTGTGTGTGTGTGTGTGTGTGTGTGTGTGTGTGTGTGTGTGTGTGTGTGTGTGTGTGTGTGTGTGTGTGTGTGTGTGTGTGTGTGTGTGTGAACACAAACCAATTGCCCAAGACCTATAACACATCCAGAAGAGTAGCTGGAAGTCTGCGAGACAGACCTGACTACAAGTTTTAATGCATTACACACCATTTCCTTTCTACTTTTCTTCTCCCTACATCTCGTCTCATACTTTTCTCGGATAGAAATCGTGGCCGCGTCGCCACTCTGTTCCATCCTCCAGGTTTGAGTCGTACCCTTCTTATCATTAGCTGCCCACGGGCATTTCCTGTCCTCGCCTTTTTCATTTTGCGCTTTAAAGTCTTCATTAAATGTATTTCAGACAATTTTTTTTACAAATATATGCAGAGTTCATCTCCTGTTGTCATTCACAGCTCGATTCCTCATGTCTCACAGGGGCGAAGAAGAGGAGATGCGTAGAAGAAGAAACGGAGCGGGTAGGGGAATTAGAAGAGGTTTGTTTAAAGTCTCGTAATGTTTGTGCCTTGATGCCCACAGGAAAGATGGCATTTGTACACAAATGAAGGTTGACATCAGCACGGGGCTTCATGATTGGAGGGGCGATGAAGAAAGTCATTGTCTTTTCTCTTTCATTCTCACAGTCTCTCCCTCATATATAGGGTTTGAGGGGTTTAAGCGGGGCATACCGGAGAAGGGGTCTTGGGGGGAGCTTGTAGCTCAGGCGGAGCATGTGAGAGAGCTGGTTCAAGGTCGGAGGGTTGCGGCGGGTGACAGGCTTCAAGGTTAACGGTGCTTTGAGACGTCCACCGTTGGGAGATTGGGCGGTCGGAGGTAGAAGGGCGCTCTAGCCCATCGCCGTCACCATACTGGAAGGGTGGTGAGGGGCGAAGGACAAGCCGGAGGAGGGGTGCATGGGAGTGGGCGTGGTCAACATGTGGCCGGAGTGCGAGAAGGGAGGGAACGCGGTCATGTGACGCGACAGAGCGGCCGGGCTGAAAGAACTGTTCTTTTCCATCAAGCTTTTGGAGAAATCATCCATGTCATGGGACTTTTTGCTCTTCTTGGACTTGCTGGACATCTTCCTGTTTCGGGTCTGGATGCCCTCTTTCTTCATGGTGAGTGGTCGGTTGATCTGCGAGGAGAGAAGAGACAGATGTTAATAATGGTCACGGGACCATCGTGCTTACATAAGTTAAGAGCATAATGGAAAAATGTCGACATTTTTCATTTCATAAGACATCCAGAGGATCACTTTATTACTTTGAGATTGGTCCCTCATATTTCAGGAGATCTAAAACCAGTTATGTTTCTTTTAAGCATTAACTTAATCTCAGATGTTTCTCCTAAAAATCCCTTATGAGAAAAAAGAATAGACACAAAGGAGACCATTCATAATGAGAGTTCATAATGAATACAGTTTGAGACACTGAGATGTTTTTCGAAGAAAACCCATCTGAGAAACCTAAAGGGATTCATATTACTCATGACGTTCCAAAACTGTATTACGTTCTTTCTTCAAACACAAAAGAAGAAGAAATGTTTTTTAAATTCACAATGACAGTGTTGTTTTAGACCCGATTGACTTTCATTGTGAATCAAAATATTTGTATTTGTGGTCCATAAAAGAAAAAAAAGTATTTCAAATTTGGACTGACAATATTTTTTGTTGATTTATTCCTTTAAGCAAATTTTTGTTTTTATCTAATCTCTGTAATTGCTGTCTTGGAGAAACAGTTGAGATATTAAACAGATCTCATTTATGATTTCTCCTCCTTACGGGCATATTGGAAGCTGACACCCTTTTAAGTCACAGTTTTTAGGATTGGGATTTGGTTAAACAATGACGCTCACTTCACACACACTCATAGTAATGCTTGAGTGCTAGCATGTATAATAGAGCTACACTATATCGCTGATATGTCCGTTTCTTTGTTTGAGCATGCGTGTCTGTATGTACGAGTGTTTGTGTCGGGTCGTTTGAGGACTAGGCTGGATTTAGCCTCTGGAACCCTGATGCCAGGCATGGATGGTGCCAGTCTTGCCAAAGAGAGAAACCCCAGACTCTGGCCAGCCGGGCTCAAGCGTGGTGGCACTGCCACGTCCGTCTGCCAAAACCGGCCACTTTCACTCCATAACTGGACCGTCTTTTTCTCCCTCTCAGTCTTAAAACACTCTAGATGCTTTGTGCAAGAGCTATTAAGTGATACTAAGACATATTCCATTACAGGCGTTTGATTTTAAGACTTTAATAAACAATGCACTTTCTGCTTTGAATGTACCATTTGGACTTCTAAATGATCAATAAACTTGTGGTTGTGCACATTTGTCATTTTGAGTACTGTACTGTATAACTTAGTCAATTAATTTCAGTATTATCTAACAATTTTCTCATTTGCTAACATCAAATTGGATTATATAAAAAATATATCTGCAAAAATTGTTCTGTTTATATCTGCATTGACGCCTGTTATCGGAAAACCCATATTGGCCAACCACTAATGTAAATGTGTGTGTGTGTGTGTGTGTGTGTGTGTGTGTGTGTGTGTGTGTGTGTGTGTGTGTGTGTGTGTGTGTGTGTGTGTGTGTGTGTGTGTGTGTGTGTGTGTGTGTGTGTGTGTGTGTGTGTGTGTGTGTGTGTGTGTGTGTGTGTGTGTGTGTGTGTGTGTGTGTGAACTCACACCCCAGAGCAAAACTGTTAATTTAAAACATCTCCATTGGGCATCACAGAAAACACATGCTTATAGTCATCGGCTATTAGAAACACTCTTAAACGGTATTCAGTTATGCTTTTTGGGGATTTGAAATGACCACATGAAGAAATTGAGAAGGAAACAGGTCAGAAGTCTAACCCCAAACTCAGTTCTTCTGACAAAGCCCTGTCGGCTCAATGCGAGATGGGAGTGCTTGTGACAATGCAAACATGCAAGTTAGTGAAGAACACTTCAGCTTAATTTAGCATGCAAAATCTGGAATCTGATTCAAAGCAGGCCGACCTTAACAGAAAATAGGATGTACCAAAACAAACTAATTTTCCAATTACCCAAACGATAATACATGTTATTTGTTTCCTTGATAACCTAGGTCAGGTTTAGGGGATTTTTTTCTCGAGTTCTTACGAAACAGCCAAAACCAACATGGCAAAATGATTTAAAAGGGTGCGCTTGCGTGACTAGTAGGGGAATGTAACAGGAGCGTGGGGCCTCAAAGTGTGATGATACAGGATACCAGAGCTGATTAGGTAGAATGAAAATGTTCCCCGGCATATGTTTAACATAGAAATACCACCAACTGAAGTGTAATTCAATAGTACAATAGTACTAGCAGTTTAGCTCTAGCATAATAGCCATAAAAATAAATACTAATATGAGGAAGAACAAGACGAATCCCTGCATGTAATTGACTCTAGCGGCTTTAGACCATTGGGGAACGTTAAAACATTTCAAGTTCGCAGAATGGGTTAACTTGTCCCTGGGGTGCGAAAATCACAATACCAGTTACTATAGTAGGGCCAGTTGGACAGGCTTCGTAAAATGCAACAAATCTGAACTTTTTTGATGGAAAAATTAAAATTAGACAGCTGGTGTGATTGATTATTATAATGGTCACTTAATAAAAATCCGTAGTCACTTTTGAATAGGCAATGCATGAACCTTATTGTGAATGTTGTTCTTGTGAAAGAAAGAAAGAAAGAAAGAAAGAAAGAAAGAAAGAAAGAAAGAAAGAAAGAAAGAAAGAAAGAAAGAAAGAAAGAAAGAAAGAAAGAAAGAAAGAAAGAAAGAAAGAAAGAAAGAAAGAAAGAAAGAAAGAAAGAAAGAAAGAAAGAAAGAAAGAAAATGAGAGAAATGGCATGAAAGCTGCCATCATGCAAAGAGAAGATAGAAAATATCTTACTAGATAAGTGTAAGACAGCTATGGAGCTTACATTGTGTAATTTGTAATAGAGGCCGCAGGCATTGCAGACGGGATCGCCGTTCGCATTTCTCCGCCACAGGGTCGTCGTGGACGTTTGACAGTTTGCGCATGAGGTCCCCGCTCGTCTGGCAGCAGACTGATGGACATGCACACAGAGAAAGAATCACCGTTATTACACTCATAATATAATAACTTAAGATGATGATTGCATTCCTACAGAGCTAATGGCCCCCAACCCTCCTGTTTCCTGAAGCTGCAGATGGTTTTGAGCAATGCACAAATATGTCAGAGGAAAAGAGACCTCCATAACACTGGTGCCTTAAACTCTAGGGTAAAAATAGTGCCCTCTCAAACCTAAATATTTACAAAGCACTGGTTTAAATAGTGCCCATTAAAGCTGATGACATTTGCCCGTTAAATGGTGGAGAAACAGCGACTCTGCATGAAATGGATCAACGTTTAAACATCAACCTTCAGTTAGATATTAGCAATCTTTATTCATATCAATATGCTGCACTAAAATACCTTGCTCTAAATTAGCATGCATTGAATAAAAGCGGTTAGAATTATTAATTAGAAGCAGTTACTCACATAATCAAATAGAAATATAATATAAAGCAAATATAAATAACAAGTAAAAATAAATACAAAAACAATAAGTAAAAAAGACAATGGGGTACAAGGGAAAACTCAAAAGAAATGCAATGAAATTGTAGGGATCAGCAACATATTTTGAAATATGCAGAAAGAGAATTCGTGTGTTCTGGGTTATTACAGAAATATTGACGGTGCGTGCTGAAATGACAAATGATTCTTAACTGTGTCGTTTAATTCCGTTTAAAACCAAACTGATCATCAAGAGCATGATTCATTGACGCGTCATATAGGGCGACGGTATTTATTATGACTGACCTATTAATTATTATTATTTCTCAATCGGACTCGTTTGTAAATTACAAAATAGAGCTAAATTTTATAGGCAAATAAATTAAATTAAAACACATTAGGCAAAGAGAACAGTATTTGTTCTATACGGGTAATGCTTTATTCGCGTTGCTATTATTTTCTCTTTTGTCAAGATCAATCTGAAGTCGTGACTCCGTTCTGCGCGCTCTCGCCTGTGTGTTTAGACTGCGGGAGCGAGCGCTGTTGTTCGAGGAGTTTTATCAGCAGCGCTCAGATATCCGCCGGTCTTTTCCTGGGAAGTCGGCTTTTCACATTAGAGAGGGAGAGAGAAGGCCAAAGCCAAAATAGCAGAGCTGGGACTATTTCTCTGCGCCTCAAGAGCCTCGACTCTATCCAAAGCCCAAAGAGAGACGTGTGTGTGTGCTGCCAGGCCATTGAAAAACACAGTTCCTCTCTCTCTCTCTCACTTATTAAATCCCTGTGAAACAGTGTCCCCTGATGAACGGCATATTGTCAGAATTCAACCTAATTTCTGCAGACATATTTGACCTGTTGGAGCTGATCGGCTCCCACGCGTACTCGTTTGAGATAAGCGCTCGTTTCACAACACTTTGAAGTCTCTCCGTGACAAATTTCGTTATGCTGACACGTGTCAGCAATATTTGCGATACAATTAAATTGTCTATGGATTTTTTTTAGAGCGCGGGGGAAAAAAATAGAAGAAAAATAAAATAAAATCTGATACATACAATGGAATTATTATCATTATTGATGATAATAATAATAATAACTGCTATTGCTTAATCTTAAAGAAATGACACCTGCGCTTGGCGAGTCAATTTCTTGCAGCTAACACTTCTTCCTGGGTAGAAAAAGAGAAAGAGACAAGTGTCATTAATACAGTGCAATGGAGCAACATACCAGCCTCCGCTTGGGCTTGATGAGGGGTCGGTTCTGTCCGTTCATCTTGTGGTACAGTCCGCAGGCGTTACACAAATAGTGACCGGTGCCATCCCTCCGCCACAGAGGAGTCGAGGTGGCCCCGCAGTTAACACATTCTCTACCCTCTGCGAACACAGACACACACACGCATGCACAACTGATCTTTAGAACTATTAAAACACACTTGCATGCACACAACTACACCATCATCACAGGCCGCGCGCCACCGGTGCGCATACAAAACGCCCGTGGCCGGCCGCATTGATATATGTTCAAATAGTAACAATTGCATATCAATACTATACACATAATATAAACTAAATATATGATTTAATATTACAGACATATTGCACACGCACAAAAAATACAAATAATTAATTCTTCATACAAATATGAAAAGGCAATATCAAAAAGATTCGCATTGATCAAAATAACAAATATGGAAATAACATACTATAATTCATATTAATGCATTACCTCATAAAAGGCATTATCTAATATGACATCACTGACTCTTCAATCGTCAAATATGACATCATCTGATAAGATCTAGAAATAACTTAGCGGATCTAAGTAGGCAATGCTGTGAAAATGTACACAGAGATAATAAGTCTTATCATTTCATACTGCAGGCTCTAAACAACGATGTCTTGAAAATGCTGCATCATTTATTAGAATCGCAAATATAATGTAGCTGGATAAAGCGACTCGATTTCCAAACAAACAACCTCCCGGTTCAAAATAACAATTAGCCTATTTATGATAAGTTAAAGTCGATTTTAGACTCAATGATGTTAAATAGATTCAGCAACAGTGAGTGAACGCGTCGGTCTAATGAACTCGTAACCCGCTCTCTTTGCGTAATTAAAACACCGTAGTGTTTGATTGGCATTCTTTCCGTTTGATTGACAGGTGAAGGGCGCGCGCTTCACATGTTCAGTGACCCACGCCTCCGGTCGCTCTGCTGAAACGAAAAACAAGCCCCCCCCCCCCCCCCCATTTCTGCCCTCATGTGTGGAGGCAACGAGTCTCTTTGTGCCTCTACTTGCTGCCCCAAAAACCACAGAGCTCGCGAGCATTTCACACGCACAAGCGCGTCTCAGACAGTGACACGCAGTGCTTCGAAGCGCGTAGTGTAAACCTAAATTCCAAAAACGAACAGCAAACGAATTAGAACATTAGTGGTAGTGCTTCGATATAGTGTATAAACTATGCATTCCAAATAAAACAGCAAACGAATTAAATAGCAATGATATTTGGAAAAAAATAAAACATTAATTAAAAAATAATAACACACAGGTTAAAACGATTATAAGAGAGCAGAATAGATGTTTATCTCTCTTTATCTTAAAATCAATCGTTCTGACCATGATTTAAAAATCGTCCGTTCGCTAATCGCATTTAAAAAGCTGGTTGGCCTTTTGAAATCATGTTCTCTGTGTGTTTGGATAACACTGTCTGTGCACTGCGCCAGCTCATTCGTTATTCCGAGCGATCCGCGGCGCATCCGGACTCTAGCAAAGTTTCTGCGCAAAGTAAACAATGCAACTGTCGCGTGCAGCAGTCTGAAAATAATTGGATTAGCTTAAACATATAAACGCGCGAGAGACGGGGCCGTGCACAGCGAGGCACAAGAGGAGCAAGAGATGAGAGCGAAAACACACACACACACACACACACATCTACATCCGGAAAACCATAGCGCTCCGCTTTAAACGTGTAGACTCATCTGCATATGCTGAGCGACGTTTAATAAATCAGGGAAGATAATGCCGCTTTGTAACTACGACATTAGATATAATATTCTTCAGAGCGGAATATAATAACGGAATAGTGCAAGGCGTGATAACAAATCTATAATTTCTGTAAAAGAAAAGGTCTATTGCGGATTGATCATTTAAACTGATACCGCAACAAAAAAGATTAGATTATTGCATCATAATTTAATCAAGCGAACAGGATTATATCACAGCTCAAATTAATGACATTAATTCACAAAATGTGTAATTATTAATATTTTTTTTTAAATAAACCTTATTTTGTTGCAATATCACTGTAGATTGATTTGTATTTTAAGGAGCGGAGCCATTGATGCACTTTGAAAAAGGGAGGTGGACTGTGCCCAAATTTGATAGCAAGCCTTGGCACAGACCAACAAAAAAAGTCTAGGACCAAATCAATAGACTGGAAATTGGCTAACCTGGGAGGCTGTTTTTGAGGAAAACGAGAAGAATGGCACGTGCACAATAATAGAGCATTTTAGAAGAAAAATCTACTGTTGAATGATCTTACTATGATTATGTTAGTAAAAATCAAAGGGTAGTAAAGCGCACGCCTACCTGAACAGGACCTTGTTTTTGGTCTCGTTTTGGAACCATAACTAGAAGAGGACCCACCTATCAGGCTACTTGGTGGGAAGAGCCCCGGCCCGTAATCGGACATATAGGATGGGTAAGTGGCGATGGGGTGGTGCGCGGAGGACGCGCCCGGTCCGATAGAGGCCATGCTCCGACAATGAGCCGAATCCAGCTTCATGCTTTCGGCCAGAGACACCTGGTACTTAATGCACTCTTTGTCCTCCTGCCGTATGGATGAGATCGAGCCTGACGAGGACATTGCGGGGTCAGGGGACACATCTTTGGGTGGAGTGGGGGGAAAGGTGAAGAGGTGTGGGCTGGAGTGACCAGCGGACAGCGAGGAGGAGGAGGCTGGGGGGTAGACGGACAGAGGGCCAGGTGAACCGTGGTGCAGGGAAGTCTTGGGGAAAGGCCCGAGGTTCCAGGGGGAGGTGCTGTGGTGAGGGCCGATAGATTTACTTCCATCGAGCCAAGGAAGAGAGCCGTGCAGCAATGATGGGCGACACACCTGAGAACCTGCTGAAACAAAAGACAAGCCTGTTGTTAGGACAGGACGAGGTGGGGCTGTGGGATTCATCACATTAAGAAGCCAAGAAATAACATGTGGACGATTAGAAAAAGCACGCTGTGTTTAGTAAACACGGTCGTTGAACATCACAATTATATGCGTAAAAATAAAGGATAGAATTAAAAAAGGTGTATAATAATAAAACGTATTTGAAATGCAAAAAAAATTACACTTTGATTAGTATAATACGTTCTTACATGTATTACACGCATATCTGGACTGTAAGCGCTGAAACCCTTTTAGCAACGGTTGTTTATTACATGAAAGAACTAGTGCATCTTGACTAACCTAAATGAGTAAAACTGTGAAACTGCACGTAAAGGCCTACATTACTCTGAGAGGCTTTCGATGGCGCTGGGAAGGGTCACAATTGACAGCCCTCGAGAGTTTCTCTGTTTCAAAAGACTTTCGATATAGCCACCGGTATCTATTGATGCCGCACGGATTTGGAAAGTTTTGATATGTTTAGAGATGGGGCAATTCAAACGAGAAACGAGGTCACGCTTTGCCCCATTCCGCTCAGGAAGTCATGTCAATAAATTAAAGCAATTGTTCTTCCGCACTAAAATTCAACAGGAAAAATGCGCTTCGGTATTTAGACACCGACTTTTAAATCATCCAACCATTCAGTTGAATCCCAGCCAGCTAGTGCTAATATAAATATTTGTACTTTAATATATTACAACATCGTTCTATCAAACATAATATATTTATGTGTGTTTTCGAATAGCACTGCAACTAAGCGGTTTTATAAAATTAAAGGAATGCATTGTATTATCCAATATTTTATAATTATTGAATACCCTAAAATGTCATATAATACTAGAAAGATGTGAAACCAGTGACACACCACTTCAGGTAAGCCACACTGACATTGTTTAAAATGTCAGTTGCATTTTCAGTACAATCCTAAGAGGTTCTGTCTTTTTACGTATTATTAATTTAGTCAGAATGGACTAAGATGAATAATGTAATAGAGTATAATTTAGGGCTGATACTCACCGTGAGGTGGCGGGTACCTCTGCACAGCCCGAACCGAGTTCCCGTAGTACGGGTGGTTGCTCTGTGCGTCGATATTAAACAGTACATCCACATCTTCCGCGAGGGGATACTGCGACGGGTCCATGTAGGAGTGTCCCAGTCCTGGGTGGTGTGTCTCGGGATGCTGGCCGTTAATGACCTGGTGATGGTGGGTCATCCAACGGGGCTGCTCCGGGCTTACTTCCATCGTTTTTTGTTTTGTTTGGTTGTTTGTTTTTTTAACAAGCGTTCATATACACACCACGAAAGTTCAAAAAAGTCCAAACTCCTCCTTTGTTTAATCCACAGGTACGATTTTTTTGTTTTTACTTCCGATCACCTGAAATTGAACAAGACAATTTGTTTTTACAAAGTCCGTCAGTTCGTCTGTGTTCTTTCTGTCATTGGCAATTGTCAGAAGCACGTATAAACTGGATCCGACCGTTCAATAAACGCGCATTAACTTGTGAAAGTCAAATGCGTTTATACTGGTGTTGGTCATAAGTCCGCGTACGCATCCAAACGCGCGTAAATTTCCGCAAGTTGTTCTCTCTGTATTGTAGGCTACTGTTGCGCTGCGTAGACTCAACAAGTGAGTTTGACGGTTCAGGCCGAGCCGGGTCGATCTGGATACGTTTTCTGCCTTCTGACCGAACACAAGTTTGATCAAATCTGTGTTAATGCGCAGTAGTAGTAACCCTCTTCCCTCTTACTCTATTTTCATCCCTCCCTCTATCTCTCTCGCTCTCTATAGTGCTCACTCCCTCTGTCTCTGAATGCACTGCTCTCTCTGTTTTTTTACAGTGAAGGCATTCTTTCAGGATGGCGCCAGTCAGCTCAATGCTCGCAGACAGCTGTGGCGCGACGCAACTTAAGGAGGGTCTGTGGTGTCATCAGCAGGGGCGGGGCACAACAGCCTGGGCTAATTGAATAAAGTGGGCCAGGGAAAGATGACCAGAAGCTGCGCCCAATTCTGCTCCCCATTCATATACAAAACGAATCAGTTTTTTTAGTAGAATTTCATATTTTGAATGCGTAAATATTCAACACACACATAAAAACACAAGCACGACAAATATTTTTACGCTGCTTAAATACATTTAGGTTACACTTTATTTTAAGGTGTCCTTGTTACACTGTAATTATAGATTTAAAAACTGAGTAATATTAATTAACATCAGGTAACCGTAGAGTTAGATTTTGGTTTAGTTGCGTCTAATTGCATTCACTAGTATGACTGAAGTATATAACAGACACTGTAAAATAAAGTGTAAGGTAAATTAATTTAGCCCTAAATCATAAAGAAAAAACTTTGTTCATGAATCAAGTAGGCTAGCAATTTGTATAAAAAGTAACGAATTTATATTAGGACGATGGCAGCGTCTGAAATAGAAACTTAAATGTGTTTCCTTAAATCAAAAATATTTTTAACAGATTTTTGGAATGAAATAGGCTACGTGCTGAATAATTATTGGATTTATTAAGGTTGCTTAGTAAAATAAATAGGCCTACATTAATAAAATAACAAATACAAATCTCTAAATATCAGTTGCATATATCCTAAGGGCACCATCGTTCTGTGGCCTGCTGTCTTTTGTGTCTACGACTGTGTGTTATCACTGGGAGCTCTTGTGGTGTGTGTGCTCGTTTAAACTGTGACAGTGCGTCCTCTCGCGGTGACAAGCACGTTTTTCTAATGGTTCCCTCTGCATGTTCAAACGAGACACTGACTGCGACATACATGCTAGTGGTGCGGTACGACTACGGCCATACCTTCCTCTTTCCTCACAATTTAAACGCAGGCTTTCCCTCGGCATCTGTAGTCGGTGCTCTTTATTCCTTGAAGGACACCAGCCGAATGACTGCATCATTACTCATTTAAGAGGCCATTACATGTAACGTGAGGCAAATAGCTGCATTAGCGTTTCAGTGCGCACGGGTAAAACTTTAACCCATAATATATAGGCCTCATGGGAACGTATTTCTTCCGAGAATGTGTTCAGACGCCACATTAAGGGACAGTGTCAGGTATTATTCGCTATTATTCTACTGTAATAGGGGAGCTTGGCCCTTAGGGTGATATTTTGTCTGTAAAGCTCCGGTTTGGCCGACCCGTTCCCACAGATTGACACAATGTAATTGGGCTGCTCGTTTGATGCTCTGAAATGACGGCCAGCCCAGTCGACGCCGCTGGACGTGACGTCAGTAAACAGACAGGAAACATACTCTACGCATTGGATGTAAAATATGTGCTCTGCAAGCTTGCGTTTCTCTTGAAATAGTTATTTCTTTAGGTGTCCAGAAAACGATAGGAAAACACCAGTGCTACTGAAATAGCTTAATGTGATTTCAAATTAATAATAAAACTAAGAATGATTGATATAGTATGTTATACAGGCTAATAATAGCGATACTTTCCATTCCATCATGGCGACTAACCTTTCATGTTCCTTTAAAAAATGGAATTGGTTGAAAATGCTGATTCAGGGAATGTGCGAAGAGGAAAGCCTCTCCTTTCGCTGGTAAAGACCGAAGTTGGATGGAAAGTGTTGCACTGGCTCACTGTCATTGTCGAGCTGTCAGCGGACGCGTGTAATGATCCGCGCGAGCTATTATCCCGCGCGCGAGCGTACATTCGAGGTACTCGAAGGCAAGACGCGACGGTAAAAGTGAAATCCTGATTATGTGTTTTGTTTCTTGACTGAATGTCTTAAGCTTAGTGCGCGGGACACGGATGGAAACAGTCCCGAACACTATGACACGAGTTTGGAAGTATTCGAGGCGCTTCCCTCTCAAAAACACAAAAACAAATGCTGCCATTTATTATTATACAGCTATATCATGTACAAGAAAAAAGAGAGATAACAAAATCCATAAATACATTGCAGTTCAGCACACACACACACACACACACACACACACACACACACACACACACACACACACACACACACACACACACACACACACACACACACACACACACACACACATATATATATGAGGGGGTTAAATCAGATCCGTTCTCTTTAGCTTGGGCCACCAGGTTGATTCATAGACACTAGTAAATCGGTGGTAGACAGTGATACTGGGTCAGGTTGAAGATTGGGTAGATAATTTGTGAATGATTATGTCAGGCTAGGCAGATTAAAATCAGGAAGCATCACACTTTTCACTGTGGGTGAGAACTTAAGACCCGACCGTTTTATTTTAGTCTATCCTATAACAAGGGTTAGAAGATGTGCGCTGATAACACGCTTTGTTTATCGAGCACCATTTATCGACACATAAAACCTCTCCGTAATAATTTTGGTGGAGTGTGTTTTTGAACAAACGAAAGCAGCTCATGAAAGTAGAAGCTATCTCAAACACACAAACAATATGGTGCACACTAATAAAAACAAACGAAAAACATTACATTTTCTACTGAAACTACTGTTGTTATTATTAGTGTTAGTAGTAGTGGTAGCACTGCTGTTATCGTTTTTTTATTATACAATTCACTCAATCAAAACAATTGTGTTCATTTTCATCCGCTTTCATTTTTGGTTGATTGTGGAGGCGAGTGCGATTGTTATCTGTTCATCTTCTGCATGACTGATTTTGTCATTTATGTAGGCCTTTATATATATATATATATATATATATATATATATACGTGTGTATGAGGGACCATACACATATATATATATATATATATATATATATATATATACGGTCCCTCCATACACACGTAATACATGCGTAACGCGTTTTAACGCAGTCCTCCAAACGCGACCAGTTAAAGATGTGAGGAGATTTGATGAAAGGAACGGCCTAGAGTGCCCAGGTAAAGCTGTCCAAACAGAGAGGGGTGAACCAAGGGACACCCCAGCTACCGAATGATGAAGACAGGGGAGAGGGGTTCAGTCCATAGCGAAACATGAGCGCTACACTTGCAACATTCACGCTTTTAAAGGCTTGATCGTCACATTTATTTTTTATTAACAAAACGTTTCTCTTCTCAGTTACCAGCTGTGGAAAATCACAAGGAGCTCAACGGTAAAATGCATAATTTTAGAATAAATTAAGCCCCAAAAATGTGGAAGATAAATTATAATTATCATTGCCTATGTGTGTGTTGTTATTTCTAAAAAACAAAAACATTAATAAACAATTTCAAATAAACACAATGATTGTTATAATTGTATCATATAATAATAATAATAATAACAGTAATTTTATAACATAATAATAATTATAATCATAGAAAAAAGCCGAAGAAGAAAAATAATTAAAACGGTAACACGGAGGCGGATTGTGATTCATGCAACTCTCTTTTCAAGAACGAACTTTCTTTCTGAATATGTCTATAATGTGTGATGGTGGCCTATATGCAGCAAATTCTTAGAACCCAGTCGAGGACGTGAAATTCTGATAGTTGTGTCATAATGAGAGTTTGACTTATTTCTAAGAACAACTGACGAAAAAGGTGAGAGGGAAAAAACACGAGAGCCTCTAGTTCAGGTTCTGTTTCGATAACTCCTCGCTCGAGAGAGAAACATCTAAAGGTGCTTTTCAATTGATGCGGATGACTGCAAACTCCACAAATCTGCAACAGGCCAAACCATTCATTAAATTCGATCTCATTGATCCATCCCCGATATATTAACCTTTAAATCCGTCTGTTCGTATAACACATCACCCTGTGTTCGGCTGCTTTAGGTCTAATGCATGTATTTGATGTCCACTGGTGCTCTTTAGGATGTCGCATATAACAACTTCATAACTCAAAGGGGTAAACAAAGAGGCACATGTTCTCGTTCAAACAAACGCGCATCTCTTCCTTTCGGTCGAGTGCTGATTTGAGGACATGGTTTCAGATCATTTCTCTGTGCAGCTGAATGGAGTGACCGGTCTCGTGCTATCAGGGAAAAACAGCTGCTTTACGCGCATTCAATCAGCTCCAATCAATGGAAGCTGCTGCTCTCTACATGCACATACAAACCAAACGAGCTCGCTCCCATGAAAGACGGCCTATGATGTGCCTTAATGTCGCGTCCTCTTCTCTGTTTCCAATGCTCTTCAAACCAGCAACACGAATGCATCCTCTCTCTCTCTCTCTCTCTCTCTCTACACACACACACTGGAAGCGCGGTTTCAGCAAATCCACTTCTCTTTATGACCCATCGCGGGGCTAATCAGATCAATTTCACGGGTTAAGGCAAGCATACTCGCTCACACTCAGGTGGTAATAGATCATTAAAATCCTTCATCTAGATGACGGTAGGCGGGAAAATTACTCTTAAAATACAGGGGCGTCCATAAAATCCCACCCCGATTGTCGGAAAGTGGACGTGGGTGCTGGTGACATGCATAGCCTATATATGTGTCAGGTGAAATGAATAAGCTCATGAGAATTGACATCTATACGAATTGTTAAATGACTGTACCACCCTCAGACAGAACAGAACTAGTGAAAAAAATTATCTATTTTTTTAAACCCAACATTTCGGATGCAGAATGCTTGTTATCATGCCCATGTGTATTGCTCCAAATATGAACAAAGCATTCGAAGAACCTGCTTTAAACGCTTAGGAACATGCAAGCTAAATCAATTTATTCGACAGTTTTGGAAGCTAGGCTAATTGTGGAGCTAGCAATGAGTTTAGAAAATATGGAAAATATAAATCCGAATATTTACTGACCTGCGGATTTGTGGTTGACGCGCGGTCAGGCGTTTTTTTTCCGATGGGCTTCAGATGTGAAGTGACACACAGATGGAAGTGCCGATGGCATTTACAGCAGGAGAGAAAAAAAACTAGGCTCCTTTTTTCTTCTAGCCTACACACACACTCGCACACACATACACACTCTGTCTCTCTAGCTCGCGCGCGCACGCACACACACACTTACCGTACTTACTGTACACCAAGCGCGAGCTCTTCCGGGTCGGTGCAGGCTGCGGAGTAAAAACACACTTAAATCTGAATGGGAGCGATCATACGCGTCCGTAACGAACCTTTTTTACAGAGAGAGAGGGGACGTGGACGTACGGGCCGCGGAGAGGGGACAGGTACCACCCGCGCGCGTTTCTCCGTGAGTCGTAATAACGCCGCGCGTTAGATGCCTGGCTGATGCTCTATAATGCATGAGATGACTGATAGCGCCTGTCTCGGTTTGACCATTTGAATTGGTTTTTGTTCACTAAACCTTCGCGGTAACTATATTGTAAATCATTTCTAATGAAATAGCTAGAAATCTGTTGAAATTCTGTTCGTATATTTCTATTTATGTGTTATAAGAAATTGTAGCATTATATAGCCTACGGTAAGAAATAATACACACGCTTTATGTGTGTATATATATATTTTTTTATCCAGATATATTTTACTAGAAATATTATAGATGTATTTCCACATGAAATATATCCTTATTTGCATAGATACGCGCTATATTAAAACAATTAAAATCAGATGATGCTATGTGTATATTACGTCTATAATTTCAGCTAATTCCTAAACCAAATATTTTTATATTGGCCATGATGTATATATATATATATATATATATATATATATATATATATATATATATATTGGTAGGTAAATCGTGGTGTTTGTATATATGACATCTTCAGCACAAACATTTTATAATTTCCAGTCTTTTGATTGTATTACTTGATATTGTTTTCATTGACATATTCAAATGTTGATATGCATAAATCATTCCAGATGTTCTGTTGCAGGTCTGCAGTGGAAACTCGCCGATGGTAAGTCCTCGGCTCTGTCCGAAATCAGGACACATGCACTGGAATCAGGTTCAGCTACACTTCCTATTCGATACACAACCATAGTGGTTTCTTCTAGTGATGCGCTGATTGCAGATGACAAGCAGCTGTTTCGGCTAACACGCCCATTTATTGACGGATGGCTTTCTGTTCTCTTCATGGGGGGGGGGGTGTAACAACAAAGAGAGAGAGAGAGAGAGAGAGAGAGTTAGAGAAAAGGAGATAGGATGCTGAAACGGCAGTGACAAAGAAAGAAAGAAAGAAAGAAAGAAAGAAAGAAAGAAAGAAAGAAAGAAAGAAAGAAAGAAAGAAAGAAAGAAAGAAAGAAAGAAAGAAAGAAAGAAAGAAAGAAAGAAAGAAAGAAAGAAAGAAAGAAAGAAAGAAAGAAAGAAAGAAAGAAAGAAAGACTTGCCTGTATCTCTCACATTGCATTGGGGCCAGTAAACTGATCACACCAATATCTGTCTTTGGAGAAGAGATTCAATTAAGGTCGTAAATTAAAGATAATTGGCTGAAACGGTACTATAAACTTACAGCAATCTAGCCAAAACGAGGCTCTTTAAAAAATTAATTATTCAATATTTCCAGAGCATCAACATACAGGACCTCGAATGTCATGTATTATATTTAATAATGGAATTAGGCAAAGGCACATCCAGAAGATAATCATTTAATAATCTGCCTCAGTCTTAAATAAAGTGCTTAGTCAAATAAACTGCACCCTAATATCTATGTAAAAATATTTTAATATGCGTCAATGATGAATGCGCATACTAGATGCAATAAAACAAAAAAGTCAAATGAAGAAATATTGCACAGATAATTAGAACACATTATGAATATGATAAATAGCCTACAGATTAACGTCAACGGCGGTTTAAAACATTTTGGAATTAATTGCTTCAATCTATTTCTTTTGAGAGCAAATTAATTTTCCAATCAATTATCTCTCCTTCCTTGTTATCTTTTATCTCTGAACGCATGGCATAAATAAGATTGATCTGGTAGGGGATATACAGACGTATCGACTTCATCCATTACGCAAATATCACAAATATTAGTTAGATTATGTGTGAAGTAAAATATGGAGGCAATGTAAAATATTTGTGTTTGAAATACGACAACGACGGGCCTGCATTTTTCGTTATAAGGTTTTGGAGAAATGCACAATGTTATTTCTGAACTGTTTTGAGGGATAGAATAATTTTTTGGCGGGCAATAAAAGCACACACCGGTCACACACACACCGTAGCCTCTCGCGCCGTGAAATTCAGTGATTAATGTCGTGTAGTTGACGTGAACCTCAGCGTGACAGTACAGCTGACAACAGCCAAGTGTAAACCTTGAGTTTGATACTAACACACAGCGCTGTTTATTCCACTCATTTATTTATTTATTTATGCGTTTGGTATTTATAGCTCCCTCAGTCTTATCGGCAGATAGAGCAGGGGATTATGATATCACGTTTATAAAGCGATTAATTTCAGCAGGTGGTCTGTTTAAACACTTTGCGCCAATGTGTCGCTCAGTGGAGTTGTTTGGACAGCCTCTCAATCACGCGTTCATTTGCCATTATCGGTCGCCATTGATCTTATTCGCGTTATCCACCCGAAGGTTATTATTAACCCTTATATTATGATCAAAATCAACACCATGTGGTACAATTGTTAGGGTGAAATGAGACATCAGGTTTTTCATCTAATATGTTTTAACATTCGGATATAACTCATTGGCTATATTTGTAATGTTAAAATCACAGTGTTGCCTCCCTCTTTCTCTCTCTCTCTCTCTTTTACCATTCTCCAACCGTGTGCTCTCCCTACAACCACAAGCCTGTGTTTTGTTCCAGCTGCCTCTTCCTCCAGATTTGATTTGAAAATATTAGGCCAAGGTGGGGAGAATTATAAACGACTGGCGCTTATCTGCTCCGTGCCCAGATCCTGCAGGATCAGAGAGTCTGATTAAGAAAGAAGGCAGAGCCATAATGATGAGGAATAATGAATCCTTATCTCGCGCCTCCAGATTATCTGCCTTTCAGCGCGCCATGTTTTGTTACATGGGATAATTTATTGCATCTAATACATCACAATGAATCTGATGGGGGAAAGTGATGGCCAATGTTGTGAAAGAGGATGTTTTTTTTATCCAGGGGCAATGAAATGCCTTTGCGATTTTTAATTGGTAAAATATAAGGGGGTATCTGATAAAAAAATAATAATAATAAAAAAATTAACCGCAGAGGTAATCTTGCCTGCTAGTGTTTATATGCCGCACTATAATTAGTGTGTCAATTTCGACCAGAAATTAACAACAACGACCTGCAAGGCTGGTGGAGGCTGTGAGATCCTAATTTATTTTTCACCAAGAGGAGATAATTAATCATAAACACCAAAAACGCTGCAGTAACGCGGAGATAACGCAATATTTGCATCTAAAAAGATTCGATGGTGCTAATTCTCCTCTTCATCATCTCCACCTCCCCCGCCTATCCACTGAAAACCTCCAAGATCTTTTCTTTTCTGCGATGAATCTTAGTGAAATATCATTAATCACCGAGCAGGGATATTGGGCATGAGTTCAGCTCACCTCTCAGAGCTTCATGCTCGTGGCTTTGGCAACAAACCGTCCTGTAGATATTACAGGCTACCTGAGCTTTAACGAAACGCTGCGATAACGGATATCATTATCATACCAGAACCTTGATATCAAAATAAGATAAAAGATACAACACTAGATACATCTTGTGGCTGTGGCTTTTCCTATCTACACCTTATCAGCCGTTTGATGACATGGGGGAACTAATCAAACCGAAAAATGCAAATACAGCAAAACACTGCAAAAACAAGGAAATCAAATTAATTATTAAAATCATAATTTAAATGCGAATGGGCCGCCCTGGACCCGTTGACGTAGCCTACAATTTCCTGTCATTTAAATAAAGACTATTGATTGCTTTTTTCTTTGCTTTTTGCATTGTTGTAATTAATCTTGTTCACGTTTAATCATATTTTGTCATTATATTACAGCACTATGTTTTTGCTTTGTGTAGGCCCGTTTGTTTATGTATTTATTTCTGTGGTTTTCTAGCTTGATCCGTCATTTTTCCAATGTGCTGCAGAGATGTTATCGCTTTATTTATTTCCCCTATATCCAGGGCACGCCGGAGAACGACAGAGAACGAGAAGAGGGGGCAGAACCGAGAGGATATTAGACAGGAACGGGGAAAGTCATCGAAAGAGAGATGGGTTTGAAGAAATGGGGAAAGGGAGATCTCTCACGCGCTGTTTAATATAGGCCCTATATATCGTACAGGCCTACGTAAATATGCTAATTTTTTTTAGGCCAAATGCATAATTTTTTTCTTCAGAAAACCCAGATATATGGATTCCTCCTTTAGGATAGGCATTGAACAGCCTTTTGGTGGCGAACCAGCTTTTATCAAAGCGCATCATATACAGCCCACGATCGTAATAAGCAATCTGAGAGAAGGGTCTTTTATTTGTCGAACTGTTTGTTGGTAGAGATGCGCAGATTGGCAGGGGAGAAGCGAGGGTAACAGAGATGGAGAGACTGAGATGAGTAGATTAACTAATGAAATGGATGACAGGGGAATTGGACACAAATGCGCGCGTTACATCATTGCCTGCTCTCCAGGGGCGCGCGCACAATGGCATCGCTTTATCTGCACCAAACCTTCTCTAACGAGACGTTTATTAAAAGTGTCCTGACTTACTCCCATGTGGAATGGATTTCTGATCGGCCTTCTCTTTGCACACGACATCAAACATGGCCACAATCGCCCCAGTTTTATCCGGAATTCAGTGCTTTTTTGGGTTAATGTAAGCAGTTCAGAGGCCACTCCGAGAAGGCTTTTGTCGAAAGGTGTCCGGTATCTTGCCTTTAACGATTCAATAAATACCCATATTTCTCCGTCTCTCTCCTTTTAATGTCGCCTTTACTCGCTTGATGAATTCATTTAAGTATTGTGTGGGGGAGAAGGGGCCTTTAAGCCTCTTACTCAATGGCTATTTGTTGGTATCTCGAGTGTGAGAGAGAAAGCGGAGAATAGGGAGCCTGAGAGAAGAGGAGGCAGACTTGATTTTCATTGCAATCTTTGGAACAAATAGCGAACATTTACCGTTTACACGCCGCCTGGCGACGAGCTGGCGCTGCAGGCTCGAGCGAGCCGGTCTAAGATGACCAGAGAGCCTTTGGAGAGCGCGAGCCCCCGGCTATCGTGTTCTCCAGATCCCCCCGCGCGCGCGCGGATCCGGTTTCAGGCCGGGCTTGTCCGCGTTCTGCTTTGCTGCCGCGCGCCTTTAAATGAGTGTCAAAGAGCCAAATATCAAATAGCACCGGGTCAAGCCAATTTGAAGAACGCCCCCCCTCCCTCATCTCCACTCTAAACGGTCCAGCTTAGCTCCAGCCGGTGAAATTAGGTTAGACAAACAACGGCTCTTTCTCTTATATTCGCGACACATTGACGTTATGAATACAATTAAGATCGTGTTGATTAGGTATCCCTGGCGCTTTAGTCAACGTAGACGCGAACCCAATTGACGCGAATAAAAACGAGGCTGACATATGCAGAGTGTCAGCCGTTTAGAATAGGTCTTATGTCACGTTTAATTTAATTTCCATAGTTTCTGTCCATTGTATATTTGTATTTATTTTTTCGCAAGAGCGAACGACGCCAAAGCAGGCCTAAGCAATACCGAGCGAGCTGAACTTGGAGTCGCGTAAAAAATTAAAATGGCGTCTACAATAAACAAGGCCCACTCTACGTCATCGCGTCCCATTTCGAATTGTTCGCGATAAATCTGACAACCTGAAGTAATACATTCACACATTGTGCGCCAGTTCAGCTTCCACCATGTCTCAGATTCATCAGCACCTTTGATCTCATTCACTTTACTTGTATTCTAATTTATGCAGCGCAATTAATCTGGGTAATTGAAAAATACCCATTGCCTCTGAGCACTGCGCCGAGCTAAATCCTCTCCGATAACGGATTTTAAAAGCACAACCTCCCCATCTTTATAGGCGCACTAAAGCACCAATTCATTATCGGCCTTAAATAAATATAAAATAGACAGTGGCACCTTTGGCAGTAAATATATGCTGCGTTTCAAAATACAATTTTGTAGTGGGGGGAAAAGGAGCGCGGTTTGTGAGTTGGCTTTTTTGATTGACACCCTGTCCCCAGGATCATGTTTAATCCCTGCTTCACTCCAGCCTTTTCATAACTCATTTCTCCGCGAGAGATGGGGACCCTGATGGTTGCCTGGGAGACGGCGATAGCGCTAAGCCATTTCCATGTCTGCAGCCCATTTGCAACAAAGGTCGTCACAAAGTCATTCCCCGACACAGCGCGCGTTTATGATGACACTTTCCCGTTCTTTTCTCCTCACCGAGCGCGTGCGCGCGCGCGCCCCCAACACCAGCATCTGATGACGCAACTGCCCTTTCTGATCAAAGGAGATGCATGGCCTCGTGTAGGTGTCTTTGCTATACCTCCCCCTCCCCTCTCGAATGCGCAAGGAGAAAAATGCCTTTACTTTCCATCTAAATACTACAGAGAGCGTTTTATTTTGACATTTTATATCGACAATCTATTCCACCCTTTCAGGATGAAGAATGCATATTGCATGACTGGAAGCATGCCGGGAAAACCGAATAGACACAAAAGCTGCACTCCGGTGTCATGCGACAAACCTCGATGGTGCAATGCACGTGATAATTAGGCAATCCATTCATTCTTAAGTGTCTGTTCGCCTTGTCGTTCATATAGATCGGGGCTAGTTGTCACACTAGAACAGTTTTCACAAGGCTAAATCTCTACAATTATCTTCAAAATTAAATTATTGTGAATTTTAATCTCAAACCTAACACCCCAAAATGATCATATTTTTGTAAGAGCTGTTGCACAATCAAGTGAACGCTATACACTGTATATATATATTATATATATGTATATGTATGCTATATATATTACACTGGCTTTCAGACAACTATAGCATGATTTTAATTGAAAGCTTGAACTGTGTTGTCAGGACAAGTTGTAGCTAACAATATTTATTTGTCAAATGGTTTGATATTTTCAATGCGGTTTCAGAAACAATAATATAGGCTTTAAAATGTCAAGCTCTCGTTGTGACAACTTACCCCACACGGTGTAACAGCACAAACGATCAACCTAGGCGAAATTTACCTGGACGAAAACGGTGACAATGTTAAAATGTGACTTTATAGTGCCAACAGTTGTTGACAGAATAATCTAATCCTTGAGAAATATGCTAATCAATAGAGTAAAAGAGGGGCAACTGACCCCGCTCTCCATTCACACTTGCATAGCTAAACAGGTTGTGCTAAATATTCACCTGTTCAGATATTTTTCTTGGAATTTTCATGCTTGCTAAACTTGGCATTTAAACAGTTTATGGCGGCAAACGATGATGCCTCACACCTCTTTGCGATATGCACTATGAACCCCCCTCCCATATTCGTTTTGTTTATTCTTTCCTCATCAGAAAGAGAAAGTTTATAATAAAAGGCGTAAGGGCAGAACGCGATGCGAGTTGTGGAAGGCAGATAGAGCGTTCATTAGTGCCTTTGGTGAAATAATTACCTATCTCCGCGCTGCACCTTCACGCTGGAAGTTCGCGTGACGCCCACGAGGCTGATTATGTTAAATCCGC
The DNA here is from genome assembly GCA_027422405.1 of Ptychobarbus kaznakovi. Classification (NCBI taxonomy): domain Eukaryota; kingdom Metazoa; phylum Chordata; class Actinopteri; order Cypriniformes; family Cyprinidae; genus Ptychobarbus; species Ptychobarbus kaznakovi. Next base: position 30,211,699 of record CM049795.1, on the reverse strand, counting down.
GCGCGCGCGCGTCAGTGTTCGGGCTATTCAAACATCACGCGCGCACCCTCTTTAATTGCACACGGAGCTTCGGGCTGAGGAGAAACTCGAAATAAATAAATATTCTAATTAAAACGTATTCGAAATTCTTCTGCGTTGGTGTCATATCACGTCCTTAATTGCCTTTGAAGCTTGTCGTTTCAAAACAATTGATAAAGAAACGCGCTACCTCTGCGTAAAAGGAAGATAAGCTCCGAGTGTAGCTTACAGTGCCTCCGATAAATCACAATTTCACTCTCACACAAAGTATGCAGCAAACACATACAAAAGAAAAAGTCTCATCTGTGTGGCACTTTCTGAATTCACCTTAAAAGTTCTGTTCACAATCTTACAGATCGCAGGGGAGAAACTTCAAGGCCTCTTATGATTCTTTTGATGAACTCCTTTTATATGGCAATGCCTTTAACCAGTGCAATATGAATGCTTTCTTTATAAGAGGGGTTAATCGCCAAAAGGTGCAATATATGGACAACCAGGCCATATGAAATGAAAGGAACTTCCAGGTGATTTAACAACTGTATTTTATCCCGTGATGCGTATCTGTGATACTCTATACCACAATCCTTTTTATTGTTTTAATGTGTAATGTTTCAAACAGACTGATACAATCCTTTTATCGTTGTGGCTTGATAGTAGCATATTGATGGCCTGCTGCAAGCTTTAATGAAAGCACATTAGATTGCACCATAGTTTCGGGTTTATTGGTGTGGCATGTGTTTAACCTTAAAGACCCACTGTAAAAATACAGTTTGGTTTACATCCTTAACTAGTGCTTTTTTATTTTACTAAATCGTATTTTTCCAAATATTGAACCTGTGATATTTTTTCATGTTTAGTTCTTTAAAAAAAAGCATTTTCTATAATATTTACATAATCTATAATTTACCAAAATATTCGCCGATTTGTGATGCATTGCTTAATAACTTAATAGAGTGCACGGGTTGCTTTGACATGAACAGAAAGTGGCTTAATGCACAATATAATAACATAAATGCCATAATGCCATGTCTCTGAGGGTTAAACGGGTATGTTTGCATTAATTACTTTGTTTTTCAAATTATAGATAAAGTTGATGTAAATTATAGATCAAGTTAATGTTAGAGTTAACGTGTCTGTTGATGTTTACTGTAATCTCACAAAGAGAGCTGAATTGTTTTATAAAGTTTACCAGCAGAGGGCGACGTGATTTGGTATCACCATCTTCATCATCATCATCATCATCATTTTATTTTAGTGTGGAATATGTGTTATTTGTGTGTATGTTATTTTAACACCTGAAAACCTGGGCTGCGTTAAATTGCGTATATAAATTGTACTTGCAAATGAACACTTTATGTAGGTTTCAGTGTCTAAATTTGTCAAATAAAATGGCAACACATGTTATGGATCTATAATACAATTCTAGAGAAACAATTTGTTTAGTTAGCTTGATTTATTGATGAAGATGTATTTGATAGATTTGATCTCACTGACACTGCCAGTGTTAGTTCATTCAAAGTCAATAAGGTACATAAAGCATACAGTTTTTCAGAAGACAGATGAAAACAAAAACATTAGTCCAACCGCAAGAACAGCTGAAGGCCAAAAAGTGTGATATAAAAATACTTTTATAAAAATTGCAAGAAAATGGAAATGTAATAAATAGTACTGATTTATGCCCAAAACAAGTTAAAATAAGAACAAATAAAAGCCAACAAGCCACACGCACTTATCAACTTTCTTTATAAAACAAGATATTTAAAATACAGTCTTATAAAATAAGTCTTATATCTTGTGTTAGTTTAGTCATGTAAATGAATACTTTAAGGGAAGGCTGTTCAGATATTTACTGAGGAGAAAGTCAAACGTACTGCTTTTTTGCCTGTGTTTTTCAGCAAGCTTCAGATATAACAGAACAAAAAATATATATTAATAAAGCACGGACAAGAAAGTACAATCCCATTTAAAATTCATAACAACACTTGTTAATTTCGAGATTATCAATAGATCGGTGTATATGATTGTATTAACCAGTCTGCCATGAAGTGCTTTGTTTCTTGTTTTCTTCTCACCTTTAGAGGAAACTGCTGTATGTCCATCTCCGTGTGACCTCTGACCTTTGGGGAAGCTGTGAGTGACCTTTATCTTCTAATCTGCACAAACTAGAGCATCCAGACATGCATGTAATGTCAATGTAATTAAAGTGCTTGACGAACGGCTTGATGAATCGCTTTCCCTGACCATCTTAAACCACCTGATATACAAATGTATCATACTCTATGTTAAAATCATATTTAAATCACACACCCTTCATGAGCTTGAGGGGAACTGACTTTATACATTCATTCAAAATCACTAGTTGCTTAAACGTCGATAATAAATGCTTATAAAACTGTAGGGCTAAATAGTAGGGCTAGATGTTTGCAAATACCACCTGGGTTGATATTTTGCTTCCTAATTAAATGGCATTCATACTTTAAGGGTGACATAACCAAGAATGATAATGATATACTACCAGATAAATAACTCTATACAAGTTTTAAAACTCTACTCAAAAAGAATAGCACAGTTCACAACCAAAAAGATAAGGACATAGATGAAAAATTATATCTTTCAGCGTTAAAAAGTGAAACATTATCAGCGCTAGTTACCATTAGCCTAGTATACTCAGTTATCGTTAACCTTAAAAGTTTAAATACGTATTTGAGCCACTGTATGAGATTAGTTATCATTTATTTTTGTTTATAGTATCAAGTCTGATATAGCATGACAAATCCATATTATTATCCATTACTTTGACCTTCCCGCTCATCTTTGTTGCATTAAAGGCATGTGGACGTCACAAACGGTGTTTTTGTTATAGACGGTGCTCGGAGCTATCGTCTGTAGATACACTCTCGTCTAACACAGCTCTGGATACCAGTCTACATGTGGAAAGCATTTCTTATCACCATCCAGTCCACTGCTAACTGCTCCCTGCTGCATCAGAACCGTCATTTCTGCTTTGAACCCAGTAACAATGCAACAATAAAGGCCTCAGTTTTCTGTGATAAGCGCTAACATAAAGAAATGATCTAGCCACGGCAAAGGCTCATTTAGCCAGCCGTATCTGTGCGATTAGCAGAAATGACAGGTAGTGAGGGGATATTTGAGGAGATTTTAAACGAGTTCAGTGGCGCAGAGTCCGCATCAGGTGGAATACTTAACGTTACTTCAAAGCTGCTGTTGTGGGAGCTACATACTATAGTCGTATTGGCAAGTAACAGAGTGATAAGAAGAGTATTTTACCCTGTTGTAGGCTAGCCTACCTTTCATATGTGATGCAAATGCACTTTAGTAGTATATTAATACAATTATAAAATTTGCCCTCATTATTTAATTGCTCAAAATAGCCTATCATATTGCCCTAAAATGTATTTCGACACTTCAAAATTGTCTTAATGTCATTTAGGCTATTTTAAAATTAATAACACAAACAAACACCACAAAAGACATTAGTATGTTTTAAATAACGAAACGGTACCCAACGTGACTTGTCGTGTTGATAGTAAAAGCATCGCGGTTGAGAGTGTGCTTTTAACCAACAAATATCAGTTGGATAAACAAGAGGTTAATACTGAGTAACTTACATTTTAGACACAACATTTGCCAGTTGTTTTGTCTGGTTTCGCTCCGCCAACGAAAACAAAGTTCAAACAAAGCCGAACGCAGAATCAGCGGCTGCCTGCGATCCGAACAACATTCGTTAGTTCGTGAGCGAATCATTTGCTTTGAAAGAATCGGATGAGTGAATGACTCAGTGATTCACTCATAAGAACGCCTCAATTCCAAATAAACTGTTCTTGCAATTTATGCAATTTCTTTACGTTTGTGGGAACTATACTAATGTAATTGTATCATTTAAATGATCAATATAAGTGGCAAAGAAATGATGCTTCAAAAGATTGGTAATTTTTAAGTCAAGTTCACAAAGGTGTCGTTACAGAATAACCTCAATTCTAGCTTTTCACATTAACAATGAACATATTCCTCTAAAGTTTGACAGTGAGAAAGCGTCACAATTCTGTCATTAAAAACATCCTTATGTGAAAATGTTCCGTTTTGTCTTTCCTTGAAATAAATACTACTGTTAACTTTTATCTGTGACTGAAGTGTCCAAATACTTTTCTGGGCCGCTTGACCTGGTGGAGATTGAGGGTTTTGTATGCACAAAGTACCATCATATTTGAATAAACAATGCCATTGCTGGTTTATAATATTTATAATGTTGGCTTATTATACTCATTGATTTTGCATTGTTTCATAGTTTTTTTTAGAAGTGTTCCTGTGGCTCAGTGGTAGAGCATTGCGTTATCATGCAAAAGGTTGTAGGTTCAATTCCCAGGGAACACACATACTGATGAATAAATGTATAACCTGAATGCACTGTAAGTCGCTTTGGATAAAAGCGTCTGCTAAATGCATAAATGTCTATCTGTACACAAACAACAAGACAACAAAACAATAAGATGTGAAAAAGCAACTTTTAATTAAATCCATAGTAAAATGAAAAAGCACCTCCAGTCAAAATCAATCTGAAGAACGATATTAAAAGGCAGATTATAGTACAGAATGCTTTTTTTACTGGGTGATGCAGATTTGATGAATCAGCACATATATGAATCAGAACAACCTTTAATGAGGGCAAACTGAGAGGTTCATTTCAACATCTACTGAACAATCATGAGCTCGATACAAAGATCATATAGACATACTATACGATTCTCCACATAAAAAAGTAACATATACACATTTGACATTTTCATTTTAAAAAATACATTATGATACTGGACACTGAGTTAAGTTAACCAAGTTAAAAGAAGGGCTGGTGGTGGGAAAAAATTAAGTTGGAAATGAATTAAGGTGAAAACAGATGAAGACGGAGACGAGAGAAAAATAAATGTGGGTCAGTGCGCTTTGCGTTTCCTTTTTTTTGTCTTCTTGTCTTTCTTCTTGCCAGCGCATTTCACACAGTACCATGACTGGTCCTCTGGAGGGGCGGTTAAAATACCCACACAGGGCCTGAAAGAGACCGAAAGAGAGATAGATGAGTCTCAGTTACAAGATAAACCTGAATGATATCGATCGGTATGATGAACACAACTTATGTGCCAAGTTTGTATTTTTTATTTAATTCTACATAAATAAAAAATGAAGGCGGCACATCTTTTATATATAAAAAATACTTCTTCGTTCTCAGCATCAAAATATCTCCTTTTATCTTGAAAGAGACAATTTGTTCTGTGCGCGTTTGTGTATTTTTGATCTTTAAGCGAAGCGCATGAAAAAGATGATTCCCAAACAGCTTTACAGTACTGCCAGGCAATCTAGGCTAAAACATAGAAGCCTTGTAACTTAAATTATAATCAAAACACACTGCATTTTGTGCTTGTATGTCAAAAAAGGAAGTTGGTTTTATATTACTCCAAAAGGTCTTATGCACCATCTAAGATGAATAATGACATCACTGTATGACTTCACCTGAAGTCAAGATGAAATCAAACCTGAGATAACTTCCTTATAGATAACGTTTTAATCCAACCAGCATTTTGTCCTGTAGAACGTTCTGATTCCGCAGAAAATGTCACATTACAGGGACAAAACAACCAAACAAAAACATGTTCGGCGTCGACTTCGCTGGAAAGAGGGATACACATAGTGATTATTATGTAATGTAAGAGAAGCTGAAAAAGGTTTTTACCAGTGATACCAGTCGTCACACTCGTCGCATCCGATCATGGGACTGCCGTCATCAGGTTTATTACATCCTGGACAGATCCAGATCTGATTCCCGGATTCATCCCGAATCTGTGATCAACAAACCCAAGAATCAATCAAACAAACTTAACACTTGTGGCACTGGTTGAAAAGAGAAGTAAAAGCAAGTGCTATACTATTAAATATGTCACATCCTATATCATTTCGAGTCTGAGGTCCCACTGCGCCATTCAAACCGCTTCCTGTTTTCAAAACTATTTCCTGTTTTTAATGAAACGTCAGCGTTGAAAAATGTAATTTGTTACTTAAGAGCACTTAAGAAAACACTAAAGAGAAAAAAAATCACAAAAATGTTACAATTAACTATATGCAATACGTCTTATATATAATATACATTATATTTTATATGTTACTTATGCCTCAATTATTAAATGCATGTTTGGATAAATCTAATTCAGTCAAACAATGTGTAAAAAAAATGTGTAAAAAAAAATTCGGACAATAATTTGTAGTTTAGTGCAAAACATTTAAAATATTGAATAATTAAGCTGATACACATATGTAGACCTGTATATTGACAAAATATACTGTATATTTGCTTGACTGTCACTCATAACTATAATGTGATATTGATAATAAACTCATATAATTATTAAATTATAATGTATAATATTTATTTGTAATGATATAATTAACACAATGCAGTTATTCATTTCTGTGTGTATATGTGAGACTCACCACGTATGCACTGACGGTCTCTGTGATAACGCTGCATCCCCGCGCTTTGGCCTGGCTGTGTGGCAGCTGAATGGGGGCGGCTGGGGGTAGGACAGGGGTCAGGCGGGGTGGAAGTGCTACAGGAGTCAGGGCAGGTGGAGGGGGAGCAGGAGGGGAACGCATCCGTGCTGCTGGACTGGGCCTGGCCACTGGGGTCCGTGGTGGTGGAGGGGTGGGTTCTGAATCTGGGACCACCTTACTGATCACACTAGAGAAGATAGAGAGAGAAAAAAAGAGGAAAGAAAGGACGGTTACACACCATGAAAAATTGAATTTATGTCATTGAATGAATAGTTTATTGTACTACTGTTTGTTTTACATGTAATTAAGGTCAAACTTTAATTCTCACTATTAACTACGACTTAATTTGACTATTAATACTCTTACTATGTTGCTTATTAATAGTAAGGTAGTTGTAAAGTTTAGATATGGAATAGAATTAAGGGATCTAATATATGATCATACAGAATAAGGCATTAATATGTGCTTTATAAGTATTAACAAACAGCCAATTTGGTGCATGCTAGTTAATAGCGAGAATTGGTTCTTAAAATAAAGTGTTACTGTTGTTTTTTACCTCACATTTTTGTACATTTGCTGTATGTGCATTTATACAAAAACTGGTATTGTAATTATTTTTATTACTGTTTTTGTAAAACAAAAAGGGTTATATCATGCAATATCAATTTTCCTATGGCTAAAAAACATCATCATGTCCAGCATTATATATAATAGTCAGCTGTATAAATTAGCTAGTCTGTTTCTGTTTGATTGTGAATAAATCAGTCAACCAATTAAATAAATAAACAATAAAATAAGTCAAAGTAAAATCGACATCAAAACATTAAGAATATTTAAGTATTTCTATGTATTGTTTAAAAAAAGTTCACACCAAATCTCTAAAAGAATATGAGTAAACACGCATTATCTATTTTTTATGCAATATTTTTGCCTGTTTAAGTGCTTTTGTCTGAATACTGTTAACAGTTCTTATATTATTTGCTTTCAATGTCAGCTGATATTTACACCTATATATTGAGGATCATTCATAATTATAATCTGCCAATAGAGAAGAACTGCCAGACAAACTGATTAAACCCTGCTGTTGCCGAGTAACCGGTTGATTGACAGGCTCGGAGAGAGTGGACCGCGGCGCTTGCTGTGGTATTGACCCTGAGAAGGGCGTGTCAAACGGTCAGCTCCGATTACAGCCACAGACACTCATTATTTATGCTTCATCTGACACACACACACACACACACACACACACACACACACACACACACACACACACACACACACACACACACACACACACACACACACACACACACACACACACACACACACACACACACACACACACACACACACACACACACACACACACACACTCTGGGTAAAGATGGTGTGGGGTATGCCCTGTCCAGGATGTGACCTCACAACCTTTTACAGATCAAAGGTCACCTGTGCCAATGTTTCCACGTGCATCAAAGGAGCTTCTGTTGCGATCTCGCAAAAATGTACACTTTATCGATCACTATTTTTGGTTATAGCTGATATAAATACTCTTTTATCTTTTACTTTCATCACTGATATACTGTGCATCCCTAATGTCTTTCAAGCTAAACTAAAAGTTAAACATAAACAACATCTAAAGCTTTGTGCTTACGCAAACGAAACAAAACACAAGGACAGACATAAAAACACATTTTCCTCTTGAAAGCACTGCTGATTGTGTTTTTCTACACACTAGACTACAGGTGCAAGAAAAGAGCACAACACAGGCAACATCAGAGGCACAACACACACTACCAGGCTGAGAATAAAGGCCTTCCTGTACAAACAGACACACACAGACGTAAACACTAATGTTTCCTGTCCTGCATGCAGGTGGAACTGAAGAGGTGAGGAAGAAATTCAAAAGCACAGTCAAAACACTGCAGACGCTGTACTTTCTGAGTCTCAATCACACTGCCATTAAAGCAACATCAGTTACATGTAGACGTTCAGGAATCAGTAATCGCCTTACCTGTAGTATGGCGCTGTGTGTGTGTGAGGGGGTTAAGTGGTGTGAACACTGGCGCTATTGATAGGAGTGTGCAGGAGGGGGCCATGATGTGGTGTGTGTGTGTTTGCCCCCCTCAAAGACCTCATGGGCCGTCTGGGACTGGTCACAAGACCCAAAGCCTGAAACTCACACCTGTACACAGACTCAGAGACTCTGACCACACAGAGAGCTGCTTGATACTCTCAACCCTTCTTGTGTGTATGTGTGTGTGAAGTACTTACATCTTGTCTTGTCCAGCGCCCACTCTGAGGGTCAGTCGGGGTATGACAGGAGACGGTGTGACAGCGGGAAGAATGTCAGCCTAAATAGACAGAAATCATTTGAAATATATATATAAACTCAAGTGAGGTCATCACTGAATTATTAAGCTTAGGGATAGGCTACGTGGCCAAAAATATTACCACAATTTTATTTTTTTATATCATTTGACATTTATCATAATATGAAATTCCACATTCCACATTCGACCTTGAGAATGTAAACATACTAACACAGAGTAAGCCACCTTTTAATTTAAGAACCTATTTTATTTTTTCCCCCAAAATCTGTTTTTTTTTCTGTATTTTTATTTAATACAAAATGATCATAAAAATGCTACAGAATGAAATGTATTATTTCTAAATTGGTGACAATTTAACAAATCTTCTAAAATGTAATCAATATTAATTTAAAAAAAGAATATTACATATTTTTTTGCATTTTGATTTAATACATATTTATCATAAAAAATGCTAAATAAAACTAAATATTTTAAAATGTAATCCATATAGAAATTAATCTAAAAAAAGATCACTATAGATATATTTTAGATTTATTATTTATTTATTATAAATATCGACATTAATTTATCACCCAGTCCTATTTAAGGTTTCTTTGATGCTGTAGTCTGTTAAATAGGGATTCACTGATGTTATACAAAATACCAATAATTATCTCATGATCACCAATATACCAGTCAAATGTAATTAATCCATCTGTTTTGCCTGTTTTTTAAATTCCAATTAAAGGTGTGCATGAAAATTTGCCATGCTTTTTACTGTACACAATGTACAGTAAAAAAAGAACATGACAAATTAATCAATATGCTTCAATATTGGGGTTTAAAGGAATAAACTACAATAAAAAAAATCTAAACATTGGCCTGATGGATACATAACTGCCTTTAACTCTAAAAGTGGCTAATTTCACACAGGTTACATGCAGTGGTCACTCCTCTTCTGGGGGCTTAATCCTGTTCTAACCAGATATGGTTACAGGAATGACAATGCTTTTTAAAGCTACATTCCGTACTGAAAAATTCAGGTGGTGACAACAGAATTTTCACTGAATCCAAAGAATGTGTAGAGAACCAAACAACTAATCACGTGCATAAAACATGGCATCTCAGTTGACAACAGTTTCCTGAAAAACAAACGGGTTAAAATGTTGGTATACATGTTTTTTTCACAGCTGCAAATCACCAAGTCAGTGCTACGGTTGGTTACCCTGTCAACCATCACGGGTTTGGGGTAGAAGGATCAATCCAGTACTCCTCATACACATGGAATGACTACAAGGAAAACAGGGTTGCTTTTTCCTAAACTTGTAGTGATGACATAATTGTGAGTCAGATATTAAACTACAAATCAGGTACTAATGTGGGCAAGACCAAACAGCTTCACCTCAGGCAGATGGACAACATAGTGTCCAGTTTAGCTAGCACCGGTGTCAGTCCTCCTGAAAAGCCCTTTATGTACACACACCTCTGATGCTGGCAGTAGTCTGTCCTGTCTGAGGCCATGATGGAGGCGAGGGGTACGAACAGACCCCAGAACAGAGATAAAAACAGCAGAATGGGATGATGAACAGAACAAAGCGCATGAGAGATGGAGGAGATGATAGCGTTGGGACGGATAACGCGGCGCTGGCGGAGGAGACCGGTGTAGAGTGTGTCTCGGGGGTTTTTCCGAGGCTTAACGAGAGTGAGGTGCTCTTTGTGCGTTTGTGTTGGGGAGAACCCCTGCCGCTGTGGTGCTTTTGTCCGCCCAGATCCCCCATAATGCCGCTGCACTAATTGTTTAACACAGAAACATGTCTTTTCTCTCTTTAATGTTTTTGTTTTTATTGTTGCGCCGCGCATTCATTACAAAACCTTTGTGGATTTGGAGACTCCTCCCTGTGTCTCGCTCACTCTCTCTGTCTGCCACCCCATCCTCTCTTTCTCTCTGTTTTTCACATCCTTTCTTCTATGGAAAGAGGGGAACGTAAGTATCAGCAGAATTGAGAGGATGGCTGGCATGTTGCATCATTTGGAGAGAATAGGAGCGTGAGAAGCCATGTTAGCTGCTCCATTAGCATATATGCATGAACAAACCTGGCGAGTGGCGCCAAAAAAAAAAAAATGTCTGGAGGTATTCCTGCGCTCGCAATTCTCCTTCTCCGATTCGCTTTCAGATCCGATCGTCCCAAACGGATGGCATTGTGAAGCATTATAACCATGACTATCACACGTCTGTTCTAGCGATACATGCTTGGGAAAGCACCCCGATTGCTCCTATATACGGGTTACACTATACTGGGGCTATAACAAGGGCTGCAACTCTAAACTGCCATAAAAGATTTATCAGCAGTTTGTACTTCGGTTGATTAGAGGAGCTCTTCTTGAGTTAACGCTGGACTCGGCACAATGCATTTTCGACTGCCGTGTTAATCTATGGAAAACTCCTCTGAGAGAAACGGGCAAAACAAACTTGTTTCACCTGGTACAAGTGTTTTCTGCTCGGCTATTCAACAGTGGAGCTGCTTAATCTGCTGCGCCGCAGCAAAATAAATTATATTTTCTCTGAGATGTGACTTTGCAGTCTGAATTGAATGTGATGAAATGAAGAGTTGGTAGTACAAAATAATACAAGGACAATAAACATATTATAAAAATTGGTTTGCTTCAGGACCCAGATTTTACTTTGGACTCAAATGGTAACCCCACAGAGTAACTAAATTGTTTATTGTACAGAAACTAGGGGTGAGCAATATACCGGAAAAATTTGTCAACCGGCTGAGATTTTGGACTATCATCTCTATTGCGGTTACACGCTTGCATGACGTTGCTGTGCTACGTGGTCACAAAAACTTATCGTTTGCAATAATTTTAAAGCATTGCGGTTTAAAAACAAACGTTTTAAGCCACTGAAATCAGCAACGAAAGGGAAGTAATTTTGCTATATGCATGCGCTGTCTAAAGACGGTGATCATAGAGCACGGGACTATTAAACTGAGTTATTTCTGCCACTTTATGGGCCTTGAAGACTTAAATACACAAATGTCTTAAAATGCCTGTCTTTGCAAGTATTCTCATAAACGCAGTAATTTAGGTCTTAATTGAAAGCAAACAGCTGAGAAAGAAAACATGTTTAACAGTATTCATGCAGCTCTTAAAGTAACAGCAGTCCAATATTCCTGCTGTATGTCATTCATGTTAATCAAACAACAAGAGAGAGCTAATTGTTCACTGCTCTTGACTAAATCACTTTTGTAATTTTTATAAGAAGAAATATATGACATGGAAGAATATGCAATGTTTTTATAAATTTGATTACTTTATACAATGTTTGTAGCATTTCTTATTTATTTGTTCTACTGTAGTTTTTGTCCTATTGCTTGTAATTAGTTTATTTTTCTTATTTAATCGCTGACTGTTAACCTGTCAGCGATTAAAAATCTCAATCAGAATAAAGGGAGATGATTGGTCGACAATTTGTTGACAATTGGGGTGGGGCAAAGTATGGGACTTGTGACGCCATCCAAAAAGCCAAAGTCTTTCTGAGGAAGAGCAAGTTGTTTAATTTTAACTTGTAACACGTAAGAAAAAAGAAAAGTAAATAGTGTCAGTTCTGATTTCAGGATGACTTTACGGTTAACAAAGTTAAAAAGGCTCAAGTTCACAGTTGGAATGAGTCTTACATATATCGCTTGCTGAATCAGTCAAAACAATTGCAGAATGAACAACCGACTCACATACTGATACAAATATGTATAAAAAGTGATATAAAAAGTAAATTATATTAATAAAGGCATTTAAATATAAACTATTTTACAATATTTTTTTTACTGTGTACTTTAGTAAATAATTAATTTAGCAGCGGGACTTGCAGTAAGTAGCAACACTTCAAGGTACAATGCAGATTTCAGGTTTTTAACAGTCATTAAAGTTTAAAATGCAAATAACTTCAGATTGCGATATCTCCCATTCGGAAGGACGACACCTTTGTTTTCTAACCACAGTCAGGCAATGGGGAACAGCCGTCCAACACACGAGCGAGTACAGACGTTTCAACCTCCCTAAGGAAGGAGCTAAGGCCATGTGCCTAGATGATAAGGCCCGTGTACGTGTGTGTGTGTGCGTCTGTAAGAGCGAAACGTGTGTGCACACACTCAGGGTGACCCACAATAGCAGGACGAGATAGTACTATCTGCTTATGTTAATTAGTCTTTAAGTGGTTGAGGAGGTGGCAGCAATGTCTTTCTCCCTAAAAGTGCCCCGTCCTACTTAACCTACTCCTATCACGATTAGGCCCGCTCATTCAAACACGCACTGCACGCGCACCCAACATAAATGGCTGCGGGATCGCGTAAATTGATTAATCAGCTTCTAAACGGATGTAAAGTGCTGTAGCTAGCACGACCTGAAGACCAGCGTCGCTCTTTAAAAGCGCTATGAGCTAAAGAACCGATAACCAAAACTCGAAATTTTACAAGAGCATAATACCATAAAGCTCAATACAATTAAATATGATACAAAGGTCCTTTTTGTGCCGTTTAGCAAAGAGTCCGTGTTCAGTAGGGGTGGAGATTAGAGAGTGTGAGGAGACTCTTCTCAGGTTGTACGATGGAACTTCTGATGGAAAATCTCATTGGATGCATTTACACGCACTGTTAAAAATAAACGGGGGTAAATTCAATGCCCATGATCATATTTTCCCTTTACTATTCATACTAATGGCGCTGATCTCTGCATTTTGAAAATATTTTCAAGTAGTTACGGCATGCATGTCATCCCTGGAATGTCTTCATGATTCACAGATGATGGCACAATGCAGAAGCACAGAGTATATCTTGGCCATCACGGAATACCCAACATTACTAATAGGATTTCGGCAAACGGCTTCAGACTGTCTACTGCATGGGACAATCCAAATCCATTTATCCTGTTGTCAGAAGTAGCACAAACACGTGGAGTATGTCAGAAATAGATAGGGGCAACTGTTGATGACTCATCACGCCACATCCAGATTAGAAAAAAATAAATAAATAATTTCACTGATTATAATGGTTTCTATTTGCTTTTTTGCATCACGTCACTCGTGTTTGGTGTTTCGACGTGGTGTAAGGCTTACAAGACTGAAAAAATCAGTGTCATTACTGACTGGTTGTTCTGTAACAACAATATATAATCTGAAATTAGTTTTTGGCTGATTTCAACAATACCTTTCTATACAATGATGGGTGATGAACGATAACATATGGAGATTCATATTGAAATGGATTTCACCATTTTTGGTGACAAAATTTTTGTAAATCATAAAATTGAGAATCCAGAAAAAAATCACATCAATGGAAAACAGAATTTAAGTAAAAATAAAATGGATTTTGTGGAGTTTAATTGTGAACAAACAAGTTGTGTGTATATTTATTCTTAAGGTTTAACACGCATGTGGAAAGATTTTCATTCCCCATTAATGGTAAATGAATAGTGATAAAAATAAATGAGAAAAAATATGGTGATAATATGTTTTGTACATGTTATGTAACCTAACGTTTTTTTTATAGAATATTATGTTTCAATTAAAAACATGAAGAAGGTGGCAAAAGCCATTTTGTTTTGACTTTAACCATTTGTCACTTGTTTTTAAGCGAGCAACTAAGGACTAACTAAAGACGAAAGAGCCATTGTGAGAAAAAAATGCCATAATCTCTTTCTCTTGTTTCCATCTTTCTGTACACTGTATCATTCGTTTCCACTTTTGCCCCATCTCTTCTCTCTCTCCTGCCATGTTTCTCTCTCAATTTGTGTAATTCCGTGTTTGGTAGCAGTAGTTCTGAGGCAGTTCTCAGGAGACAGCACTGGATGTTGCGGTTAAGGTCCAGAGATAGCAGATTGCATTGTGGTCCCACAGCATTGGCATTGTAGCTGGATTTGTCCGGTTTTATGTAAACGCAATACTCTTTTCACCTGAACTAATACAACCAGTGGCGTAAAGCCCCTTACTGCTACCGACGGCATTTTTCTGCTAATCTCTACGGATTTAAGTCCCTTGCACACATACCTCAGGCCAACGACTGATAACCCCCCCAGCTCCCCACCCACTCAGCTCTCTCCCTCTCTCTTTTTCCTCTTTCCTCTCACTCTCTTGTCTCTTTTTCTTTTCACCTGGATGGCAGCAAAGCAGCCTTGCAAAAAATTAAAGCGATGGAAAGATTTAAGCAGGTGGAGAACGAGAGAAATCACTTTCTCAATCCCATCTCCCAGTGGCAGCAGGAGACGGAGAAAAAGATGGAGAGAAAAAGAGAGTGCGGGGGTCAGGGATTCAGGTAACGAAAGAAAAAGAGACAGAAAGCAAGAAAAATGGAATTCCACAGCAGTCCAAATCAATTCAAGCTGCTCTGATGTGGTGTACATACATTATCACTGTCATTGGACGGTGAAAAGCGATTGGAGGATGAGTTTGATAAAGAAGAACTAACACACTCTTTCGCTCAAGCTCTTTTGCAGACACACATACGTATACATGCTATAAAATGGGCTATGAATTGGGTAAACAGAGGCTTTGAGGTGTATTATCCCTTGTTTGATTTGCACACAGACTGATAGTCTATTGTGTATGTGTGTGCACAGGGGCTCCATGCAAGGAGCAGGATTTCAGGGACAAATCGACCGGAAAAGACGGAAATGTAAATGTAGCTCAGCGATCTACCTCTGATCTCAAAGGTACACACACAAGGACACAAAGACAGAAAGAGACACACACACACACTGAGCTAGTAACGGGGCCAGCTAGTAAATCTATCTGTGTGACTCTCTTGTGTATTGCAGTATTGATGCTGCACCTGATAGTCATATTGAATTCATGTGGAAGTTTTATGAATGGCCTATGCAGCCTTATGTAGTTGGCATTCGATGATGAGTACACCATGCAGTTGCATATGCATACGATACAAAGCTGTGTACATGTACACCGTGTTGCCTCTGCATATTGTGCTTCACTCAAAAATATGAGGTTAGAGATATAAAATGGTTGTGAAGATCATTTCATGTTGACTTTAGCAAGTTTTAACTAGTTTACAGTAGCTTTTGGTGTAAGCAGTGAAAGTAGCTTTCCCAATACAGCGTGAGACCAGGGACTTTGTAAGTGCTATAGGGCATCTTACCAATAAACTTGATTTCTCAAATTTTGGCTTGTCTTTCTCCTTTTCCTTCGTTTTTTCTTTCTTCTCTTTGTCCTTCTTCTTCTCCTCTTTATCTCGCTCCTTTTCCCTTGCCCGTTCTTTCTCCCGTTCCTTTTCACGCTCCTTCTCTCTGTCTTTCTCCTTCTCTTTTTTCTTCTTCTTCTCTTTTTTGTCCTTTTTCTTGTCCTTGTCTTTGCTCTTGGTATCCTTGGGGTGTAGGAATAATTTATCAGGGAGTATTGGTGGCAAAGGGGGCAATATTGACGGGATTCGTATGCAGGTCTGGGGGCTGAAGAGTGGACTGGTGGCGCCAACGGCAGCAGCGATGTCTTTTGTTCCTTGAGATATCCTTTTCTCTTCCTTGCCTCGCTCCTTGCCCTTGTCCCGTTTCTCTTTCTCTTTCTTGCTTTTCTCTTTATCTTTCTTCTTGTCCTTGTGCTTGTCCTTCTCTTTCTTCCCGCTAATGCCATCTCTACGCTCTTCACCTCCTAGCAATAGCTCCGGCCAGGGCATCTTGTTCTCCTCTACCTGCCCTCGCTCCTTTTCCCGCTTCTTCTCCTTGTTCCTATCCTTGTTCTTTCCCTTCTCTTTGCCCTTCTCCTTGAGTCGCTCCTTGTCTTTCTTCTTCAACTTGATCCTGATGTCCTTCTTAAGTTTTTTCTTCAGAATGGTAGCGGTAGCAGGTTCTTTCCGTTCCTGGGGAGGTTTTAGAAGTGGCGGCGGTGTGGGAGGTGAGTCAGGTGGGGACGACAGGTAAGTGGGTTCTGGAGGTGAAAGACTTGGGGCCTGAATTGGCTTTTGAGCCTGATTGGCCTTTCGGATGACCTCGTCTATAGAGTCATCCATCGTCCAGCGATTAGGTGGGTTGAGATTTGGGGGAACTGGTGGAAGTGGGTGTTTTCCGGTGAGAGCTTGTAGAGGTTTGATGTGGCTTAGTATATGTTTGGGTGCAGGTTTTGGAGGGTTTGGCCCCTCACTGTCTGAGTCTGAATCGTAAGCAAAGGGGTCTGATGCGCCACCTCCATCTGCACAAGCCCGTGCGATCACAGCAGCAATAGAGTTCTCAATATCCTCATCTCCTGTATCATGAGCTCTGAACTGGCCATCACGAGAACTATCATCTGCAGGAGGTCCAGGCCAACCACGTCCAGTTGCACCCAAAAAGGCAGGGCTTGGCCTTGGGCTGCGGGGGCTTTTGGGCCTAACGGGTGACCTCTTTCCTGCCTTCTGATTGGTCTTGGGTGGGGTCAACATAAGTGGTCGCCCCAATACACCAGTGGGCGCAGAACCAGCACCTCTTTTGGGTGATTTGTTCTTCTGCCGTGCAGGAGAAGGTGAGTGCAGTTTTGGCTTGTGTCCAGGTGTAGGAGGTGCCAAAGGAGGTCGGGGTAATTCGGGGGATAGCGGAGGGGAGGGGGAATGGGGCATGTGCTGGGAGTTGAGGGAACTGAGAGGTTCCCGTAGCTCGTAACTCCATTCGGGGCTAACGCCGGGTTTGCTGCTCAGGCGGGGTCTCTTGGCGGCGGGTAATAGACCCTCAGGCCTGGGACTCTCTCCGTCATGACAACTAAGCCAGTTCTCATCATTCTCCTCTTCCTCAACGTCCTCTTCCTCACCAAGGGAGACCTGCATGGCCTCGGCAGAAGTGCCCATATCTGCAGGAACCGGCTCCTCCTCTTCCTCATCTGCCAGAAGGAAACATACAAATATAAATCAAATGCAACCAGAATTTGCAAAAAGCAGGAACAGAAAGTTGAGAAACAGGGTCAGTTAACTATGCAAGCCAGACTAAAAACCACTAATTACACACCTGATTCAGCCCGGTTTTTTAAATAATACAGATAATAAGAAAGAACATGAGTGGGAAAAATAAGAAAAAGGGCAATATTGACATATGAACAATATTAACAGAGAGGAAACCTCTTGGGGTGGAATGGAGGGCGGATATCAGAGTAACAGATAAAAATCATCCACACCTGATTACACAGCAGAACAACAGAGCGAACAAGATACACACACACACAAAATCAAACCCACATCCAAGTGCGGCAGCAATCTCTGGTTAAATAAAACTTTTTTTAATGTCTCCAAGCACTCCAAATGCACGCACACACACATTACACACTAGGGTGGCGTGATACCAGTTAGCCAGTGGTAATCTGGCCACTGTGACTCTCCGCACCACAATGGATGACAGGAAGTGAAGGCAGGAACCTCTGACACTCTCTATTATAAATAGTGTAATCTATATGGTAATATTGTTGTATTCTATAAGCGCAGAATGGGGATAAGATAACATTGTGACTTTAGGCTTTCTTCCGGCCGGTGGAATGGTAATAGTTATCAAAGGTTATTTGGGAATGACATGCCGGCTGCTCTCTGATTGGCTGGGGCCAGTTATTTATGATACGAATTATGATAAAGATGATGTCTCTTCTGCGTCGGTCGCTCTCCCTCTCCTCGGCTCTCTCGCACAATAAATTGCTATCGTTAATCACGGGAAGGCTTTGTGCCGGCGTGATTACCGCGCCAGCGCCGTAATAAGAATTTTTATTTAAAGGAAGAATATGGATTTGTCATCGCCTCCTCAGCATGAAGTAAAGTGACAGTATTTCACAACGCTGACATTTAATTTGTATGAAAAAAAAGAAAAGCAGCATGGGTGATATTTGCATTTTATGGCTCTATCCTCCATTTCCTTTCTTCCTGGAATAGAAGTACTCTCTCTTTTCTTTCATACAATTGGACGTTTCCACGAACAAGGTACAAAAATACAGTCTGAAACTCTTTAAAATGAAGTCAATTTTTTAATCCACCAAATGGTCAGTGTAAAGAGGTGCTTAACCTTCAGGAAATTTTGTTCATCCACCTCATGAGGTCAAGCTAAAAAGTTAAAAAATTCAAGTTGAAATACATACAAATTAAACACTACAATGAGTGACTCATTACTTATTTAGGACCAAATTAGTTTGTAGTTGTTAATGATCAAATTATGTTTTTACCTATAATTCAAGAAAACAATTTGTTTTTAATTAACTTTTTTTATTAACAGGGCTAAAAGGTTTAGTTTGATGAATGTCGCTAACACATTTTATATACATGCTATGAGTTTTATACATATGCTATGCAGAAAGTGTCCAAATCATTAAGTGTCTCACACTGGTATGGAACGTTACATTATTTGCAATAGAATGAAAATCATGCGACAACAGGGTTTAGCAAACCTAAAAAAAAATAATTTTTAGTAATTTAAATTAATCTGATTGGGTGGGGTGGATGAGATGTTTAAAACTACTTACATTTTATTTTACGTCAAACATATGTTAATATGTTAACATGCTTTTTTGCCAGTAGTGATTTAAAATTAAACAAACGGCCTCATACTTAAGACCCACATATTACGTGCAAATCAGTGTGTGTTTGAAACAAAGTGCTCATGGGAGGGATTGAAATGAGAGATATCTGCGAATGTGTGTGATCATTTTCAGACATCAGGCCTCTACTCGTACGTCCAGTGGAGAAACAGCTCCGTTTTCACTTGCAACCAGTTTCTCTTTCATCTGATATCAAAAAAATCACCCCCTCCTTCCCATTTCATTTGGCACTGCCGAAGAAAAGCACAGATTTGTGCACTTGCACACATAAACACACAGCGCTTAATTGATTGTGTCACTTACAAATGCGAATAAGACTAAAGACAGGGAGTGATAACGGGAAAAAGCCACTGTGCCAAAAATGGTACATGGGAATGAAAACAAGCTTACACACACATTGTGAAGTAATTAAAATGGATAGATAAGAAAGAGAGTGAATGAGAAGAGAGAGAGAGCTGTCAATTTACTGGAGACCAATGCCTGATGCAACGAACCAGCTTTCTCATACTGACACACACACACACACACACACACACACATAGTTAGATATGGTCTGGGGGGGGGGCATATCACTTTCATTAAAATCTCCCTCCACTAAAAGTTGGATTAAGGTCTACTGCAATTAAAAGCAGCTCGTTTATTGGGGGGCTCCAATCAATGGAAAGCGCGAGAAGCGGGCTAAACGAGAAGAGATAAGATGTGTTTAATGTTCCAATTCCGCACAGCCTCTGTGAGGGACAATTACTAACATCTGAGAGCGTCCTGCGTGCATGTGCAAAAAAAATATATATATAAAAATTCAACCTGTAGGAGTGTTTAATGAAGGTGGCATCTACACCACACAAAGACTCCTTATACTGGTTTAATTACAATTATACGTTATCATATTATGAGTTAGAAAAATTAATAATAATTCATAATAATAAAGCACAATACTATTTTTTTGTCTTTAATTAAAATGTAATAACTGCTCTCCCTCTGAAACCACGTTTTGATTTTGATTGTTTAACATGACATCAACTTTTCAATTCCTGATGAGAAAAGTCAGGTTCTATTTATTTATTTATCTATCTCGGATTGGATTGTGAATACGGTTTAATCATAAGCGTGCACAAGAGTTGTCCTTCATAAAATTATATTGAACATTTGTACACTATTAACAATCTAAACCGATAAATGACAACATATAATTATTCATAAACATGTGATGTACAAACAGATGTCCAATAATTCAGCTTAGTAAGCAACCTGCTACGTGTTGTCTAAATTATGTCTTATATCTCTACTAAATATTAGCATTTTTAAACAATCTGTATTGTTCTCAATAGGCTGACAGTAAAAATTATTTACACTTATGATTTCTAATTCAAAATGTACACTCATTTATATCAGGTTTCAACAAACATTAAGCATTTATTCATTATTTTAGTGTAAAATATACTGCTTTGATTTCCGATTTTAGCTTTAAAATTACAGACGGGAGTATAATATATAGATGTTGATTAAAATTAGGCAAAACAGTACTGATTTATAATATCAGCATATTATTTACCAACTAAACTTTCTTGATCAATGCACCCGTAATCAACTTCAAACATGATGCATAAGAAAAACAACATGAGAAATAAAAACCTGCCTGGTGTGAAATAAATGGGAGCAGAAGCAGAGTTTGCCGTGACTTTGACCTTGTCTGCAGTATCTATCTGCAACACACACAAATGTACCACGGCCTTCTGTCCTGCAGCGTCTCCTTGCTCTCACGACCTTCACGTCCGGCAGGGGAAACTTCTGCACGCTTCCGGCTCGAAGTTATTCAAGAATAAGCTTTGAATAATTGTCCCGCAATATGAGTCTGTGATTAATTGCCTGAGATAAGCGCAGCTTCTCTCTCGTTCTGTGGCTCCGGCGCTCACTGCAGGGCCCTGCCGAGTCCCCTAATCACAACACACACCGTTTATCTGAGAGTGTGGAGATCCGGCTTTGCTTGGGTTAACATGCAAGAGTTGGTTTGACACAGACTTGAACAAAATATTAAAGGAAGTACATTAAAAGCATGCATCAAAGTCTAGATGAATCTAGGCAGTGTAGCCAAAGACAAAATATGATTATTTTATCATAGTTATCACCTACATATTACATATTTTTACTTTAATATATAAAATTGTATTTGCTATGCAAATTAATGTTATATAATATTTATAATTTAAATTATATATTTTGTATATTTGCACACTTAATTATAATTAATATAGCCTATAGCAAAGTCTGCGCTTGGATAATCCTCTAAACTTATCTCATTCGATTTTTTACTTTGTTTTTATTAATTTTACTTGATAAAAATGACTTGCACAAACTGAAAGATATGATTCTTTATGAAAATGATCATATGAATGAAGTCAGGGATCAGTACAAAACAACGAGTATAACTTATATATAGAAAAAGACTAATTACAAAAACATAATTCTGAACACATTTCTGACTGTATGAGTTACTTTCAAATCTGTTTAAAATAGATTATATGTTCATCTGTGACCCTGGACCACAAAACCAGTCATAAGGGTATTTTTATTTATTTATTGAGATTTATACATCACCTGAAAGCTGAATAAATAAGCTTTCCATTGATGTATTGTAAGGATTGGACAATATTTGTCTGAGATGCAAAATCTGGAATCTGAGGGTGCACAAAATTCTAAATATTGAGAAAATTGCCTTTAAAGTTGTCCAAATGAAGTTCTTAGCAATGCATTACTAATAAAAAAATAAGTTTTGATAACTTAACGGTAGGGAATGTACAAAATATCTTCATGGAACATGATCTTAATATCCTAATGATTTTTTACATAAAAGAAAAAATGATAATTTTGACCCATACAATGTATTTTTGGCTATTGCTACAAATATACCCGTGCTACTTATGACTGGTTTTGTGCTCCAGGGCCACATATGTGAATTCTACAATAACCTGATGGTGTGGTACTGTTTGTAAAAAAAAAAGTCTTAATATACCTACTACGGTGTAAATAATATTGCAAAACTTCTACCAGAACGTTGATTGGTATATACACTGTTACATGTCATCTATGTTTTAACTACAAATAAAGCTTTAAATTCAGAGAGAGACAGCCAACTTCAAATGTCATAAAACAGGAAATGCACACAATGATAAACGCAGTGAAAATGTATTTACACATCAAAATTCTTCCTTGATGCTGGTTTGCCTAAAAACAGAGAACGGGGAAAAAAAATACAAAACTGGTGTGCGGAAAGAGACAGAAATACTACAGTTTACTGATAAACACACAGGGCCTTTGTGGTGTCAGAATGTAACTATCTTCAATACGAAACCCACATTCTCTTTCTTTTCATGGACACGCAAGCGTGTTGAGGTAGAAAGGTAAAGCGAAAAGAGTAAGACAGCGGTGAACACTTAACACTCAGCTAATAGCAAATCTTCTTTCTCCAGTAATTTAGTGCCATGCCTACAGGGCTCAGAGCCTTTGAAGTGGCGAGAAATGTCAAATCAATTATTGCTTTCCTATAAGAAAAGAGCGTTTTATTGGGCTTTCATGCCAATAGTGTACATTACGTGATTCGAGTTTTGAAAAAAAAAAAGGTTCATTTGGAATTCATTTACACACTTCGACAGGAGTCCATCAATGACGCCTGATTAAAGTGAAGTGGTTGATTTGGACATTTCTTTTCTCCGACTGCACCCGTCTCTGTGCCATAGACTTATTTGACAAAATAAGTCTTTCGATCAACGGTAAATATAGAGTAATGATATTTTGCACCTGCATGGACAAAGGTAGAGCTGGAGCGTAGTGAATACTTTATTTTTCAAGCACGTTTTATTTAGCAAACAGTTTCTAAATCATGTACGAAGGCAGTTTTGCACCCATTGCGATAAGATCAATATATGCAAAGCAGTTCTCTTAAACTATCGGTTTTATCGAATCAGTACTTGAAAACATTGATTCGGTGAGATAATATATATATGTGTGTGTGTGTGTGTGTGTATATATGTGTGTCAATATGTGTGCCATTATGGATATAGCAATATTGGCCATTACTGGATACATAACAGCAAATACCAGATATTTAATTCGCATCTCATAATTTTGTCGTCATCCAACACTCCCTTGAATACTTAAATATTTAATACTTAATACTTACAGGGATAGTTGAGTCAAAAATGAAAATTCTGTCATCATTGACTCACTGTTATATATGTTTCACTCTCACATGTATGACTTTGTAAATGACAAAATGTTCATTTTGGGGAGAACACGCTCTTGATAACAATCACTAATAAAACGGTAAAATGTCAATAATTTAAAATGACAATTTATTTTTTTTTATCGTTTTTTATATATATTTAGACAAATCTGTATATAGATAAATATAGGCAAATAATATACAATTTTAATATCAACCAGTTATCAGCAATAACCTGAAAATAATGATCAGTATTGGCCAGAATTGTTAATATAAGTGCATCTCAAATAAATGTTGTTATTTATTTATATTCACAATTAAAACAGGACATGTAAATAAATATGAGTACATAGGTCTTTTTAATACTGGAAAAGAAAAAGGTGTAAAGGATGCCTTGATTATTTTTATACTACAATGTTAAAAAATACGGTAAATAAAACAAGATTTACAAGAAAACACTATTTCTACTTCAAACTTTCAGGTTCAATTTAATGTTTTTGTAATTATTTCTAAATTACACTAGTAAGTATTCACTAGTAAATCCTAAACCCTTTTTTGTGTAGATTTTAATTCTTGCTTTAAACATTTTGAATATATTTAGCAAGTTCGGATTAAATTGTGATTCCTCTGATCGTCAAACAAATCATCCGAGAGAGGACGAATACCAGCATTTTCCAGAACACTGGAGTGCTATTTTGGAAAATCGATTGGCGTGACTACTGGGAAATCCAACAACAGACACCTTTCGCTTTATTGTGGCGCAAGGTCTTTTGTCCATCGTTGTGACTCGTTGTCTTTCACAGTCTTTCTTTCGTTTTTTTCTTTCAGGAGAGCGCTGGAGACAGACAGACTGGTGCGCCCACATGTTCTCAGTGCCAAACATGGAACTTCAGTTGAGTAACGCTCCCCTCCACTCCCTCCCTCCGCCGGCACACAGATCAGGCCCTGATCGCCTTCGCGATTAGAAAACCGCAGAATTTCGCCGTTCCCCAAAACAAAGTGTTTTTAAGGCTTCTGTTTTCTCTAGCCCTGGCGCCACCAGGAGTACAGTAAACAATAAACACTGACGGATGAAGCCTGTCGCGCACACAACACACACCGAAGCGAGCACGTACACACATCACGCGTAGGTGTTCAGGATCAACATGTGAGCGCTGACTAATTTGAGTTGTATTGAGAAGCAGAGCATGGAGGTATTGTGTCAGTGCCTGTTACACTTCCCATAACCCTGTCATCAGCCTTATAGTCATTGAAAACCTGAGACAGCGGCTGCACGACGCCGGGTCACCTGCCTTGAACTCGTCAGCGTGCGTAAAACTCCCAAAACAAACGCCGTCTTCACCGGATGCCGTTAATGTATTACACGCAATCGTAACCGCGCAGTTTGGCTAACGACAACAAAAAGAGCTTGATATTTTGGCCTTGTTAAATAAACAGGTCTTAGCGAGTTGCCGTTATCGATACATCAGGACAAGTTTGCTGGCAAGCGAACAGCGCTGAGGGGAAGAAAAAACAGGCCAGTTGAACACTTAACGGTGGACTTATGGCAAATTGACTTTTACTTCAAAGTGCTCCACAATTATGTCTTTCAGCAATTAGAGCGCTTGAAAAAACGGAACCCACTTGAGCCTTGCCAGTGAACCGGTGGAGGAATGCCCTCTAGCCAGCTCGTGGAGGGGTGGGGGTGGGTTGGGTATTGTCCTGGGAGTCTGAGCAACTCAGACGCCTTGGCAAGAACGCACATCTGAAACCAGCGCTGCACACACACCCATGTGAGGCATGTCAGAGAAGGGTCAAAAGCGGGGTTAAAAAGTACTTTCCCGCACACAAACTTGTGTGACATGCACAATAAATGTTCCAACAGATTTATACACAAGAAAACTATTAGGCGATCAAAGGAGGGGGGGGGGGGGGGGTTATGTAACAAACAATTGCAATCTTAGTGCAATTGAATCGTTCCCAGGTTTAATACTGTAAGAAACTAGAGTCGGGTCTCCGTTCATCAGCGATGCTGAAGTCAGGAAGCTTTTGCTCCTGTGTTCGGTTTTAATGCTAATAACACGCCGCTATCTGAAGCAATTAGACTGCATCCGATCCCTATCGGCTCTGTGTGTTCCCAGCGCATCTAAAGAAAATGTTTGCGTTTGAAAAAGTCCATCACATAAACAGATAAGGAGCAGTGCAGTGCAGCGTCTAGCTGAGTTGACTTTGTCCCTGCGCGGATCAGTAACGGCGACCTGCTCCTGGTTCTGATGAACTCTCCTCTCGCTACTGCAGTTAACACACGAAGAAGAGATACTCACACAACGTATGTTGAGATTTGAATTTATTATAATAAAGGTTTTGAAAAGTACAAGATGCAATCATGTAAAATTGCACATATTTTGACAGCTTGGAGGAAGTCAGTTTTTCTTCAATTAAACTATAACAAAAAAAGTCTATATATATTAGTAATACGTATATCGAGTGCCTATTTTTTATCAAATAGATAATTAGCAAAAATGTAGAATTTAAATTGTAAATGTGTACACTGTATACACATAATAGAGTAAAATTAAAAACAAATCCAACTGCAAAATATTATGCAAAAAAAAAAACATTAGGCACAAAATTATTTTAAAGAGTCCTTACAACATATTTTTTTTTCTTACTTAAATATAAACATGTATCGAAACGCATGACATTATTTAAAACGTGGAAAGTACATTTCCTTATAGATAACTTAAATTCTTTAAGATGTAACTGACAATGGCCTAATCTTTAGGACATCAACATTTTCAACAGTTATCTAATCCGTCTGAGCGTCTGCGTGATGTGGGAGGAATCCAGATACACCACATTTCCACCATAGAGAGCCGGAGCCATCACGCAAAGCACGTTCGGACAGCGCAGCCGAGCACAAAGAGCTCTAGCATACAGTATCCAATCTGTACTATCATTTCACTTACAGATGTTTGGTTTGACAATAAACAAGCCGTGCAATCTTGAATAAAGTCATCAAAACACAACAAACTAAAAAAAGAGATAAAGTTTAAATTGAATTATCTTTTAACTGTTCAAAATAAATGTTAGATCTAATATACAGACAGGCTCAATTTCAAAAGTATTTTATTCGTATGATCGACAATATATTATAATATACTTCCAAATGGTAAAATATTCATACTTTGCACAAACCGTGCAGCTTTACTTCAGGAAGTAGTTTAAAAGGTAAGAGCATGTTGGTTATTTACAAGTGCAATTCAAAATGAACATTCCTGTGGCCAGGTCGTGACCTTTCTGTGAGTGTCTCTCAGGTCACGGGGTCAGGTCAATCAGAGGGGAATGTTATCCAAAGCGCTTTATTTATTTATTTAATCTTTCATCTGACTCCACTCCTTCACCGCTGCCCGGGATTATCCGAAAACACGAAGGGAGAGACGGAGGAACGGGGGAGAGGAGACCGCTGCTTCAAATTAGCCAGAATAAATAATCGGCGCTTCACGTCAATAAACACTGTACCTTACTTTTTTATGAAGCAGTCAAATAAACTTTACAAAAAGTTTCTGGTAGGTAAATAAATGAGCTAAATTCGCACAAAGTGACCGGGTGATTTACGCTCATCTCTTTTTCTTTTGGTCGGAACGTTCAACCTATGATTGACGTCTAAATTCGTAATGCAGTTTTTCAAGCTTCGAAAAGTACAAAAATATAACAGAGGACCTTCTCAGAAACTGACCATGCACTAGAGGAAGCTAACCTATTTTTCCTGCCACATTCTGGTGCATGGTCGGACCGGTTTGAGGTATAAAGAACGGGGGAAATTTAGGGAAAAAAATGTCTAACGTTTCCGGTTCAGGATGAGTTTGCTTTGACAGGTCTACCTGAATTGACCGCTTCGGAGTCTATGAACTCTTCACCTTTTGGTGAACTACAAGCGGGAACATCAGAGAAAAGGAAAAGAAACAAAGGGGGTCTACCGCCTAGTGGAGGGGACCCCGCATGAGGGTTGTGGAACCAAAGTCTTGAACGTTTCCTAAATGGCCAGCGCAACACAACAATACGCCTCATTTAGGATCAATGGATGCATTTAATGCATGTGCAGTCGAATATATATGTGTGTGTGTGGCATATTTATATATTTGTATTCATTAATAACGGGTGAAATACCAAACAAAGTTCATGCATGTGCATACACATTGTGTGTTGGTATGTTGTGTGACAGCATCGTGTGTGACAACAAGTGTGTGTGTGTGTGTGTGTGCGTGTACTGAAGAGAGCCCAAACAGCTCGGCGCCAGCAGTCTGCCCTTCCCGTAACGGCTGAACGACGGCAGATGACTGAGAGAGCGAGAGAGAGAGAGATTTGCATCTCTTTGTGATAGAGAGGGCCAGGATTCCTCGCGCCATACGAACAAAATACAAATAAAAAAAGAGAGAAATTCGACAGAATGGCACCAGGACAAATTCCACTTGGTGCCGGCGTGTATCAGTGTCGAGACACACAGGTGACTTACAGACACACCAAACCACACAAAGCCACAACCGAACGAACGCCTTCACGTCGCCGTTCAGGTGAATTTCCTCGTATGCAACTTGAAGCCTCATTTAACCAAGCGAGAGACGCTAAAATGGGAGTTCAATTCCTATAGGAATATTTTAGAAGTCGCTTAAGGCTATAGAAACTAGATCAAAATGGGTCAATGGTATATAAGGGGTTTAAAATTGCTATAAATGCACTCTCTGTATTCAAATGAGTTTGATATGGTTTGGGGAAAAATGCATGCTATAAAAACATTTCGGGAAAAGCTTAACCATCAAGTAAAATAAATAAATCATAAAAAGAGAATACATGTGAGTTTTTAAGTTTTCAAATATTTAAACTATATACACTACCAGTTTTACACTACTATGTTTTTTTAAAGAAGTCTCTTCTGCTCACCAAACCTACATTTATTTGAAAACTTACGGCTATTTACTATTTAAACTAACTGCTTTCTATTTGAATATATTTTAAAATGTAATTATTTCCTGTGATCAAAGCTGAATTTTCATTACTCCACGATCCTTCAGAAATCCTTCTAATATGCTGATTTGCATTACAAGAAACAATTATTATTATTATTACTATCCATATTTAAAACAGTTGAGTTCATTTTTTTCAGGATTATATATATTATTATATAAATTAATTGTAGAAATGAATACTTTTATTTAGCAAGGATGCTTTAAATTGATCAAAAGTGATAATAAAGACATTTATAATGTTACAAAAGATTTATATTTCAGATACATTCTGTTCTTCTGAACTTTATTTTCATCAAAGAAACTTGAAATATTCTACTCAGCTGTTTTCAACATAATAATAATAATAATAAATGTTTTTTAAGCAGCAAATCAGAATATTAGGATGATATCTAAAGAATCATGTGACTGGAGTAATGATGCTAAAAATTCAGC